>CM061348.1:253656384-254156384 GCA_030867105.1 Liasis olivaceus | reverse complement strand
TGCTTTCCTTGCTTGTTTTCTGGAAGAAATAACAACAGCGACAACAACAACAATAAACATCAAAAACATCTGCCAAGCTATCCCACCTCCTTCACATGGACAATCTGAAGCTGTATGGAAGAACACCATCTGAAATGGAATCACTGCTCAACACTGTCCAAAGATAGTACCAATAGCTATAGAGCCTTGGGTGCAATCCCAAAACATCTGGAGCACCACTGGAAGACCATCAGCCTTGACAAAATCACCATCAGTCAATTGCAAAAGGCAGCTTTACTTGGAACAGCTTAAATCCAGGCTAAACATCTGGCTGACTGTGCGACTAACAATAATAATAATCAAAAATAACATGGTGAACACAAAGGGACTGACCTTTGGCAAACAGGTGCCATTTTCTCTCTGATAGCCATCAAGTTTCAACTAAGAAGAACATGACTTCAAATAAAGCCTATGAAATAAGGCTGATTACAGTAGCACAGCTTTCTCCCTCACCAAGAAAGACTGATGGTAACAAATTATAAATCAACATAACCCCCCACTCTAGGCTCTAAATTATTGAGTGGGAAACTAAAACCTTGGAGAGGTTTAAGCAATCTATCAGTCGCTAAGCTTGTGTTGGAAAATTAGGTCATGATATGTAATGATCTTTCCTACACATTTTAATTCCTTTTAACTGTTTAAATAGAATTTGAGTAATAGCTTCTTAATGTTCACCACAGAAGGTAACTAAATCTTTAATGGACTCTCGTTGCAGCCAACTAATATAATAATTTAATTGAAGATTGCACACGTGTCTGTATCCTGCACACCCACATACATACAGAGAGAGGAATAACTCTATTTTCCTAACCTTGCTTTCTTTAATCTTGAGATTTACCAAGATGATTAAAGATCTCATCTGCATACCCTGGAATTTAGTTTTAGATTTGAGTGTGTGTTTTAGATTTGTGTGTGTTTCAAAAATACTGTTGATGTGCAAACCTCTGAGTTTTAGAGAACATTAAAAAAGGCAAATTAGAGATTAATCTGTAACTATATCAGTATGAAATAAATAAGGCACCAACTACATTAAAATCAGCTTCGGCAATGGGTTACCAATAACACTGCCAGCTGGCAGAAGGAAAAGAGGGAAGAGAATACAGCTTTGAAGTCATTTGCTTCTACATCATACATACTTCAGAGGTAGGAATCAGCTGCTTAAACTGTACCTGAAATGGACCAACAGCAAGTAGCTCCAGCTAAAATTCTGGCACAGCATTCTTCAACTACTGAAGTTTCTGAATATTTTTTGAAAAGGCATGTAAACAACCTTGATGTAAATGACAACTGTCTTAGGTATATAGTAGCCATGCTCCTAAGCATGCAGATTTCATGCAATTCTGTTGTTCACCCAAACTGTGAACTTGAGTTTTCAAGCGGAAGGTAGTTCTGCCCAAGTCTGCCTTTTGACTGACCTGGAGTTTGCTTCTCCATCTTTCAGTCAATTGCTGACATGAAACACAGATTGAGAATCTGAACACCTTCCTTGGAGTTAGATGAAAGAGGGAGATAGAGTTGGAAGAGGGAGCTAGAACTCAGTATTTTCAGAGCATTTTGTGGTACTGAATCCCAAACCTCCAGGGAATTTCTTCCAATGGTTTCCTGTGTATGCTAACTAGCTTGGGGAAAAAGGTGGAGAATACTGAAGGATTGCAATCAGCCTATGACTGCAGAGTCTAACATTATCCCTACCCTCTGGGGGAGATGGGCGGCATACAAATGTAACAAACAAACAAACAAACAAATAAATAAATTTCCTGAAATCATGGTTTCTGAGAAGGACCAGATCCACCACAAATCAATATCTCCATATCTCATTTACACCCAGCAACATAGAAGGAATTTATATCTTTAGGAGATGCTGGGAGATCCAGCATAGTGCTACAAGATCTGGGCTGCAAAACTAGAACCATCACTAGGTGGAAGCAAAGAAGTATAAAAAAGCTTCTTATGCAATCCTGCCCCTTAGTGGCCATCTGGATTTTTGTAGTGCATATCAGGAAGGTTTAACCCAGGGAAACCAAAAGCAGTTTCTCCCCTCTGCTCAGGTCATGGCACACGCCATCTCCCAATGCAACTGAAGAAGCTCTTCTTCCATAAACAGTCTTGAAGCTAGTTTGAAATAATGCTAGATAATCCACCTTGTCCAAGTATCAGAGATAACACCCTTTCTTCTATGTGCTAAGCAGGCTGATGAAAGGAACCATCTTTTTTTCCCCTTTCCACTCTTTTTCCCTTTTCCTCCACCAATAGCTTAATTACACCTCTCTGGCCTTTGTTTAACCTCCCTCATGTGTAACACCTAAGTTGATTGCAGCAGACAGAAAATTCTGAACCAACAAACTGTGAAGTAATGAAGTGAAAAATGTGAGTTGTGAACTAATGGATTGGAAACTAACCAACTGTGAGCTGGGTCAATTGCACATCTCAAGCCGTCGTTTGGACATCACTAATGTGATGTGAATTTCAAACTTGACCTCACATCTGGGAATGGGTGAAATATGTTAGAGATTCTCCCTGCTCAAAATAATTATCTCAACTTGAATAAATACAGTATGAAAGAGGAAGGCTGGTTTTCAGAGGCTCATATTTCATGGAATGCATTATGTTTTCAAAAATTGCCATCAGATGTACAAATCCGACAGACATCAAAGTAAAGAAAGAAGGTTCTTCCTTCCCCACCCTTTTCCCAATAGTTTGCATGCAGTCATTTTTGTTGTTGACAGCCAGTTGTCTTGCCTCTTCTGTCTATTTCAGTAGCCAATTAAAGCTTTATTCAATGGCACAATCAAATCCACACCCACAATTCACATCATATGAGGACAGAACTGTCTTTCCCCCTCTGACTCCCATTACTGTGAAATTTTACTCAAGTAAACTTCCTATTCAGTTTAGTTCCCTAGAAGACAACTGGGATATTTCCCTCCCCCCCTCCCCCCACCCTTCTGAAGACATTATTATGGTTGGTCGCACAGTCAGCCAAATGTTTAGACTGGACTTGGCATTTTTATCCACCTATTGAGTCCTTCCCAAGGACCTGGGATAGTCAGATGTTGTTGTTTGATGGTGTTAAAGGTATCATCGCAGGATCTAAGCTGGTCCAAATAAAGCTGCCTTTTGCAATGGCCTGATGGTGATTTTGTCAATGCCGATGGTCTTCAAATGGTGCTCCAGAGGTTTCAGGATTGCACCCAAGGCGCCTATTACTATTGGTGCTATCTTTGCTTTCTTTTGCCATAGTCATTCTATTTCTATTTACAGGTCTTTGTATTTTGTGATTTTCTTCAATTATTTCTCTTCTATTCTGCTGTCTCCAGGTAATGCAATGTCCACTATCCAGACTTTTTTGTCTTTCTTTCTCCTCCTCCTCCTCCTCCTCCCCCCCCTCCTCCAAAATGGAATATTGTCATCAGAAGAGGGGTGTTATATGAAGGTGGGATCCATTTAAAGCAAAATAGCTACTGTTGAGCTTTCAAGACCCAGCATAGCATACCTCAACCTACCTGGACGGAACAGGAGGAATATAAGGACCATAAATATGCAAGTGCTTTCAACTGAAGAGACCTAGGGACATAACAGCCAATGTGGTGTAATGGTTAAGGTGTTGGACTAGGAAAGGGAAGATCCAGGGTCTAGTTCCCCCTCAGCCTGGAAGCTTCCTGGAGGACTTTGAGCCATTCCATCTGTCTCAGCCTAAGAGCCAAATGATGTAGTGATAAAAGGGGTAAACTAAGTGCAGGGAGACCCAGATTCCAGTCCACCCTCAGCCATAGAAGTTCCTTAGTGATGTTAGGCCACTGTCAGCCCTTCCAGGTAGACCAGAACAGGAAACCAAACTTATGAATGCTAATACTACTTTTATTATACGGTTACCGTAACAGAATCTTGCAAATCTGAATGTGTTCTCCTCTCCCTCCCTTTATCTTCAAGACAGAAGATCAAGTCTCAGATGCTTTCTCAAATTACATTTGTGCCTCAGACTCAAATGTCTTTTGTCTGACCGTGGTCTTGGTTGCGGCTCTTCCTGCTGTTCCTCAAGGTTACTCTTAAAGTCCATTTCAGCCACTCTCTCTCTCTCAACCCAACAGACCTATCTATATACACACCACCTTGAACTCCTTACAAATAGCAAGATATAGACCCAACAAATACAATAAATAAATGAGGAACACAATGAAGATTTTTTTTCTCTTCAGGTGCCAAAAAAGGTCATAGGATTCCTACAATGACTCAGCAGTGTCTGTGAAAGAGAGTCAAAATGGACAAGTTGGAGGGACCTACATCATGACGCTTTGTCCTCCATCTAGCCAGCCTGATCCTCTCTGTGGGCTCCCCCTGGACTGACTACTAATTTTGTACTATTCTTCCTTTGCTCTTGGGTTGGGGAGATTGACAGGAATGTCCATGCAACCTGAGGTGTATACAGATCAACTACTGGTTCACATGTGTGTCTCCCAAAATCTTGTATAGTTACTAAAGTCTCCCCCCAAAGTTGCACCAACTTATACTTTTAATGGGTGGCAATTGTTAAATACTTGGGCAGGAAACACATTTAATAGATACCTTTTCTTCATGAAAGTACTTAAAATGAGATAGCGTGTAATAAGGTAAGCCTCCTCCCTATTTTATACGAGGTTGCCCAACTGTAGCCCAAACCCAGAACAGTTGGGAGGGGATATATTTTTTAACTGTCTGCCATATTTATCCATGTTAATCAATTTTACTTCTATGCCTGTGCAAAATTTTGGCTCTTTCATGCTTCTTTTGGTGGGGGGGGGGGGGTAGGATATTACTTTTACTTTAAGAGCAAAATAAGGCCTCAGGTTTCAATTCATCACTTGCAACCATAAAAAAAAAAAGACTGTGGTGGTGCTCCTTTACTTTCCATTTGATTAGCCTTAACTATTTGCTGCTATTCAAGTTTTATGACCTTGCTGTAAAAGATAGCTTAACAAGCCTCTAGACCAGGCTGGGAATTCATCCTATTTCCTCACTTGACATCTGTGTGCAAGCATTCACAGACCAAAGCATTTGAACAAAAATGATTAGTTTTACATGTCAATCCTAAAGCTATTGCCTTGGGGAAAGGGTGGGGATAGATGGATGAAAAGGGAAGGGAAGGGAAGGGGAGGGGAGGGGAGGAGAGGAGAGGAGAGGAGAGGAGAGGAGAGGAGAGGAGAGTTAAAGCCACTTTCCCAAAAGTTTGTTGGATGGTTTTTTTAGTTATATGTTTGTCTTTGGGGTGCTCATGATTTCCCTTCCCTTCCCTCTCCTTCCCTATTCCCTATTCCCTATTCCCTTCCCTTCCCTTCCCTATTCCTTTCTCTTCCCTATTCCCTTCTCTTCCCTCTCCTTCCCTTCCCTATTCCCTTCCCTTCCCTTCCCTTTTTTTTTTTTTTTTGGATTGTTCCTGCTTTTAAATTGTAAGCCACCCAGAATTGTTAAGAGTCAGGTGGCCTCTCAATTGTATGTGTGCATGTCTGTGGGTGGGTGTTTGCATAAGCAAATAAATGTTGCTTCTGTTCCCAAACTGTAACAATTTCTGCCAAGAACTCACACTGAACAACTTCTGCCCAAAACTCCATCCATTCCTTGCTCATGGTGTCTCATGCCTTTGTCACATCCCGTTTGGATTACAATAATGCTCTCTACATGGGGCTGCCCTTGAAGAACATTTGGGAGCTGTTGCTGGCCCAGAAAGTAGTGGTATGGGTAGTTTTTGGCATTTCTTCCTACGCCCATGTAACACTGCTGCGCCGTGAGCTGCACTAGATCCCAGTAGGCTTCCTGGTGCAATTCATGGTGCTGGCCATCACCTGCAAAGGCCTTCTTGACACAGGGCCAGGCTACTTGGTTACACAAACTCTTTTGCTGTGGTGGTTTTATGATTGGAATGTATTATTTACCTTGGATGTTATGGTTATTGTCTGTAACTGTTGGTTTTTAATCTTTGCATGCTACCCAGGGTCACTGCTGTGAGATGGGCAGCCATATAAATTATTCAAATAAATAAATAAATAAATATCCCAAGTGTCTCACAGAGAGAGAGAGACAGGCAGATGGACAGACAGGTCTAACGGAACTAATAATGCATTTTCCTCTCCCAGTTCAATTTGATGAAAAAGAACTTGCTTTCAAAATGGCTTTTAAAGAGGAAGCCATGGGTGAACGTGAACTCTCAACTTTGGAAAACAGCAACTTGCAAATCTAATCTATGGCATTGTATCTCCACTCAGTAAACCCTTGGCTGATGCTGGAATCACAATAGGTTTGCTCTTTACATTCATATGGTCTGAGAACAATTAATTAATGGATATTGGAATGAATCAATGACTTCATTAATCATAGTTTTAAATGTGTCCCTTTTAAAAGAAAAGCAGATATCTTTCATCGTAATAATCACCCATGAAATAGATCTCCCCCTTCCATTTTTCTGCCGATCGATCTGTGGGATTTAGTCAATATATATCTTAATTCAGACCGCAAAATATTGATGGGTGTTCAAACAATACGTGATTTGTCTGTGTTATTTTTGTAAAAGAAACGTTTATATTCTGAAGAAGTCTCAAAATATCACACATGTTATGGCTTTACTTGAATCACTTAATCCTTCAATGAAAATAAATAGAGTCAGTTTAAATAACCATATTCTTAAAGTATTTATTAGAACTGCACAAATCTTGGGTAATCCACCTCAAAGAGATTTATAAAGCCTTATTACTTAGTGTCGGTGTCAATTACACACATAGTTTGAGGGATGCAAAAGACTTTTATTTCTTTCACATTTTTAACAAAATTGTCCAGACATTATTTGTAATGGAGTCTTCTTGCATATTTCATGCTTCTTCTGTTTTTCCAATGAAGTTCTTGGTTCAAATTTGCAAACCAAAAAGTGAATATGAGAAAGTTGAGGACAGAACCTGTGTGTTATGGAAAGTTGTGTGCAAAAATGAATGCAAACATCCTTGCAACACTCCGCTTATTTCTTTTTTTAGCTAGTTATCTTTTTAATCCCCTTTATTGCCAGTGGTTTTTGGCTGGGTTACAGAATTACTTATTTTAGAACATAAACAAGCAAAACAATAGAAGTGGAGAAAGAGTATAACCATAGAACGTTTTGATAAACAAATCAGGAGAGAATGTCAAAATATAAAAATAAAATAGACTAACCCAGTGTAATGAATTATATACAGTAGATCTGCAAAGTGACATGAATGATGCATAAATTGATTTGCATATCCTCCTATAGCCTACATCTACACTTCAGATGAAGTGAGCTATACCTTATGAAAGCTTAAACCTTTTAATAAAATATGTAAATCAAAGACGGTGCTACCAGACTCCTGACTTTTTACCATCATAGCCTAACACTTCTCTCTTCCTGCAATATCTCTACATATAATCCTTACTTGACTGCATATTTGGCTTAATATTTTTTCCTGCCCTCTAGTTCATATAAGAATGTATTCAACTAAAACTGCTATCAAAAGTGAATGGTCCACTTCAGTTGATTATTCTTCTGAGAAAACACAAACAATCCAGGACATATTTTATGGCATTTCTCACCGAGGTCTCATAACAGTCAACTAGTTCCTCCAAAAATGAATTTTGGCAAGAACTGGAAGGTCAAAACAACAAAGAAAATAGTGTTCCCCATGAAACCAGGTTGGCACCAACCCTGACAGCTTTCTGAAAGCTGGTGAAGACAAAATTGTTGCAGAAAGCTTTGGAGGATGAAGGATTGGCTATTCTTGGCTTGGTAGTTAGACTGTTGTGGTATTGTTATGAGTTAATGCTATTTTTCTTGTAACAGGTTGCTATGTTTTATATTCTTAATCAACATGAGCCTATTAGATGGTAATGTACAAAATAGATTGATAGTCATAAGAACATAAACAGTGACTTGTTGGATCACTTTCAGAGGCATTCAGACTGCCATCAGAGCTAACAGTCATTCATTCCCATGTCTTCTATGAATTGTTCCAACCCTATTTGAAGCCAGACAAGCTGGTAGCCAGCATCACATCTCGTGGCAGCGAATCCCAAAGTTGAATTACCACTCAGTAGAATGTTAGATAGATAATGGATAGTTGATTGATAGATGTGTGTGTGTGTGTGTGTGAGAGAGAGAGAGAGAGAGAGAGGGAGAGAGAGAGAGAGAGAGGAGAGGATAAGAAATTGCCTCTTTTTCATAAATTTTGTAAGCACTCAAGGACTATATATGACTCAGACTATAACCATGACTCAGACCAATGGGTGAACTTCCTTTGTTCATTCTCAGCTGTTAGATTACTGAAAAACTGAAATGTATAGCTGCTGTGGAACATTGGAAAGTGAAAACCACCTAGAGGTAGAGTAAAATACAAATGTAGCATTAAGTAATTAAATACAAATAAGAACTCTGACCCATAATCAATCCAGGATGTGAGTAGCTGACATCAAATAAGAAAACTAGGCCTATGTGAAGTGACACATATTCCTATAGTCCCTTTGATAAATCATTTCAGGACAAGGAGATGATCTGATTGCTTCTCTGAAAGAGAAGGCCACCAGATTCACTTTGATGAAGCAGTTCAAGTGGCCTGAAACTGTTTCAGGCCAGTGCTGGGAAAGACCCCTCACTTCAGCCTTGTCCACTAGATTGAATCCAAAGGGTTTCCAGGCTGTGTGGCATGGAGACTGATTGTTATAAGGACAGGGGACACAGAAGAGTTATCCATAGCCACCACCTTGGGAGACCCCATAGCACATACAGTGGGGGCTCTAAATAGCTATGATGCTGGAGACAGGAATGCTACTGTGTCTGCTGGAAGGATGCCCCCACAAGCCCCCTTAGGATATGCTCAGGGACTCTGAGGCTGGGTAGCTGTACTGCAGGGGGGCCCTTTCTTAAACTAGCAAAGAACCTCTGTCTGACAGTTTTCACTGAAAATGTGTGTTTGTGTGTATGTGTGCAATGGGTGGGTGGAGGGTAGAGTAGGATGAAACATTGATACAGCCACTGACCCAGTGTACCCAGTGTACCACTGCTATGAAAAAGGAAGAGAAAGGAGGAGGAGGAGGAGGAGGAGGAGGAGGAGGAGGAGGAGGAGGAGGAGGAGGAGGAGGAGATGATGATGATGATCATGATGATGATGATGATGATGATCATCATCATCATCATCATCATCATCATCATCATCATCATCACCAAACTGGCCTATAAGAAAGACCAAATGAAGAATAGAGACATGGCAAAGCAAAGTATTACATGGCCAGTACACAAACAAACTAGCAGGCAAAGCAGATAACAACAAGACCTGGCAATGGCTAAGAGCAGGAAAGCTGAAGAAAGAGACAGAGAGGCTAATTCTGGCTGCATGAGACCAAGTGTTAAGAACAAATCCATACAAAGTCAGTATTGAGAAGACAGCAACAGATAGCAAATGCTGCCTCTGCAAAGAACCTGAAGAAACAGTGGACCATCTAGTTAGCTGCTGCAAGAAGATCTCACAGACTGACTATAAACAACAGCATGACAAAGTAGCAACAATGGTGCATTGGGATATCTGTGAGAAATATCATTTGCCTGCAAGCAAGAACTGCTGGGACCACAAAACAGACAAAGTGATAGAAAATGAAGAAGCTAAAATATTCTGGGACTTTAGAATTCAAACAGACAAGCACCTGCCACACAACACCCCAGACTTAACAATTGTGGATAAGAAAGACAAAAAAGTCTGGATAGTGGACATTGCAATACCTGGAGACAAGACAAAGAACTGGAGAAAATCACAAGATATAAAGACCTGCAAATAGAAGTAAAATGACTGGCAAAAGAAAGCAAAGATAGTACCAATAGTTATAGGCTCCTTGGAAGCAATCCCAAAACCTCTGGAGCACAACATGAAGGCCATCGGCATTGACAAAATCACCATCAGTCAGTTGCAAAAGGCAGCTTGGCTTGGAACAGCTTCCATCCTGCAAAGATACCTTTAACACCATCAAACAATCACATCTGCCTATCCCAGGTCCTTGGGAAGGACTCAACAGGTGGATAAAAATACCATATCCAGTTTAAACAATTGGCTGACTGTGCAAATAATAATAACAACAACAATAACAATAATTAAAGCCAAATTATTATAGTACCTTTATGTAAATCTATGGTGCAAGCATGCATGGCATATTTAATGCAGTTTTCATTGTCACATTTCCAGTATATATCATAGAGTTGAAAATGAAGTAGGAAAAGATGACCTAAATGTATATATAGGGATTGATTGATTGATTGATTGATTATCTGTCATCAAATCAGTGTCAACTCTTAGTGACCAAGAGGATCTATCACGACCCTGGTCCTTCAGGACTTCCAATGGTGCATTCCATCATTGCTCTAATTATGCTAATATACAGGGGAAAATCACAATATTTAGAATACTTTTTTTTAAGCTTAAATAAATTAGTAAGAGGGGGCTGAATAAAGCTGTACATAATTAAATATGGTAGCAAGAATGTTGTCAAGCATATTTTTCTCCCTCTCAAATAACATCAGAATATTAAGGCTGTTCAAAGATTCAGTTTGGACATTTTATTCAAAGAAAATTCAATTTGAATCTTCAGATTGAATCAACTTTCTGAACCAGATTGATCCTTTGAATTAATTGAACTAGATGCCTCTGAAGTGAACTGATTCAGAAGGGCTTTGGATATACACAATGTCTCCCCACTCCCCACCCCCCCAAAAAATAAAAATAAAAATCAGTTAAATCAACCTAATTTGATACTCCAAACTGAAGAGTTGAATATAATGAATTCGCTTTTCTCAACCAATTTAATTTAAATCAAATCAGCAGTCGGAATCACACCAGAGCTGATTAGCATAGTCCTAGAATCCCATGTGAATTGATGAATCTGAATTTTAGAAAATTCAGGACAGTTAAAAGCAAAATTCAGGATAGTTAAAAACATGTTTTCCAATCATGATGGTGATGATGACGTGCCATCAAGTCATTGTTGACTCTAGGAACCACATAGATTTTCTCCATGATGATCTGCCCCTAACCTGGTCCTGCAGGTCTTTTAATGGTGCACCCATCTTTGCTGTAACTGAGCCCATCCCCCTTGCTGCTGGTCATCCTCTTCTTCTCTTTCCTTCCACCTTTCCCAACATTACAGCCTTCTCCAGAGAGCTGGGTCTTTGCATAATGTGTCTGAAGTAGGATAGTTTGAGCCTGGTCATTTCTGCTTCATGTGAGCACTCTGGGTTGATTTCTTTGATGATCCATTTGTTTGTTTTCTTGGCTGTCCACAATATTCTTAGGAGTTTTCTGCAACACCAAAGTTCAAAAGGGTCAATACTGTTCCTCTCCTGCTTCTTCAAAGTCCAGCTTTTGCTTCCATAGAGTGTCACAGGGAATACTATGGCTCACACAGTTCTGATCTTTGTAGGTATAGACATATCAAGAGATTTGAATGCCTTTTTCTAAGCCTTCATGGCTTCTCTACCAAATGCTAGTCTGTGACATATTTCTTGATTGCTTGCTCCTTTACTGTTGGGTCTTCTAATGCACATAGGTTAAAATGGAATTTGCTATCATAGGTAAGAGTGAGAGTCTCCAAGTTAGACGGTTTTGTAAAGGAGATTAGACCAATATATTGAGGAGAAGACTATCAGTGCCTACTAGATATGATGTTTTGATGTCACCTTCAGTTGGTGGGACTTTTGCTTTCTTGTTCTGCCTGTGAGTTTCCCACACACAAATTACTGGTCATTGAAATACAACAATCCTGATCTCAACAGCAGGCCTGTGCAAACAGCCCTGAATCAAATTAAAGAAGCCATGAGTTGATCTGAATTTTCCATTCAAATTTCCAAGGCAAACTGATTCAATTTAAGTCAATTTGAGATTCAAGATTCAATTCTGTGAAAAAAGAAATCCATAGTTGTAACAATGAAGCATCAAAATACTTGTAGCTGCTTCAGTTTTAGCAGAATGAGCTTAAAATAGCAAGAATGATACAAACTTTAGAGGACATTCATTTTGCCATGTTCCAGCCATATACCTTCAAGAACTTTATGGCAATCTATTTCTATCATCTCTTTCTCCATCTCCACCTCCATTTCTATCTCCATCTTCATCTCTGCCTGATCTTATACCTCTGTCTTCATCTCTCTGCATCTGAAATATTCCTTTGTATATTGTGTACACTTCCTAGTAGGTAGGATGCAAACATCAGTATTTTGAGTTTGCAAGGTAATCTCTGGACTGGAGATGCTACCTTTCATAGAATAGCCTGAGCCTGTTTAAGATAAATCTGAGCTGCCTTGGCCCTTGTGGCATAATGCCCAAAATGTGCCCATACTGTCACTATTATTAGCAGGGAATATGACATGTGGCAAAGATATGGCTAAGCCTAATAACCCTGGTCTGCTCCTTCCCTATCTTACTAAAAGTGTTATGAGAAAACTTTGATTGGCCAAACCCATAATGGATGGTGGAGATTGGAAGTTTATGGCCTATTTGGGGCAGTCATGATATATGGAAGATTGCAATTTGGAATGTAAGAAGAGTAAAAGGTAAAGTGCATTAATTTTAAAAAAATGAAAGAAAAAATAGGTACATATGTTGGGTGACAATGGAACTAAGAGAAAAGCAAAGGATGGAAGTGAAAATGGTCTGATCATATGGAATAGGGTTGATAAATACATATAGGGAAGAAAGGGCTTAGGTTTCATTATACTTAAAAGGGCTAAAATGTCCATTAGGAAGTATGAATTAATGTCAGCTTGTTGTGGATGCATGTAGAAGTAATAAGTATTTAATTATATTTGCATGCTACATTTCAGGGAACTGTAATAGTGGAAGAACCAGATGTGAGGTTTGGAAGAAGTTCCAGAATAACCCAAATGAATGTGTTTCGGGTAGGTGTGCGTGTATGGAAATTCTTCTAACTGACAGGAATGAATTAATGGCTGAGAACCAAACAATGGAGTTTAGAAAAAGTGTTTGAGCTCTTCAAAGACCCGTGAATGAATGAGAATGGTGAGTGGGAAGACAGTATCTGCTTAGAACAAGCCTGTTTGTTTGGACTGTGGTTTAAGCACAACCCTTTTCATACATAACATGTCCATGGCAAAGGAATCAATAAAACTAAAAACAGGATTGATTTGATGATTTATGGTGAAAGACTGAGAGGATTAGTGAAGAATAATGAATATAATGAATAATGAGAGGTTCTGAATATGGGACACATCATTTTTGTCAAGACTGGATCTTTGTGAACAAAAATGGACATGAAAAAAAAGGAAGAAGCAAAGGAAACGAGATCTATAGAAAAAGAAAATATGAATCTTTTATGAAAAACATATTAGAAGACAGATTAATCTTCTAACAGAATTAATGGGAAGTGGATGGAAAAGCAGATGCGGAAGCTGGTTAAAACTGAATGAAAAGAATTATGTTACAGATTGCCAAAGAATGGTGTGGAGTTACGCTAATGGGAAGTATGAAAAAGATGTTTGGTGGAATAATGGCATGAAACAAGCTGTGAAAAAATGCTGATAAGAGAATGATTGTTACAAAAAATGAGAATGAGAGAAAGGTATTGTATGATGTATATAGAGAAAAATATAGCTGCAAAGAACATGGTAAGGACCAGTTAAAATTAAAAGAGGCAGGGAACATGCAGAGTAATTCTGATGGAAATTAAAAAAAAAAAATGTTTGGGAACTGGGTGAAAAGGACTCAACAAAGCCCCTCCAGCAGAGTGTATGAAATTAAAAATAAACATCATTAAATGATTTGGGTTCAATTTGGAATTTGGAATGCTGCAAGAATATTTTAAAGGTTTGTATGGAAAGTGAGTAATATGCCAAAGGGTGGAATTGAAACAAAGGCTACAAAGGCTTTTGTCTAAGAAAACAATGGATGAAAAAGAAGTCATTCTGTGCCATTGTGAGAATGTTGAAAATGGGATGGCATGGATGGTGTGATGGGAGAAATGTTGCAATATGGGTGTGGTTTGCTTATGAAGTGGTGGGGCAACTTAATGTGTCTGCAAAGCCTGCATCCATGCCCCACAGCTGGAAGGATGGCATTATTTTCCCACCTGACTCTCTCAATGACTGTTCTGTTCTGTTCTGTTTTTAAGTTCCCATGGTGTTTGTAGGACCAGGGCAAGCAGACATCACTTCATCAGCACAAGAGAGCAAACTTAGGACTTATGACTCATGATCATGAAAGCAGATGAGAAACGAGGAAGAGCCAGATAACATTAGTGTTGCCACCCCAAAGAGCTCTCACAAGCAGGGAGTTTAATGGGGTGATGAAACTCATTGGCTCATAGCCAAGCCAGAGACCCAATCACATTGTTCCCAAGTCTCCCTGGAACTGCAGTAGCACCATTGCATGTGACAATACCTGTGACTGTACCTGTCCTCAACACCTTAAAAGAGGACACAACTGGGGAAAGGTAAGGCTGCTTTGAAGAGCTTCGGACAGGTGTTACATTTGCATGGCTGCAGGTCCTGAAGCAGTGTCTGGAGTCTAATCGATCAGTTCCCCTACCAGAGAGGGTTTTGTTCCAATCTAGTGTAACATTATTGTGTTCTCCACATGGTACTCCAACGCTGGTGTGAGCTTCTGAGCAACTGAGAGATGCTTCTTTGGCTTGCTACGCACAACGTGATTCTAACTGCATGTTCAAAACCTGAGAAATAGATTCCCATCTGGACATGTGGACAATCCTCTCTTATCGGTCAAAAGAACAGTTTTCGCCAGTTCCTACAGAGGCCGTGATGAAGTGGTTTAGGAAGCTCTTGTCTTTGCAGGCTAGGAGATTAAATGGTTTCTGAAAATGAAAACAATCCTGGTGTTGAGATTTCTATAAACTAGTCCCTTTGTCTTTTTGATAAATCTTTTAAAATAAGTCTTTGTGAGAATCTTGTTTTTAGATGCAGCTGACTGTCAAGAGCTTTCCATGCTATAGAATGCAGGTCTGACAAGAGAGAAGAGACATTTGTCATTCCCTCCCTCCTATTCCTTCCTTCCTTCCTTCCTTCCTTCCTTCCTTCCTTCCTTCCTTCCTTCCTTCCTTCCTTCCTTCCTTCCTTCCTTCCTCCATCCCTCCCCTCCCCTCCCCTCCCCTCCCCTCCCCTCCCCTAACTTTTTTAATCTTCCTAATGAACATCTGGTATTAGCCTTCATAAAGCACAACCCAACAATGTACTATTGAAGCAATAGGAAGTATTTTTAACCCCTTTATGATGGGAAATTATTTTCACTCTTCTAATTTCTTTGCATTAATTCTCTTGATATACATTAGGTAACCTTTTCCAATCACCTAACCTTCAGGTTACTCTACAATTCCTTAACAGTCTGAGCAATATTCATATTGTATGGATTTGGAGCTATTATAGTCCAACATGAATGGAAGATCTCAGTTTGGGCAAGACTGAATTACAGTATTCCTCCCTACCAAAAACAAAGCTTTAGAGAATACTCAGTGATAATGTTTTCCTATGGGTCCTAATAGTTCTGCAGCAGCATGGATGCTTTGATCATCAAGAAGAAATGCCCCCAATCTTACTCCAACCCCATTTTGTTTTCATGCCACACACTTCAATCCCAGGCAACCTATTTACAGTATACGATTCTGACACCTGCTAATTAAATCAGAAGAACAAAATAGGCTTCTGCACGATATTAAAAAATCTACCACTCCCATTATGTGAAAGGTGGGGTGGGGGATATCAAAGAATGAACTCTATTAGAGGTCTTCTATTGTTCTTTACATGCACTTCTAATAATAGCCTCTTCTTCTTACTGTCAGCTCTCCTATGATATGCAATTATTTTCTTCCTGTAGATAGACCATATTAAAGGCATCCAACTGTTTGGGCAAAAAAAATGTGCACGATTGTCATCCAGCAGAAATAATATGAGATTCAACCTTCCTTTCTTTCAGGGCCTCCTTAAGGCTTGATGCTGATTTTAATATTTATTGTACTGCCTATTATATTCATTTGTATTTAATAGCTTTATCATATTGTGATTTTATGTTGTAAACCAACAAGAGAATTATTATTTATGCTGTCCAGAGGATTAGAAATAATTTTAAGTAAATGAACACACCATAATAAACAAGAAGATAAAGAATTTATTTGTATGGGTACTTATTATTGAATTTTCCCTCTGCCTTTCTGTTTATTTCAATTCTCAGGATGACCCTGCAACAGTAAAAAATATGCAGTATTAAACCAAACAAAACTAGTAAAATATTTTTTTTAATGAAATCAGTCATTAAAATAGTGAACAATTAGAAGTTTGGTGAAGGGGGTGGTTTTTTTTACTGTCATTCTATATCCTGAGAGAGTGTGGGTCAAGCATATCTCTCTAGGAAGAGCATTACATTAGCTGGAAGTTGAACAAGAGAAACATGGGTGTCTAGGAATGGGGGAAACTTCAAAAGGCCTGTTCTTGCTTATCTTATTAACAGGCAGGGTCATAACGGGAGAGATAGGCCTACAGATAATCGGGCCCTAACTCATGTAGGCTTTTCAAGGACAACATCAACCCATAAAATGATGCAATTGATAGACACTGCAAATCTTTCACTGCAGGAAGAGGAGGAAAGTTGAAAAAGGGCTCCAGAATTACTACATAAGCATTTTATGGGATTTTTGAATTCATGCGGACCAACGTCTAGAACACAACATTCGAGACATCACTGTTGCTGACAAGCCAGTCTTACTTATAGATGTGGCAATACCAAATGACACTAGCTCAAAAGGAATTGGAAAAAAAAAATGTAAATTATTGGATCTTAACAACTGAAATAGAGAGAGTGTTCAATAAACCAACAGAAGTTTTCCCAATAATTTTTGGAACATTAGAAGCTATAATGATTGAATTATTTCAAAACAGCTGAAATAATTAGAATATTTGATCTCACAATATTTAGTTTATCCCCCACCCAGGCACCCACCCAGAAGGAGGAGGAGGAGGAGGAGGAGGAGGAGGAGGGGGGGGAGGGGAGGGGAGGGGAGGGGAGGGGAGGGGAGAGGAGAGGAGAGGAGAGGAGAGGAGAGGAGAGGAGAGGAGAGGAAAGGAAAGGAAAGGAAAGGAAAGGAAAGGAAAGGAAAGGAAAGGAAAGGAAAGGAAAGGAAAGGAAAGGAAAGGAAAGGAAAGGAAAGGAAAGGAAAGGAAAGGAAAGGAAAGGAAAGGAAAGGGAAAACTTTTGCTTGGAACCACATTTATATTATGGTAGTATTCGATCCATTCTTAAACTTTGGGGAAAAGTTTGATCTTACTCCAAATTACCAGCATTTGCTATTCTTCAGAAGATAATACATATAATATTCACCAAAGTTATATAGATAAAACTTTATTACAGGTGGAAATTAGCAAAACAGAGCAACAAATATTCACTAAGTATTTGGAAAATTCCAAGGACTTTGTACCACTGATTTTGCAAAAAAATCCCTTGCTTGGAACTTCCTAAACATGCTCCCTAGGCTCTTGTTTAGAACTCAGATCATCAGAAAATATCCAGTCTAAGGCTGTGATATTCACTGGATGAAATGATTAATTATTATTATGATTGGCTGCACAGTCTGCCAGATGTTTAGACTGGATTTGGCATTTTCATCTACCTATTGAGTCCTTCCCAAGGACCTGGGGCAAGCAGATGTCATTGTTTGACGATGTTAAAGGTATCATTGCAGGATATGAGCTGTTCCAAGAAAAGGTGGCTTTTGCAGTTGACTGGTGATGATGATGAAGATGATGATGATGATGATTTTAATTATCAGACTTTGTTAGAAGTATGCTATATTGAAATCAGCACAGTATCAGATTGTGTTCACCTTCACTAAATTGAGCAGAAGTTCATGTCCATATGTTGGATTACAATTTTCATCATCCTTAACAACAATGAAGATAGGATGTTTAGTACTGTAATCTAGCAAATATGGAGGCTGCCAGGATGAAAAGGCTGAATGTGGGAATAGTTTTTTGCTCAGTACCTTTTGACATTTTGGCTTTGGCTGATAAAAACAGACATCGATAAAAGTGAATTAATCATCCAGCAGGAGTGACCTGACTAACCATCCTTCCACATCTACCTCCATGGATGGGTACAAATATTGCCCACTGATCATCTCAGCAAAGAGACAAGTGGGGAAAAGATGAGGTGAGGGATTGATTTGATTCCGGAGCGATGACTGCAGATACTTTTCTACCTCTGTTTCTCCCGGGTGCCCAGATTTATTTCTCATCCTTATGGGGTCTTAGTTTCTCTATTACGCCTTTTTCCTCAATCCAAGAACAGTGATGAATGGTAAAAAACAGGAAGCCTTAGGGAACCCTTGAACTCTCTGAAATGCAAAGTCTGTGACACCGTTACTACATCTTTCCCCCTCGGGTTGCAGAAAAAAATTATTTCTCTTCTACTACCTCCTGCTTCCCCCCTCCCTTTTTCCCCTTTCAGTGAAATATTTCATTTAACTAAATCAGACTATTCCCTTTCCCCCTCCGTAGCCACCTTCCGCTATCTGTATCTCCTTATTTATTTATAAGTAAACACCTGGAGAGGCAGACTGTGATAATATAATAAAGAGGTGATCAGACTGAGCACAGTGTAAACTGGTTTAGACTGGTATAATCATCTCAACGCTGTGCTAAGATAATTCTGTTCTGGATAAATGGAGATTTCCAGACACAAGCAAGCAAGAACAATTTGTAACTGTTATGGCTATTGGTTGCTCCATGATGTTGCCACAATCAGATGATTATAATATACTTATGAACCATTCCCAAAAAGAAGCATACTTTGATTAACTTAAGAAACCTTAGAGAGGGATTGTAGAATTGTATTCTGTGAATTCTTTCCAGAAAGCCACCAATGTTGCAGCTTAGAATGTGATAAATGCAAAGAAAGAGTCACCTGTCCTATCATGTTAACCTGCTGACAAACTAACCAGAACTTACACATCAGTGCTCCTAAGCCTTATTAATGCTTTGAAAGTTTCCCTTCACCCAACCATAAGAGGTATAACCTTGTCCTGTCTATCTCTAGTGGCACAGTCAACCACCTTTGCATCCATAACTATTGACATGAATGAATTAGTTTTAATTTAAACTAATTGCTTTTTACATCCTAGTCTCACCTACTTTTCATAGGTGGTTTACACCATTCCCTTTAAACTTCTTCACACAAAAGAAAATTAAACGGTAGAACTCATTACCAATATGGTGGTGCCTATGATTTGGATGGCTTTAAAGGGGGACTGGATAAATTCATGGAGGACCAATCTATAGAAGTCCATTAGTCTTGAACAATCCATGGTATCTCCTAGTTTTGGGTAACATGCTTCCAAAGACCTGGGAACCCAAGGTAGTAGAGAAGTAAGTGGTTGGCCACTGTGAGAAACAAAATACTGGACTCATATGGTCCTTGGTCTGTCTGATTCATGAGGACCATCTTACATTCTTATTAAAAGGGGATTAGATAAATTCATTCAAAACTTAATGTTACCTCCAGATGAAGAAAGCATTCCTCCAAATGTCAGTTGCAGGGGAACAATGGTGGGAGAAGGTATATGTCTCCTTCTCCTGCTTGTGAGCACTCCAGAAGAAGAACAAAATGCTGCATTAAGATGAGCCTTGGTCAGATCCAGCAGGCTCTTCCTCTGTTCTCAGCATGAACTTTGTTGTGCACTCCTGTAAAACAGGAATGGATTAATTTAGCAGGAGGGCATAACTGTACCTATGTAGTTGGTCACACTTTCCATATTATGTTGAGCTACCTTTATATTTAATTGAGAAGCTGTAGTTGCCCTGGCTATGCAGAAATTGCCTGCCTATTACCCACCAAGCCAGGACTAAAGTCTTGCTTATGCATGTAATGGTAGCACTGGACAATTTTATTCCAGGTTGTTCGGATTTGTACATGTCCCAAACTTGGGAATACCTTTTCCAACAACCCATGTGATTGGTGAAGGCTCTTTTGTTGGAACAAAATGACAGGAAGTCAAACTCAGAATTAAACTGGTTTTGGAGTTACTTTATTATGAATTTCAGTTGCTGGCTGTTTTATTCCTCTGTGCAAAGAATCCAAGCTTGCAGTGGGACTTAATTAAGTTCAGAGAATACCCCAGCAAAAATGGAGAGCTGTTGAATATTTCAGTATCACATATGTGTCTAGTTGTGTTAGTTATTGTGCCTGGAGTTTTCTTCTCTTTGCCGGCTGGTCTACACTATTGCAGTTTCTATGCCTTTAGCCTTTTCTTTGACTAAGAGACTTTGCACTAGACATCCAACCTTTTATTTTTCAAGTTTGATCACTGTGCTGTTTGTCTCAGTAAAAGTTATTAGCCTTGATCAATTGAAAATGAAGTTTATTTTTCCTCTCAGCTATTTCTAATGAGTTGTTGCTAGAACATGCTGCAAAATATGATGCATGATGGTTTACTCAGTAGTAGATCTTCTTTGTGGTGGTACCACATTTTTGGAAGGTTCTCCCTCCTTCGGTGTTCTGGAGATACCATCTTGTGATACCTTTTAGTCTCTTAATGAAGACTTATCCCTTTAAGCAGACTTTATTAGATGCTAATGTTTAATCATGAAAGCATTTTTGTTTAATATCATAATATTTCATATTTTAATAGTAGTAGTATTTCAGTAAAAGTCAATAAAACAAATTCCTAGTCCTCCTGTGAAAACTTCCAATGTGGGTGAAAATTTGTGTTACTTGGGACACACACACACACACACACACATACGCATACATGCAGGATGTACCAAAAGTGAAGCTCTATCAACAGTTGATTATATAAATTCCATTAAATGTCCAAACTGATTTGCATCTTCTTTTAAACACTCATTCGATCCATGGCCTTGGAACATTCCAAAATATAGTAACATTTTCTCTGGAAAAAAAAAAAGAAACATATTGTGATTATTACACCCTGTACATATTGGTACTATATTTATGGCACTGTACATTAAAACATGCAAACCACCTATTTCATCATGCATTATCCTCATGTATTAAGGAATATATATGTATGTATGTATGTATGTATGTATGTATGTATGTATGTATATATATATATATATTAAAAAAAAAATTCCCTTCTCACCCCTATGGGTGGTCTGTGTCTTCCTCAATCTCGGGTCCTCTACCAGAGGCCTGGGAGTTTGAGGGTTCTGCGCAGTATCTGAGCTGTTCCTAGCCCTGCACTCTTCTGCACAGAGAGCTCTGATGTTGTTCCTGGGATTTGTTGGAGCCCCTCTCCCAGCTTAGGAGTCACGGCCCCGAGTGCTCCTACCACCACTGGGACCACTTTGGTCTTGACTTTCCACATCCTCTCGATTTCCTCCTTCAGGCCCTGGTACTTCTCCAGCTTCCCATGCTCCTTCTTCCTGATGTTGCTGTCACTTGGCACTGCTACATCTATCACTACCGCTGTCTTCTGGTCTTTGTCTACTACCACGATGTCTGGTTGATTAGCCAGTACCTGCCTGTCCGTCTGGATCTGGAAGTCCCACAGGATCTTAGCCCTGTTATTCTCCATGACCTTCTGTGGAATCTCCCATCTGGACTTGGGGGGGGGGGTCTAGCCCATACGCTGTGCAGATGTTCCTGTACACAATGCCAGCTACTTGGTTGTGCCGTTCAGTGTATGCCGTTCCTGCCTGCATCTTACACCCTGCCACTATGTGTTGGACTGTCTCTGAGGCCTCTTTGCACAATCTGCACCTTGGGTCCTGTCTAGTGTGGTAGACCCCTGCTTCTATGGATCTGGTGCTTAGTGCCTGTTCTTGTGCTGCTATGATCAGTGCCTCAGTGCTGTCTTTTAGTCCGGCCCTTTCCAGCCACTGATAGGATTTCCCAATGTCAGCCAGCTCAGCTATCTGTCAATGGTACATCCCATGCAGGGGCTTGTCTTGCCATGGCACTTCCTCTGCTTGAACCTCCTGCCTTGTCTGCTGCTGCCTGAGGCATTCTCTCAGCAGCTCATTTTTGGGTGCCATCTTACTGATGTACTCCTGGATACTTCGGGTTTCGTCCAGGACAGTGGCTTTGACACTCATCAGGCCCTGCCCGCCCTCTTTGCGCCTGGTGTACAGTCTCTGGGTGTTGGACTTGGGGTGGAAACCTCCATACATTGTGAGGAGCTTCCGGGTCTTCACGTCGGCAGCCTCCATGTCTTCCTTTGGCCAGCTCACTATACCGGCAGGTTATCTGATGACTGGCAGGGCATACATGTTGATGGCATGGATCTTGTTCTTCCCATTGAGCTGGCTCTTCAGGACCTGTCTTATCCTTTGGTGGTACTTGGATGTTGCTGTCTTCCTTGCCTCCTCCTCATGGTTCCCATGTGACTGTGGGACACCAAGGTATTTATAGCTGGTCTCTATGTCTGCTATGTGGCCCACTGGTAGTTCCACTCCATTGGTCTTAACTACCTTCCCTCTCTTTACTATCATCGTGCCACACTTCTCCAGTCCGAATGACATCCCAATGTCCTCACTGTAGATCCATGTCAGGTGGATCAGTGAGTCGATGTCTCGTTCACTCTTAGCATACAGCTTGATGTCATCCATGTAGAGGAGGTGGCTGATGGTGATTCCACTCTTGAACTTGTACCCATATCCAGACCTTGTGATTATCTGGCTGAGGGGGCTTAAGCCTATGCAGAACAGCAGTGGGGACAGTGCATCACCTTGGTATATGCCGCACTTGATGGCCACTTGTGTGAGCTGTCTTGAGTTCACTTCCAGTGTTGTCTTCCACAGTCCCATTGAGTTCTTGAGGAAGGTCCTTAGTGTCCTGTTGACTTTGTATAGCGCCAGGCATTCACAGATCCATGTGTGCGGCACTGAGTCATAGGCTTTCCTGTAGTCAATCCAGGCTGTGCTCAGATTTGTGTGCCTAGACCTTGAATCTTGGGTGACTGCTCTATCTATGAGTAACTGGTGTTTTGAGCCTCTGGTGTTGTTCCCAATGCCCTTCTGAGCTGTGCTCATGTACTGGCCCATATGGTCTTGTACCTTGGCAGCTAGGATGCCTGATAGAACTTTCCATGTTGTGGGGAGGCAGGTTATTGGCCGGTAGTTGGATGATGCTGTTCCTTTGTGAGGGTCTTTCATGATCAGCACTGTCCTTCCTTGTGTTAGCCAGTCTGGGTGGGAGCCTGCTGCTAGCAGTTGGTTCATCTGTGCTGCTAGGCGTTCATGCACTGCTGTTAGTTTCTTTAGCCAGTAGGTGTGGATCATGTCCGGGCCAGGTGCTGTTCAGCTTTTCATGTTCTTGACCTGCTGTTGGATGTCTGCTACTGTGATGGTGACTGGTTCCTGTTCTGGGAGATTGCTGTGGTCTGCTTTCAGGTCCTGCAGCCACTTTGCACTGGTGTTATGTGTCTTCTCTTTCTCCCATATGTTCTTCCAGTACTGTTCAGTTTCCACTGTTGGTGGCTCAGCTGATACTCTGTGGTTGCACTGCAGTTGGGAGTACACTTTGGATGGTTCTTTGGAGAACAGGTCATTTATCTTCTTGGCCTCTGCTTCTCTAGTGTATCTCTTTAGCCTGGTAGCCAGTGCTGTGAGCCTTTGTTTAGCAGTCTCTAGGGCTTCAGATGGAGTCAGGCCCATGTATTTTTTTAGTAGCCGAGTCTTATCCTTAATCTCCACACGCTTCTGTAGTTCCACCAGCTGACTGACTTCTCTCCGAGTTGCCTTGATCTTAGCCTCCAATCTCATTTTCCAGGGTGGGTATGTACTGCTGTTCTTCTTGATCGTGTAGCCAAGTATTTCCAGGATTACAGTGGCTGTAGCATATACCAATTCATTGGTTTCAGTTATGGTGGTAGTAGGGATTGTCTGGAGGGCTCTGTTGGCATCTTCTAGCATACTATCTGATGGTACTTCTCTACTGAGCCTTGGTAATCGGACTCAAGGGTTGACTATAGCTAGTTTATCCATGATCTTATGCCTCATATCAGCTGCTGTGCTCTGTAATGGAAGGGGTGGCAGTGACATTCCAGCTTCAGGTGTTGGCTGCACATCTGCTTGTTCTTCCAGGTCTGCTTGAGTCCGGGTTGTAATGTAGAGTTGGTCTATCTCAAGTTGTGAAAGCAGCTTCCTCTTTACTATGTTGAAGCGCTGGGTAACTAGTTGTTTCTCAGTTAGTGTGGATGTAGGCCTTATGTCTATCCATAGTTCCCTCATACGTTTCATATATCCCCTCTCATTAGGTCTGCTGTTGTAGTAGCATTCCATCAATTCCAAGTTTTCTTGTCTCATCCATGTATGGTTTGTTTGTATATATATATAAAGAAAAGTTTGTTTGTATATATATATAAGTTTGTTTGTATATATATATATATAAAGAAAAATGTTAAGAGTCATTGACTCTTCTAGGAAAACTTAAATTGAGGCAGAGGATATCTGCGTGCGAAAGGGTAAGAATTGATTCATAAAAGAAATGTCATAGAAACATGTGGAATCCATATTTTTGTATCCATAGTTTTCACAACTGTAGCCTTTAAGTATGGAGAATATTTGGAAGCATGTCAAATACTGAAGCAATAATCCTTCTTAGCAACAGTTATGTTGTACCTTGTTGTACCTTTCATATTCCAAATAATTACTTTTGATACTGATCAGATTGTTATATTAGGCCAGAAGGAGAAAAAAACGTTCATTGTGTTTACAATTAAACATAATTAAAATCAAATAGAATTAATATGATTAATCTCCAGTCATGTGTTTCATTACTTTGCTTTTCTATGACATAAAAATTGCACTTTGTTCACGAATTTGGGAGCTGTTCAAGGATTTTGTCAAAGGTTTGCAGAGGTCAAATATGCCCTATGACCACTGGTTGGGTGCCTCCAATTTAAGTTCACCCTACAGAGTGTTTGAATTAGGAAAAGTGCTTAATAATGTAATTACTGAATTAATCCACTTTCAGGATCCTTACAATGCACTGAATTGCAAACTAACCCAAGCAGGCAAAGTCCACACAGCAATCTAAGCCACAACAATTTAAATTAAGGTTCAGACTAACTATGCTTAGAGCATTTTAAATGTTCTAAGCTTAGTTAGATCTGCTTATGCATGGTTTTTTGAAGCCAGCCTATATATCTCAGTGTAAACCTCAACTCTACATAATGTTCATCCTTGGCTTAGCTCCATCCTCTACCATCTGCATGTTGAGTACAACACCTAGAAAAGATCCATATGTAGAAGCAACCACTTGGTGTATGGAACTCAACTTAGCTGCATTAATATAAATTGCCTTGGAGGAAGAGGCCATTGGAAGTGAGGCTTTGCTTCATCCTTTGAGTGCCTTACAGGTGTTTAATTTGTGAGAAGAGTCTCTGTTCTTTATCTTTCTTTCAGAACATTTTCCTCTTCAAGATCTATATCTGTATCTCCCTTGAGGACACAAGGTGGCTTCTGCTGCCAAAGGGGCCTGTTGGAAAGGTTTCCAGAGCCATCTCCCTATATCTGGTATGGTATCATAGGCTGATGAGACTTTTCACTGTCTGCTCTTCTTGTAGGGATGGCTACAGTGTATAAGAGAAGGTGGTTCACACCAAAGTCATTTTTAGAATACAGAGATGAAGCCACGTGATACCGTGCCTAAGTTGCTGTTCGTGTATTTTCCTTCCCTTTTCTTCCTTTTTGCACAGGTCTCTTTGGAAGGACTGGATTTGTGCCACCACTGGAACTGGCACACTGTCACCACTTCCAATTTTGGCAAGGTCAAGCCAGCTGGATCAGCACAGTGTGACCTCTGCCATAGATTTTCTACGAAGATTTTAGCAGCATACAATTTGACACTCTGTGAAGAACCACATACTGTATCTATTGTTCTGATTTGGCACACATGACTGACCCTCAAGAGACTGCGGATTAACTCCCTAGTATTTCCAGCTAGAAAGATTAAGATGGATCAGATATAACAGATATAAAAAAACAACAGTCTGGAGGCTGAGATTCATCAGGATGGACACTTTAAAAACCAGCCCTCTACAGTTAAGCAATGTTATATATCATAGAGATACTGAGCATTTATTTTTAGAAAAATATGGCTCTCCAGAATATGTCCATTGTCATTTTTAAGTAATAGAAATAGAACTGCAGATTCAGAGGTTTCCTCACCAGATGTTCAGAGATCTGAGATTATCCAGATAATGACATGCAGACAGCAAAAATAAACTGCTTAAGTTAGCAAAGACTTCATCCATGAAAAATAATACCATCTGAAACATGTGATGTTCCCTGATGTCTGAAGTGCAGGGTGGGGAAGCTATGATTAACTCAAACTTCTCCCAATGCAATTTGCTTTCCTGTATATCTCTTTCAGTAAAACAGGCTTTAGAGAAAACCACTGAAAATGGATACAAAGGAAGCATAACGGGAGAGCAAATTATTGCCTGTATCTTCTGAAACTCAGACATTGTAATATTCAATAAAAGGAGGAAAATGCACTCATTTCTATAGTGCATTCATATGGGGACAGTTTAATGGCCTGTGGGATTGTTGGATTTCACTTTCCAGACACACCAAGTTCTTGGATTCTTGAATGTCTTGAATCTTCTTCTTTGCCCCCAGCTCCATATCTGCCTAGGCTAGAGATGGCCAAGCACTTCCAGGAGGAAGCATCTTTCAAATAATAATTTGTATTCTTATGGCAACCCTTAAGAACTGTTGGAATCTGGCAGCAAAATGGCCAGTGTGGGTAATTCTAGTTCTTCCTGTTATTGTTTTTCATTCAGATTTAAGAATGGTGATGGGAGAAGGGTTCCTACCCATTAATTCATTTTGCCACACCAAGGTTGGGTTTTGTTTTGCTGTGTTTTGTTCTTTTTGCTTCTGTATTTCTCTTTTGAGCTATAAAAATGGGATGGCAGTAGGAGGCCTCCGAAGTCAAACCATTCCCATTCTCACCCTTTACTCACACCCCAACCTCTAAAGAAGACCCCAAATTGTTTTGAGGGAACCATCTTAGATAGTGATTTTGAGCCCTCAAAATTAAATAGAAATTAAATGACTGAACAGTTGTGAGATCACTAAATTTTACAAGATTTGGAAATAGGCTTTTTTAAAAAAGTCTATTTTTAAAAAATCTTGCAAACTCACAGTTCATTTTAATATTTTCATGGTTCAAAAATCAACAGTAGTCTCCAGCTGAAAGATTTGTATCCACTGAACAAGCATATGGTTCAGACTATCGACATATATTAACAGAAAGACGATTAACTGATTTTCCCTAAAACCTCTCACTATCTGGAAGAGTTAAAATTAATATTTATTGCAGCTATTATCCTGCACACATATAAAAGAAAATCAAGGTAGTATTTGGTGTAGTTTTTCAAAAAGATCCTTAGAATTTTTCCCACACTGAGCTTCTGATTTCTTCAACTGGAACCATCCAGGTGACCATTCCATTTCAGACTTTGTAGTTCACATCTGGATAAAAGGATATTTCTGGTGATAGCTTTCCATCTTTAGAACATCATCTCTTGAAATTGATACCTTTTAAGCATCAAAAGCATACTTTCTTTTTTCTTTTTTACTAGCAATTTTATGGTTCTCTTTCCTAGATTTCTACTGCCTGTAATTTCATAGTGTTTGCGTTAGGTTTGTGTATGTGTCTTTGTGTGTGTGTGTTTGTGTATAAAGCAGTGAGCAAAACTTCAAAAAAAAGTTCCTTCAAAGATATCCAAGTTTCCAAATGTTAGATAGGAGCAATGCTCCTCCACTCTGTCTCTGTGCATGTCAACATATGCAAAGGAGTCCCTTAGGTCAAACTGAGGAGGCCTATCAAGGTGGACTGGTCTTTGCTTAATGCATCACACTGAAGCATCTCATTGGGCAGTACACCTTGCTGAACCAGAGTGACCCCACTTTACATAACATGCATATAAACACACACATACATATTTTTCCCTCCAAATTTGCTAGCCAGCATGCTATAAAAGATAGCATTGGGAGGAATAGAATTAGAAGTTATATAAATCAGGGTTGCAAAACATTTCTGAAATTCCTTCATCGTAGATCTTTGAGGTCAGACACTGATAGCAGGTGATGTTGAAGCCAACAAAGAAGGGTTAATGTCCTCATTGGGTATGTGGAGTGGATGAAAGACCTTGTTTTCTCTCTTTCTTTTTCCCTTTTTCTTTCTCCACACCCAGTGGGCTTATGGGGAACAACAGGTCTACCAGATGCCATTTGAATAAAGTCAAGGATCCTAAGAAATGCAGGAAAGGGCCCTTAGTGTCACTCAGTCACTGGTTAGTACAGAACTACCCAATTTTCTGTCAGCTGGAGAGCTTCATCAGGCTTAATGTGGCCCATCAAGGGCTCCCTCGAGGTTCCATCTTAGGACATGATGGTGAAGACTGAAGGCACCCATTTTCCCCCACAGCAAGTCCTTCCCAGGTTATATATGGCCTCTAGGCTGAACATTTGGGATAACCTGGGCTTAAAGCAAGCGCCACCAACAGCTCACTTGAGTAAGGATGTGTAAATAAGTTTTGGATTAATATTCACCATAAGCCTTCATGATAAAGTGAGGGCCCTTAAATATCTTCACTCAGACAATTTAATCAGGTTGAGTTAAAAAAAAGTATCTTGCGCACACAATTGTTTGCATTTACATTTATTCACAGCAGTTTTGCACGTTGAATTGGCATCTCTCCAGGTCAGAAATCTATGTAAATGCTAATGTTGTATGTGTCAATGAAGTGAATCATTGCAAGTTAGGAAATAATTATACGGAACAACACAACCTGTGTATTTTTGTTTTTGCTTTTTCTTTAACACCCCTAGTGTTTGAACTATAATTCACAAAATGCACATGCAGGAGGGCATTTAAAAAACAAAAAATATATAAAGATTCAGGAAAAAACCTATTCAAAATTCCATTTGTCTACTATTCAAGTTACCATCCCGAATGAGAGACAATATGGTTCTGGATACCAACTGCTTCTCAAACACACCTGGTTTTTCACCATGGGAAACAAGTTTCTGGCAGGGATCAGATTTTGATCAGAGTGAGAAGACATTTTCTTACAGCTTTCATTTAGCGGGTGCTCTTATTTTATGCTCCTTTTTCCACAACAGCACTGGCCAAATACTCATTTCTTTCGGCTAACTCAGGCAGTCATCTGATGGCCATACGGTGAGTCCTTCCAGCGTCTTTAAAAAAAGATCAGAACTTCCTGCCTGACTTCCTGTTTTTAATTTTAGATTTTTTTTCTCCTTACCAGAGGAAAAAAAAACCCTCAAAACCCCCCCAAAACATCTGTATAGTGTAGTCATGATCACCAAGAGTTACTATCCCAGCAATTTCTGTGAAAACAGGAATGATGACAGGAATGATACGTTGACAGAAATCTTGCTTTCATAGGGTCTTTTTTTAGCACTTTTTCCTTTGTTGTGGAGGGGTGAAGGGTAACTTACCCTCTTCCCATCACCTTTTTTAGGTAACATGAATGATTAGGAAGCATTAGTTTAATCCTTAATAAGACTCTGTTTTGGCGCTAAACTTAAACACCTTAGCGTTAATAGGTCCTTTCATTTGATCCACTTTTCCTATGCACGTAACACATAGGTTCCCTCCAGGACAAGTGCATTGCACAAATAGGGCCTGAGTATAATTTTGCTTCCCAAATATACGTGTAAGTGTGTGCAGGTGTGTGTCTATACATATACACTTTTCTTTATTTAATTTTAAAAGACTTCTGTACTTCAAACTTCTACACATGTACATATACAGTACATATATATACTAATTATATTTAGTTGCCTCTATCTACTTCTATTTTCTCAGATGGTTTCTTTTGAATATTTCATATATAAGCACAGACACACACACACACACACACACACAGACTAGAGATAGAAAAAACAAAGGAATGAAATTGTAGCCATGCTAAATTAAAATCAATTTATTGATTAATTATGTGCCATCAAGTTGTTGTTAACTCTAGCAATGACATAGATAGATGTTCTCCATGATGATCTGTCCCTAACTTGGTCCTTCAAGTCTTCCAACCACTGTAGCAGAGTCCATCCCCCTTGCTGCTGGTCATCCTCTTTTGCTATTTCCTTCCATCTCTCTCAGCATCAGAGCCTTCTTCAGAGATCTAGGTCTTCACATGATGTGTCCAAAGTAGGATAAATTGAGCCTGGTCATTTGTGCCTCAGATGAGAACTTTGGATTGATTTCCTTTAGAAAATAAAAAGTATATCCTGGCTATTTACCAAAAAGGGATGGGACATCAAGGATTTAGAAAATGCCAGCTCAGCATCTATGCCAGTCTTTTCTCTTTTCTTTAAAGGATATTATCCTTTGTTGATTAAGTTCAGAGCTGAACGAATAGTCTTCCTTCTTTTTACAATGGATTTAATATATTTAAATATGTATGTAATTGCACTCATTTATGTTACTAATTTGGGCCTAATTAAAGCAAGCAACATGCTAAAGTATTTAAACCATGAGACAATGTTTATCTGGAAAGCATCAAAGGCCATTTTCAATGCAATTCATTGATGCTCCAAATTCATTTGAATATGATAGGAGGGGGGTATAGAAAAATACTTTGGCTCCCATTTCACCAATGAGGAGATAATTGTTCCACCAGGCAGTGGTGAAGAGGAAAGATTTAACCCTGAAATTCATAGAAACCTAGTTTGGAATACCACTTAATTTTGGATGAGTTTAATACCCAGGGGTATGTGAACAGCATTCTAGGAAGAAAGGGAACCTTCTAACAGTTTGGATGAACTTTAATGTATTGTCTTTGTCTCTAAGAAATATTGGAGACTAGGCAAAAAAAAAAAAAGAATAACCAGACACTTGAATGAAAGCAAAAGAGAAAAAGGAAGATTAGGGAATTAACCAATCTGACACTAAAATTTGGAAAATTCTAGAACAGACAGCAAAACAATTGAGCTATAAGCTCCTGAAAATCAGTGATCTGTTTCCTGAAACTTAGCATAGATTTGTCAAGAACAACTCTTGCCAGACTATCCTTATTTTATTCTTTTGGTCAGATAGCTTCCTTAGTAGAGTGTGGGAATGCTATATAAATAATGTATCTTGATGTCAGCAGAATGTACAGCAAAGTACTTCATGATACCCTGATTAGTTGATGGTATAACAATTATGTATATATTGCTCATTCTCATCAAATATTCCTTGGAATATTTGGATTGGAATAAGATATTGAGAAGGTGCCAGAAGAGTCAATCATAAGCCCTACATTTTTCAACATTTTTATAAATGACTTTGATGAGGATCTAGAGGAAATGCTTATCAAATATTTAAATGGCACACAGTTGGGCTGAAATGATAGAAATAAGATTCAGAGTGGTCTTGATAGGGCAGAGAAATTGGCTGAAAATTACAGAATGAAATATTAGTAGACAAATGCAAAATTCTTCATTTAGGAAACAGAAATAAAATGAATGGATATGGAATGTGGGGTGCCTAGCTCGTCTGTAGTGTTTGTAAAAATGTATATTGAAATAGTAGTTGATTGCAGACTTAATGTTAATGGAGAGTGTGATGTAGCAGGAAAAAGAAAAATACAATTTAATGCTGCATCAATAAATGTATACCGTAATTGCTAAATCATGGGAAATAGTTATTCCACTCTGTCAGCCAGACCCACCTCAGACTCTAAGCATCCCATACTAATAAGAATTCAGAGAAACTGGACAAAGGTCAAAGAAGGACAAAAAGGATTATCTGGGAACTAGAAACTAAATCCTATAAGGAGAGATGGAAGAAACTGGGAACATTTAGCCTGGAGAAGATAAGAGTGAGGGGGACATGATAGCACTGTTCAAGTAAGTGAAAGGATATTATACAAAAGTAGGTCAAAATCTGTTCTCTGTTGTCCCAGACTACACAGCATGGAATGATGGACGAAAGTTACAGGAATTATGATGGGATATGTCAGGCCTAGCCCAAGGAACTCCAGGATACCATGTAGGTTCTGTTCAGCAATGTTTATTAGCTACAACCTCTATCAAGAATCTTCCCAGACTGAAAACTCTGTTCCCACAGTAGCTATGAAAACATAGTGAATTCCTCAGGGAGGTGCCAACCTCATCCTATTATCTCTTCCTTGCCCCTCTGAAGATGAAAGAGGATGCTTGCCTCCCTGAGTGTGTCTTTCATAATTCCATTCCATCACAGGATATTATGGAAAACTTCTTAACAATGAGAACAATTCATTTCAGTGAAACAGGGCGCTGATGGGATCCCCTTCACTGAATGCCCTTAAGAAGAGGCTAGTCAGCTATGTTCATATGGATGCTTTAATTTTAGTTTCTACACTAAGCAAAGGGTCAATGTTGCTCACTTACATATCCCCTTCAAAATATGGTTCTAGAAATCTATCAAATACAACATTGCACAAGTGATTATCCCCTCATATTATGGACCTTTCCCCCATTCCTTGAAGTCCCTTATTTCTAAAAGGTTCTCCTCAAAGACAGGAGATCTCCCAAACATGAATCATATTGATTTCATTTAATCTACTTCTTGGCCTGACCCACTAAGAAAACTCATAGACAACAGTGAAGGAAGGTAAACTATCTGGATATATTTAGCCTACAGAAGAGATGACTGAGGGGAGATATGACAGCAGTCTTCAAATATCTGAAAGCTTGTCACACAGAAGAAGAAGTGGACTCATTCTCTGCTGCTACAGAGGCTAGGACCAAACCAAGTGGGTAAAAGCTACAAGGAAGGGGGTTCAGTCTCGACTTTAGAAGCATCTTCCTGATCATACAAGCCATCATTCAGTGGAACTGGCTGCCATTCAAAGGGGAGAATTCACCTCCACTGGAGGTCTTCAAACAGAGGCTAGATGGTCATTTATTAGAGACACTCTAGTGCAGAGTTTTTTAAACTGTTTGAGTCAATTACCCCTTTTCCTGGTCTCAAACAATGTTATTGCCCCCACATACACACACACACACACACACACAAACCATATTATCTTGTTTTAGACAAGCTTCTCAGCAGCAGCAGTCCCAAACTGGACATCAACTCATAAACCAGCAGTTGCTCCATTACCCCTAGAATATGTCCAAATTATCCCTTTGGGGTAATTATCCCCAGTTTATGAACCACTGAAGACTAGATGTCATCTAAGCAACCTTCCTACCTTTGCATTTTATGAGAAGGCCCTCTCAGATCCACCTTCCATGCCTAAACTTAACTTCTGCTCACACAATAAATCTTACCTGGCACTCTGAACTGCTTCTTTTACAGCAGCAGAATTTTTAAACTAGAACTATACATTTTGTTGTTGTTCAGTCATTAAGTTGTGTCCGACTCTTCGTGACCCCATGAACCATATTGCGCCAGGCCTTCCTATCTTTCACTGCCTCCCTGAGTTTGCTCAATTTCATGCTCAGAACTATACATTACATGTCCACATACTCAGATCTAAGCTCATCGCTGATGTAACTGCTTCTCTAGGTAATTTAAGTGGAAATATCATGAGCAAAATTAGGGTGTGTCCTAATCTGTCCTATAAATTCTTTCTTAGAGTTCAGAGTTCCACCTTTACTTGTTGGGTTTCTCAAGCGAACTCAGAGCATTAAAAATCCTTCTCTGTTCCTTTTGCAAAACATTAACCACATTTTATGCAAAGCATTCAGGGCCAGGTGCCCAAGTTCACATATTTACAGTCTTGATATACTAAATTATTGCCCCTTAAAAAAAAAAAAAAAGCCACAGCATGTGTATACACATGTATATACATTGATATAATGCCCCAAAGCAAATTTGATGTGTTTGTACTTACCGCTGTAACAGGAGTCATTTTGCACTATGCCTTTTTAATCTACATAAGTGTATTTCAGTAAAACCACACACAATTTCCTTGCAAGCTTTAGCTGTTGTCAGTGGCCAGTACATAAATATTGCAAAGAAATAAATACTATCACATTAAGAATTTTGTTTAGGGAGTCTTTGATTAGGGTATACACATTGCATCGCTCACCACAGTGATATATGAGAAAATCAGGCCCAAACTTTGGGATTGTGCTTTTTATTTTTAAATAACTTTGATTTATCATTGCATCCAAGAGTGATTAGCTGTACTTAGTTTATGTATTATTGATCCAGGATAATCCTATCTCCTAGTTTGATCATAACCTGTTTGAATAAACCATCATGTAAACCAGCTATAGTGTACCTCTTTTGGATGACAATAAATTGTGTTGATTGGAATGTGTGGTTAAATGAAACTGGGCCTAGAAGAAAGGGGAAGGACGTGAAGTTCATAGGCTTTACACCCAAACCTATCCATTGAAGAAAATGAAGATGCTAATAAGTGGAAGAATCTAAAAAGTAGAGCAAAATCATGATGATAGTGGAATATGTGTTAGTTCAGGGTTGGCACTTTGCACTGTTGGAGTTCTAACTTGATTAGTTGAGTTGCAGGCATTTTATTGCCCTACTAGCTAAGGTCATCATTACAGGAATTTTGGAGAATGGAAGTTCATTGTTGGCAAAGGTTATACTTCCTGTCCTCTCTGCTTTGTATGTCCTTGGATGGGAAGATCCTCTGGGTAGACCATCCCACCCAACCACAGGCTACCTGCCCACAAGACAAAGTACACAGAAAGAAAGCAGCACAGGAGGATTCATATTTCTCTCTTACAATAAAATTCCATTCTAGAAAGGAATAGGAACTGAAGTACCAGCTCTAGAATTAATTTTAGTGAAAAAATATTCCAAGATAAATTGGGATTCAGATAAGTATCATACATCACAGTATGATTCTTTGAAGCATATCTAAACTAAAGTTAGGATTTACCACCTACTAACCAAGCACGTATAAAATACTGTCTTGCAGAGACCCATGGTTTTTTATCAAGTATTTGTCTGCACTTAGGAAAAAAAACAATAACAACTTGCAGACTATTAGTCAGCTGTTTCTTGATGTATCTGAAATGCTCTCCTTTTATTTTTTTTTCCTCTTGCATTTAGTATCTCGAGCTTTCTAGAGGTAACAGAAAGTGCTTATTCTCTCTCAACCATTTAACTTCCAATTTATCTTAAGAAGGTGAAAGAATAGACCCATCTTTCCGAGGGATAACAACACAGCATACTTAAAAATGACAAGACGTACTTAAGGAAGCAGCAATGGAAATTTTAACAGAGGCTATCAGAAGGCAAAACATTATTTCAAACTAATAAGCTTGCAAACTAATAAGCTTGTTGTAGCCAAGTTCCTCCTGATGTGTCATTTTAATTGCAGATTAGTCTAGTTCCTGTTCCACCAAAGAAAGATTTGCGAGACAGACAACATACATCATTAATTGTGTTGTCGAGGGGGACTGCATATCAAATAGGGGCTCTGTCTGGTCCAACTCCTACAGTCTGTCTGACGATTAGAAAATTGTTGTCAAATGGAAAACAGCCCCAAGAAACACAGGAGCTGAATTTACATTTTCTCCTCCTCCAGACCCTATAAATATAGGGTACATATGCAAGAATATTATAGCGGTATGCAAGACTGGAGGATGGAAACGCTGGCTTTAGCAAGACCAAATGTTTTAATTGGGTTGTTTTGGCTAAATTCCAGGATGGATATTCCAACGTGGGTAACTGCCAACAAGCACTCTGATTTATTTATTGTTTTGAAACAAAACAAAACCTTTATTACTATTTCAGTAACTAGCTACAGATGCTTGTAACAAGTGGATTAAGTGGTTATTTGGCATCAACTCTTAGTCCAATACTGTATTATGGATGTCAAAGAAGTTTGACTCTTGTCACTATTTCATCTCTTTCTCAACTGGTGTCTCCAATCTGTTGAATTTTAGACTGTACATTCCAAAGGCCAAAGTTCTATTGTCTTCAACACTGTCAATTGCTGTGTATATTGCTAGTGTGAAGGCATTATTTATCATCAGCCATGCTCCAACCTTTAGGCTAGCATAAGATGAAAGAGGAACTGTTGCAGTTACTTGTCCCTCTGTTGGTGTTAAAGTGGAATAGAGAAGCCATCTTTATTGGTAACATCTGTCCTGGTTAGTGAGGCCGTTGGTTGGTAGAATGCCACAGAGTGTCTGAAGTCTTCACTCTATTAGTCACTGGGGAATCCACTGATGGATATGGCCTTATTTTAATAGATTGGTTAATAATGGTCTAGATCCAGAAACTATAACAACAATTAGTGACTTTGCTCAAGCACTAGGGGAAGGTGTTTTGAGAAACAGCTTGTGTGAAGTCTTGTGCTAGAAGTTATGGAAATGGGGAAACTCTGGATTTGATGATTGATTTTGTCAAACAACACTCTTCTGACAGGTCCAAAACAGCTTTTTAATAAGCAGTGGAGACTTTCTATTCATGGAAGGAAATTTTTACTGATAAAACCACGTACATCAGCCTAGCATGGACTTGCTGAACATCAGGAGAACCACTGTTCCTCTGTGGCACAGCATATACTTTGCATAGAAAATATCTCCTGTTCAGTCCTTAGCATCTCCTTGTTTGATGAGTGGAGGTAAAATGAACAGAAAGAAGCTTTTCTCATCCTAGTATCCCATCAAACTGAACAGTGGAATATAGGAAAGAGACAAACTGAAATTCATTTTCATTCTATGGCTAAACTATAGCAATCTTTAATGGGAGATGTGATGATGTTCAACAATTTAGAAACATTTATAAGAGGATAAGGAATTATCAGATTGTCCATGGTTACCAGTAATGACAGATACATATTGTTTCAGGATGATCAACACCACACTTGTGAATATTAATTGCTGGGAGAGAAAAGTAATTTTGCATCCATATTTTGCTTGTGGATCTCAGTTAAGAAGTTGGACCACAAATGGAAATACCGAAGTTGTAGTCCATCTTCAACCATGCAAGTACAGTAGATGACTTTCAACCAGTCACTTGCTTTCAGCCAAAACTACGTCATAGGGTTGTTGTTATGAGGCAAAGATCAAGAAGTGAGAGTGCTCTGTATATAGCCTTAAACTCCTGGAGGAAAGATGGGATTAAATCAAACAAATAAATATGAGTATTGGGTTGGCTACAATGGGATATAGAAAGGCCTTGGTCTGATTCTTAATGAAATGAGAGAATGACCTTGGAAGACTGGGGGGGGGGGGGAGATGCTGCTTAGGGAACAATCAGATAAAAGGGGGAGAAGCCCCCAACTGAGTAATGGGAAGAGAAAGAAACTTAGAAAGGATCTGCCCTAACTGATCAGGGAGTAAAAAGGGACAGTGAGAGATTTGTACTCTCAGACTTGCAAGATTCTGTTAATATAACCTTACAATAAAGTAGAATTAGTTTATCTTGTCAAGTTTCCTGTCGGGTCTACTTGGGATGCTGACAGATTCAGTAAGACTCTTACCAGGTTTTTGTGAGAAGTTCTACAATATCAAAGGAAAGACAGTAAGTTTTAAAGCTGGTCAAGGAAGAAAATGACAGAGAAAACTCAGTTGGGAAGACAGAGACTTCTGGAGTCATAGTTGAAAGAAGAAGAAAGGCAGAAGGGGCCAAATACTGTACAAAGAACTCAGAACGAAAGAAGATTGGAAGTTCACTTTCATTCAGCAGGGAATTTACAGAGAATGTTTATGAAAAACAGTATGGACATATGGACAGCTTGCTAGGTTTAGGATCATCCTGACATAGCAGCTGAATATTTAATGGGGGAGACAGCTCAAGCTCCCCACATTGCTCTTAGAGCAATGAAATCTACCAGTTGTGCCAGGCAAAGAAACTCTTAATTATGCCAGGCAAAGAAACTCTTCTGCATTTTCCTATAATTTCTCATTCACTTTGATGGCAGTGGGTTTTCTTTAGAAAGCTCTTTCAGAAAAGAAGAGAATGTTGGTGAAATTCACATGGGTAGGGTTTGGTGGTGGTTGGCACTTCTTAGCCGCAAAGCAATTAAATGTGTTTCAGATCATCTATACAGAGATCCTGGTTTCCCACATTTTCATGAAGTCCCAAGAGAGGACTTTTCCCCAAAGGGCTTTTTCAGTGGTGGAGCTAAAGGAAAGCCTTGTCTTCGGAGGGTACAGAGCAGAGGAAATGGGCTTGAGGGACAGGAGAAAGAGTCACTATCAAGGAAATGGTCAGATAAAAGGGGCCTGAGTCTGGGGCAAGAAAGTAACCTGAGAAAACATTGCAGACAAGGCCCTCCCTAGTTCACACGAAGAAAAAGAAGGGAGGGGGGGAAGGGACTTGCAAGATTCTGTTACGATAGCTTTACAATAAAGTAGTATTAATCCACATCACATTGGTTTCCAAGTCTGGTCTACCTCAAAGGGATGGCATTGAGTAATGATGGAGAATTCTTCCTAATGGAATTTGAATTTCCTACCCAACTTTTCTATTCACAAATGTGGTACAAAAGTTTAAAGGGACATCTCAGTTGCAATGAGGGAAAAATAGACTGGAGTACCCCCTTCAAAACTAACAGATTAGTTTGCACTCTGATTCACTCATTTTGTTTTGCAAGGTTGGAGGAAGCTGCCTTTCTTGAGATTGTCTTTCAGGCTTTGGTCACACCTAATGTTACAGTTCCCTTCCATGCTCTCTGGAGAAGTTCAGGATACAATCTTTAAATGGCAATAACTCTGCTTGTTTGTCCTGGAAATCCATTTCGTTTCCCAGCAGCACCAGGGGGATGTCATCAGTATGTCAAACGTGATAAGTGAGCTCCTTGAATTTTGCAGGGAGGTCCATGATGGGATAGCAAATAACAAAGTCCTCTCCACCTCACATATATTGGTCTCTTATGGCTATGAATTCTGCCTATAGAGGAACATTGAGACAGTATATAATTTTGTAAGCAAAATAAACAGCCCATAAAAAAGCAGGAATGCTGACAGTATATTTCTAAAATGATTCTTCTTCTTCTTCTTCTTCTTCTTCTTCTTCTTCTTCTTCTTCTTCTTCTTCTTCTTCTTCTTCTTCTTCTTCTTCCTGCTCCTCCTCCTCCTCCTCAAAAGTAAGCTTGTTTACAGGCTTAGCCGGCAAAACATGCAGATCTTTTCCTCCTAAGATTAACAAGATACTCTATCTTCCCCCCACTCCCCTCAAATTGCTTTGGTTTGTCTTGTTTATTATGGCAACTCATGCAGAATTGTTAATAAAAAAGGCATTAGAGTTCTGATATTTACCATTTATCTTTTACTTCTTGTCTTTCATTACTTTTCCGGCAAACACCATGCAGACCAATGTAATCAAAATGCACTTGATAATTAGTGTCAAAGACAGAGCTGGCGGTGTTTTAGGAATGCATAAATGTATAACGTTATCTCACCCTTGAAGAGATTGTTTTCCTGTCCATGCCTCTGAGGTTTCATGCATTTGATTGATTGATTGATTGATTGATTGATTCAATTTACAGGCCATTCAACTCCACAAAATTCTGGGGGTTTTCAACATTAAGAACAAGGAAACAGTAAAACAATAGGAACAAAGATCATGTGAGTCCAGAAGAAAGAAGATATTTAATTGGATCAAATTCTACAGAGAATCCGCACTGTCCTCCCGCAAGGCCTGGGAGAACAGTCAGGTTTTCAAGGCATTTTTGAATCTCATCAGGGTAGGAGGGGTAGGAGTCATGCAGATATGTCATATACATTACAATAAAAATGAATTTAAAAATTGACAGATTAAAACAACTTAAAACATATACAACGTGTGAAAGTATTCTCATGGGTAGTAGAGCAGGATATTTAAGGATGTTGTCTGAACTGCCAGACAAGTGCTAAGTGGTGTCTGTGTCAAGTAATATAGAAATAAGAGACTACGAAGAAGTCCCAGGGTGGTGAACTAGACTAGGAAGTCAGAAAACATCCTAAAAGGGGGCAACATCAAACTCCTTTGTTCTGGAGTGTGCATGAAATTGCTAGAAACCAAGCTCAGTTTGAAGGACATTTTATCTTCCCAGCTAAAATCAGAAGGAGACTCGTAGCACCTTCTCAGACTAACACATTTTATTAAACGACACAAGCTATTGTAAGCTAAGGAATGTTTAATGCTTTTAATAAAAATTGTTAGTCAAAAAGGTGCTACTAGACTCCTGATTTTTGGCTACTATAGACCAACATGGCTCTTCTACAATGTCTACTTTTTTACCTGTACACCAAGATAAATCAAAAGAGATTTCACAGTGCATCAGGTTAGCAAAGAGAGGGAGGGCGCTTTTCATATTGGGAGTCACAACACAAAGGGGATTCTTCCAAGTTGATGCCAGATGAAGATCTATAGGGTATGGCCCATTGCTTATGTTGAGCAGTTCAAGGATCCTCACTATGCTGCAAGTTACTACGGGAAAACTTTTTAAATGCAGCATTCTGGGAGGAAAGAAACAGGCCAGTGGCCCCTCTCATACATATGCACACTAACGAAGATCCACCCACATGCATTTCTTGCAGGAATTTCATTTGTATCACATAATGGGTTAGAAAGAACATAAGGAGCAGAAGCACAAACTGGGTGGTTCAGCAGGAAGAAATGGGAGCTCTAATCTTCAATCAGAATTGCAGGACACTGTTACACACACTGCTCCCAGGTTCGGTTTACAGTCACTCACTCACGCACTCACAGCCTGTTGAGGCACGTAGATCTTGTCACCCCCCTTGCTTTCTACCTGGGTTTTCCAGATAGGTGCAGCTGGAGCAGACAGATACACAGCCCTGGTCAACAGGGGGGAAATAATTGGGGATACACACAAATCACTTCCAACCGAACACTGAGGCACAAGAGGTTCTTTGTAATACACGGAGACCCAGTGAATTTAAAGTAACAGCAAAACTTTACTGGTTGCAAGGTACATTTGCTCTTTCTCATACACACACACATGCATTCATCCACACTTACCCACATCCTTCCCAACTAGGCTGCCAGGCACTAGCTAGAGGGACGGAAGCCGCCAAGTCTGGATCCAAAGGTGACTCAGATGACTCAGCTCAGACAACTCAGACGACTTAGATGACTTAGAGTGGGCGGGCCCTGGGACCCCTTTTATCCCCCAAAGTCCTTGCTTTGTTGATTCACAAGTCTGGCAGTTGTTGATAGGATTGGTGTTTCCATGTGCTCAAGCCCAACTTTTTTTTTTCTGGTCCTTTGTTTTTTTCCTTAATGACTTGCTTCCTTCTTATCTACCTCCCCAAAGGGATCCCATAGATAAGTTTCCTGGCTTTTGTCCTCTCTGCTTACGTGCCTGCTTCATCTTTAGGTTATGGCAGCTTCAGGCTAGTCTCACATATTCCTCCCCTTGGCATCGAGTTAAACAGGAGATGCCACAAAATGGGGCTCACTCATCACCCACTCAGAGCATTACAGATTTTTTTAGGTATTCTTGCCAATAGGTTTGCTGTCCAGTTGACATGGAGATACAATATTTCCGGAAAACGATTTTAACACATTGAAAGATTGAGGAAATTAATATAAAGGCAAATAATACAAACAGTAAGGTTTGAACAATTTTCCTTCCCCAGGATCCAAAGTCTGGTAACCAAGATGTGAGCCATGACCAGCTCCATCCCTCTGGATCTTGGGAGATGTGAGAGGCTAGAATTTTAAGCTTGGCTAGTTTTGCCTCAATGTAGTTCTCGTTGTTGGTTAGGTTAAAACAACAAAGACCTTGAAAGGATTCACAGCCCTGTCCTGCCCTTAATAGTAGATAGTCAATAGCCACATGGTTTTGGATGACTGCAGCCCTGATATCAGTCATTTCTTCAGTTAGAGCTGCAATAAGGGAGGATGTGAGGTTGACACTTTTAGCTAGGATACAGGCCACTTTTCTTAGGTCCATATAGGTTCTTTTGCTTAGTGCAGGGACCCCCACTAAGGAGAGGGCCAGAGCCATGACTTCTGTTTTGGATAAGAGGGTCACATCACTCTCACAATCAGATGATAGTTCCCTTTTAAGTCGGGTTGATGGGTTTATTTGCATAGGAGGCAGGGCATATAGAGAGGTCAAGCGCCCAATGGCACAAGGCCCCCCTGAACTGTAGGCTTGGACATGAGTATAGGCCTCATGCCCACATAACAAAAAGAAACCTTTAGGTAAAAATAAAGGGGTGGAGGCATAGGAGATATTATAGACCTTTTCACAAGTAAAAACAGGAGAATTGGAGGGCAGTGGATGTTTATGATTCCCAAAGTTAGTAAAATATACACATTGAGTTGCATTGGTTACCCCTAAAAGATTCAGGGTCATTCTCCTCTGGTTTGTCCATGGTTCAGGTTCTGGAGAAGATCCAAAGTGAAAGAACATTCCTTCCCATAAGTCATTAGAGAAATTCTTTAAAGCAGTAACATCTCTTAATGTCTCTAGGCTGGAGGGTATTCCAAAGAAACAGGTGGACGTGACCCCTCCCACTGTCAAAAGTCACCCTACGCAAAAAGCTGAGCTGTTCATAGCTGTTTGTGCCAGTTCTACAAAAAAATTGTTGTTAGAACTGTGCTGCAGAGCTCCTAGGCATTGTCCCAGCAGGAGAATTTGGATGTAGATCTTCATGCTTGGATCCTGTGGATAAAATCAAAAGAAAAAGAGGGGGAGGACAAAAGAGGGAGTGGAAGACAAAAGCAATCTAGCCTATTTACACAGGTTACACAGGCTTAACTTGGGAGCGGTGCCACCATCTGTTTGTGTCCAGATACACTAGATGGGGTGAAATTACATCAAGGACTGTATGTGGTCCCTTCCATCATGGTCCCAGGGCTCCTCCTGGTTTTCCGTCACTTGGGATAATTTTGGATTCTTTGGAAGCAGCATTAGCTTGTTCCAAGGCTTTAGCCATGTCAGTTCTTACTTCTGCTAGGTTTTTAAGCCATTCAGGATTCCAATCCACATATCCTCCCCTGGTTTCCCAGTGCACCCCAAGGTGCATAGTGAAACCAAACGGGATTTCATAGGGGCTGTATCCAGTTGAGCTGGAGATAGAGCTTCTGATGGCTGCTAGAACTGTTGGCAGAAAATTTGCCCATGCTTGTGGGTGTTGGAGACAGAGTTTCCTTAATGCAGTCTTAATGGTACCATTCATGCGTTCACATTTCCCACTACTCTGGGGCCGGTAAGCCACATGTAGTTTGTGCTGGATTCCTAACTGTGAGGTGAAGGCTTCAAAGAGTTGACTAACAAAAGAAGTGCCCCTATCTGTTGAAATCTGGAATGGCAGGCCCCAGCGACAAAAGACCTGTTGGTACAACAACCTTGCGGTGGTGTCTGCAGTATTATTGCGTGTGGGGAAGGCTTCCACCCAGGCAGAAAATCCATCTACTACTACTAAGAGATGTGTACAACCATCTCTAGTTCTTGGTAATCCCTCAATGTAGTCCAGGAAAATTGTATGCCATGGACCAATCTGTCTCTGGCCATAAAGGGGGAGTTGCAACTTAGAGTAGTCCTGTTTCTGGACTTGGCATTCCAGGCAATTAGCAACAATGTGCTGAACCATTTGTCGCTGATTGGGCCACGTTGCAACTTGATGTACCTTTGCCAGGGTTTTTTCTACACCTTCATGGGCCATGTTTTGCAAGTCCAAAATAATCTGTTCCTTTTCCCCCAACTTACTTATCACTGCTAAGGCATGCACTTGTTGGGCAACCTCTTTTGTATAGGCGTCTGCTTCTGCATTTTTGGAGAAGAACCAAGTGTCTAAACCAGTGTGAGCCTTAATCCAATATATGGAGCCATTCAGGCGCTACCAGTTATTATATATATCTTGCCATATCTCTGCATGTTTTAGTAATTTGCCAGAAGCTGACAACCACTGATCCCTTGCCCAGTATTGCATGTAGTGGGTAATCCCTTTCATAACATACTCACTATCTGTGACTATGCAGACACTTTCCCTCTCTTTATTTATCACATATTGCAGTACCTGTTGAACAGCCACTAGTTCTGCCTCTTGTGCACTGTAAGAATTTGGTAAAAGAGCCCCCAATTTTAAGCCTGTGGTAGAAATGGCTGCCCAAGAGGTATATCTGGTCCCTTCCTCCCACCATGAAGCCCCATCAGTAAACCAGATTTCCTGGTCTGGAGTGAGAGAAGATAAAGGGGGCATAGGGTTTTGGTCAGCCCAATCTCTGAGCAAGCAGTCATGCTGCGTGCTTTGTTCCAGAATGGAGGCAGAGAGCAAATCGGGCTTGGATAAATTCTCTAGACATACCCCTCTTTGAGTTAAATAAACTGTCCATTGAGCAAATTTTTGGTTAGATACTGTGGGCATACAGTTTGCTTGTAAGATGTATTTAAGAGGAGAATGGGATCCCTGCAAAATCATAGGTGATGCGCCTGTAAAAAGCTCAAAGGTTTGCAGTGCCCACACAGCAGCTGCACAGGCCTTCTCACATGGTGTGTATTTTTGTTCTGGGCCAGTAAGAGTGTGTGAATCATAGGCAACAGGTAGTAACTGGCCATCCTCCCCCTTCTGAAGTAGTACAGCTCCAAAGGCACGATCAGAGAAATTGGGCCTGATCCAAAAGGGAGAATTAGTCTCTGGGTTGCGAAGGGCAGGATTACTTCCCGCCCAAAGTTTCAGTGTTTTAAAAGCATTTTCTTGCTCTTCTCCCCACTCCCATGTTTGTGCCTTCTTTAGCAATTTGTACAAGGGTCGGGCCAAGTCTGCAAAATTAGGGATGTGCTGGTGAACAAAGTTGAAAACTCCCAAGACTGTTCTGAGGGATTTCAAATTTTTAGGAGCTGCCATGGAGGTCAGGGCTTTGACTTTGTCTACATCAATCCTCCGCCCTTCCCGTCCAATGTTTACATCTAGGTATTTTACTTCCTGTTGCACTAATTGTGCCTTCTTTAGGTTAACTTTAAATCCAGTATCCCTGATCTTCTCCAGCACCCGAAGGGTGCGATGTTTCACTTCTTCCTCTGTCTCTCCTACAACTAAAATGTCATCAACATAAGAGTGAACCCATTCCTGATCTTCTGGCAAGAGCTCTTCTAACATCTGAGTGACATAATAGTGAGCAATGGCTGGGGAATTATGAAATCCTTGAGGTACTCGTGTTGGGACATACTGTTGCCCTCGGAAAGTGAAAGCAAATTGTGCTTGACTTTCTTCTGTTAAGGGCAGGGCAAAGAAGCAGTTAGCTAGATCAATTACACTAAACCATTTAAATTTGGGCCCAATTCTGCTGAGGAGATCAGGCATGCTGGCAACTATGGGGGCCATCTGGGGGGTCCGGTCATTAATTTTTTTGTAATCAACCACCATCCTATAAGTTTTTCCATCTGATTTCAAAACTGGCCACAAGGGGCTATTGAAGGGGCTTACTTGTTTTTTTAGAATGCCTTCCTTCTCTAATTCGCTAATAATCTCTGCGATCCCCTGCTTCAGCAGCCTTTGGGAATGGGTGCTGTTTCTGGGGGGGTACAGGGGGCCCAGTGATCTCTACCGGTGCACTAACATGTTTCCCACATTGGCTGCGATGGGTTTGGTTAACCCCTGGAACTAAAGCCTCCCAGTCCGAGATCTGTGAGGCAGATAGGGCTGCAATGGATATTTGCTTAGAGGTAGGAGCATGCCCCATCACTCCTGGGGCTAACTGGTATAGGCATCCAGAATAGGGGTCAAACCAAAATCTGTTTTCTATTAGCCAGTCTTGTCCTAGTATTAGGTCCTCAATACAAGAGGAGTCCCAAATGGCTTTATGTGGCACTTCAACCCCAGCTACTTTGATCCACAATTTATAGCAAGCTAAATTCTTTCGCTCTCCATTGTAGGAGGTCACCAATAAGGATGAAATCTGCTTGCCACCTAAAGGAAAGTGTTTAATAACAGAAGTTTCAGCTCCAGTGTCTAATAGAGCCTGTTTAGGACCATTGCAGGTTAAAACAGAAAGGTAACTTCTCACACCTTTAGGGTCTTTCAAAATCTTTCCCCAATACTGCCAGTCAAGACCCATGTGTTTACCTACCACAGCAGCAGGGCAGCCCTAGAACTTTACTAAGGAGGGGTCTGAGATCGCAGTTTCCTCTTCTCCCTTTACAGCTAGGACTGAAACTTTTCTTAAAGCTTCTGTTAATTGTTTCAGTTCCTGCCGGAGCAGCGAAAAAGGCTGCTCTTTCTCCTTAACTTTCCCTTCATCTTCCTCTTTTGATCCATGCTTTCCTCCCTGATTTCTCTGTAACTGTTCCACCCACTCCTTCAAGCTTCTAGTAGGAGCCCCATCCCATCTCTCCATGTTTTCTCCTAAGTCTTTCAGCTTTCGCCCCACTTGCACACGCTCCTCTCCATTCCCTACTCTCTGCCCCTGATTACTCCACAAATTCCTATTCCTGCTGTCTCCCCCACTTCTTTCCCACCTATCTTTTATTATTCACACCTCCCCCACAGTCTTTACTTTACTTTCCTCTCCAACATTTCCAACAGCTTTCCTTGCTTCTTGCAGATCTGTTTCCAAGGTGGCCAAGTCTAATGGGTAAGCTGCATCCACTTGCCCAATCCAAGCTCTCTCGGGGCGCTGTAGCCCACCCAGCACGCCTTTTAAAGACTGATTGCTCCAAGGGCACTGCATGATGTCACCCATCATTCGCCCTTCATCCCTGTTATTAGGTGGCTCTGTTCTGGCTATGAATTGATACCATAAATAGCAATGGCAAAATTCTAAAGGGTCCTCTTTCCCCTGCCAATCCCCAATGGCTTTAAGCCGTAATTGGGTACCAATCATTAAGTCCTGTACGATGTTTTGGAGCCCCTGTAAGACACTAAGGTGGTCACTGGGATTTGGGGGATTAGGATGTCGCTGGTATGTGTGCCACTTGGTGCGAACTTCAGGGTGTGTTAATATGACCCGCTCAATCTCTTGGTCAGACAAATTGTACTGGAGGCTGAGCTGATGTAGTCTCAAGGTCCATTTGAGAGGGTCAGGGCTCAAGGCCCCCAGATCTGTAACAATCTGTTTCAGCTCTCCTCCTGATAAAGGGGTATGAGTGACTACTTGTTCCCACTTTTCCCATTGCTGGTTTTGGGCATTTCTGAGCCTTGTTTGTGCTCGGGTTTCCACTACTGCTATTGAAGCCTCATGGAGGTTGTGGCTTAATTCCTCAAAAGGCTCCTTCCCATCAAAGGGAAAGTCTGGGGTTTCATCTAGGTCTGAGCCTGTTAAGCAGGCAATTTGGTAAGATTGCTGCCTTATTTGTCTGCGTAGTTCCTCTACCTTACTACATTCTCCACATGCTCTGCCCTTATTCTTAGCAGAGGTCTGCACAAGGTCCTTTAAAGCTTCAATTTTTAGTTCTTGCACAGCATGCTTTTGTTGCCATTCCTTTTCCCTTTCTACACTATCCTTCAGTTGAGCTAAGGTCTCTCTTAGTTCCACCATTTGGCTCTTTTGCAGCTGGTAATCAGCCTGCAAAACATGGTGGTATTTTTGAGTTGTTCCAAGTCTCCTTTTAAAGAGAAGTTCTCTGACTGCAACTGTGTGAGGAGCTGATCCATCTGGGACAAGCCAACTCCCAATATTACTGCCAACACTCCAGGTAAATCTTTCTGTTTCTTTCCTCCTCTTAATTTGTACAGCTTTCCAAATTCTATCCTAACATCCCTCCCTGAATACACTGACTTCATTTTCTCCTGCAAGTCACCAAGAGGCAATCCCAACTTCTTAACAAGTTTCTCCATCACTTCACAATATACCAAACCCATTTCCCCCTCCTCAGGATACTCCAGTGGAGCTGTCGCCTGGGAGGCAGGCAGTGACAAAGCACCCTTTTGTTGGGCATCTCCAAATTTCCACAAAGGCATAACTAATCACTCAAATAATAAATTCAAAGGGTCCAAACCGTGTATCCCACTTCTAACACCAATAAGAATGTTACACACACTGCTCCCAGGTTCGGCTTATGGTCACTCACTCACACACTCACAGCCTGTTGAGGCACGCAGATCTTGTCAGCCCCCCTTGCTTTCTACCTGGGTTTTCCAGATAGGTGCGGCTGGAGCAGACAGACACACAGCCCTGGTCAACAGTAGGGAAATAATTGGGGATACACACAAATCACTTCCAACCGAACACTGAGGCACAAGAGGTTCTTTGTAATACACAGAGACCTAGTGAATTTAAAGTAACAGCAAAACTTTACTGGTTGCAAGGTACATTTGCTCTTTCTCATACACACACATACGCGCTCATCCACACTTACCTAGGTCCTTCCAAACTAGGCTGCCAGGCACTAGCTAGAGGGACGGAAGCCGCCAAGTCTGGATCCAAAGGTGACTCAGATGACTCAGCTCAGACAACTCAGATGACTCAGAGTGGGCGGGCCCTGGGACCCCTTTTATCCCCCAAAGTCCTTGTTTTGTTGATTCACAAGTCTGGCAGTTGTTGATAGGATTGGGGTTTCCATGTGCTCAGGCCCAACTTTTGTCTGGTTCAGGTCCTTTGTTTCCTTAACGACTGGCTTCCTTCTTATCTACCTTTCCTGGCTTTTTGTCCTCTCTGCTTAAGTGCCTGCTTCATCTTTAGGTTATGGCAGCTTCAGCCTAGTCTCACAACACAATTCCCTATTATGGTGCCAATAATGGCCTGATTCTAAAGAACAAAAATAAGAGCAGATGGGAAGTGTGTATAAAGAGAGAGGTGGTCAACCCCTTCCCAGTTCACTGATACTTTTGAAAGCATTTCCCCATGGGTGTCTTATTTTTAAATCATGATTACCTGAGGGGTGGTGGGGTGGAGGTAGGTAAAAATCTTTGAGTGGGAAAAGTTAATTATTCCGCCGCCCACTGGAAATTCTCTCTGCAAATGTTTCCCATGCCTGCATATTGCTAAATGGCAAATCACCATTTTTCTTTTTTTGTCAGAACACAATGGACATAATTTTGTCAGAACTTCATTCAGGATACAGTCTTGGAAACTAGTCCTTATTCTGCCCAGAACCCTATGGTAGCAAAATACCCATGTTTGCTCTCATCAGAATCCCAAGTGGACCTTTTTGAAGATCTTCTAAAAATATTCTAAAAATCATTGCTAGGGGAGTGAGAAAGGGAAATGAGGCAAGTTCCAGCTTTGGATCCAGTTCAGACTGTGCCCTGAGAATGGTCTGTTTTAAGAACTGCGATCTCCATCATCTGCAAAACAGAACTTTCCTTTCCTTTCTGATAGCAAGCAGTCCTTCGTTCAACGGTTAAATAAAATGCTCCATGCAGGGCAGGGAACAATCAGAGAAGCATTAGCATTCCAAGCATTGATACTGTTATCACAGACATGCACAAACACCTAGAAATGTCATGTTGAAAACAGGGAATGGTAAATTGTGCAATACAAAAAGTCTGCTTGTCCAGCTCCCTCAATAAAATGGTGTGAAATGTAAATGGGAATGTCTGAATCTTTCATCCTGCATAACTGTGTCTGGAGATGATCTGATCTTATTGGATGCTCAAATTCCTTGCAGACATAAGAATTGTAGTAGAGGCAATTGATGTCTTCCAGATGGCTTGGATTACAACTCCCATCAGCCCTAGCCTATACAGCCAATAGTCAAGCATGATAGGATTTTATACTCCAAATATCTGGAGATCATCAGATTGTCCTTCCTGGTCCTGGGGCAATGGTAAGGAACCTTACCTGGCTTGTGAGAATATTGAGATGTTTAAGAGCATGTTTGTGGATGCTCTAACAACAGATTTGCAATGAGAGGTGTCTTTCCAGTGCACACAATAGCTATTGGAGCAGGTATGGTTAATCAAAGAGCCAATTTACCAGAAGGAAAACTGGTGGGGTTGATCTCTGCTTCTGTGGTTACCCCAGTGGTTTCTAGCCTATCCCAAAGTTTTCCTTTGTCTCTCTTTGGGGGCACGTTGGCTGTTTGCCAGACAAAACAAGACACTGTAAGTAGCTGCTTAAAAAAAAAAATCTAAGACTGATTTTCTCAATTCTAAAACCCAAATAACAGTGCAGGTGGGGCGAGGAACCTAGTAAACACAAGGGGAAGTGTAAGACTGGTTTATTTATGTATTTAATTTATTTTTAAAAAGATGTTTAAACTCCCCAATAGTTGAAACTCTCTGGATGTTTTGCAATAAAACACACTAAAAAGTGCCATTCGTGTCAAAACATATACACTAACATCAAATGAAATGCAAAATGAAAGAACCATACAAAGCAGGCAGCAGCAAATGGGTCATTCAACATCTAGAACAATATGGATTAAAATGCAATCAAAAAGCCTGGGAAAATAGAAAGGTCCACCTGGATAGGGAATTCCATAGAAGGAGTATCATAACAGAAAAAGTTCTGTTGCTTGTAGAGATCCACCTTACCTCTTTTTGTGGGCGGACCTGGCGGAGGGTCTCATTAGAAGATCTTTAAGGTCTGGCTAGATACATACAGGAGAAGGAGCTCTTTCAGATAACCTGGTCCTAAGCTGTTTAGGGCTTTAAAGGTCAAAACCAGCAGTTTCAATTGCATCTGGAATCCAATATGGCCAGTGTAGATGGTTGCCTATGTATAGTTTCAAAAGGTATAAAGCACATCTCTTCCATCAGAAATGAGATCATTGATGGTGAAGGCATGTTACAGAAATTTGCCACATTTGAAAGACTGATAGTTGCCTGGTCTCTTTGTTAGGCTCTCTGCCAGCTGCCTAAAACTGAAAGTGATTATTTCCAAACACAAATCTCACAGAGTTCTCTTCAACAAGAGTTATGATTGATAGATTCCAGAGGAATATGATGTCACATAGAAACGTGTCATGACTAATTATGTTAGAGCCTGTGTGGTGGATGTACTGAGGGTGGTTAGTTGTTTGTCTCAGCTGCCATCTTTGTATTTGCCTTGTTGAGATGGGTGGCCATATATATGGAATAAAATAAAACTAAACATAAATAAATAATTGCACTACAGATGAAACATATTTGCTGATTCTGTACCCCATGACTAACCTAGACTCAATGGACCTTCTGCATTGACAAATCATCTTTATAATACAAAGGCTATACCATGTTAAGACTGGAAGATAATGGTTCTTAATGGAATATTTTTTTTCTCTATTATATGGTGGGCAATCAATTGCCTCTTGAACTATGGGCAGGTAAAATAGAACGGAACATTTGCTTTCCGTGATTTAGATTTTCATAAATAAATGCATAAACCTAAACTGAATGGCTAACCCTGGTGATTTAATTCCAGATAGGCTGCCACCAGTTCTTTGACTGAAAAGAAATACTTCCTTTCTGTCTGGGTGCCAAGTGAATGAACCAAAAGTAATCGAATTATGTGAGCAATTCGATTAAGATGAAAACTGTTTTCACCCTACCACAAGCTCTCTTATGTAGCTCCTGGAGTCCCATAAGATTGCCATCCAAATGTATTAGAGGTTTGAGTGTACTGGTTGGTTTTAAAGCAATAGCAAGCAAAATAAGTTTTTTAAGCCTTTGGCCGTAGGTGGCCATGTATCTTCTGGCCCTTGGAAGTCAGGAAACCTGAGGAAAATGTGTATCCTAAATGGAAAATGATTGCCTACAACCACTCTATTCTTTGTCATTTTCTGCAGCTCTATATAATCATAAGAGCTGCAGAAAATGACAAAAAAACACACCTTGCAGGTGTCTATGAACAGACAGAAGAATTGGGCAGTTCCAATGAACTTGCCAAAACTGGACTTGAAGCTGTTGACAAAGCTTAGTAGTAACTATTTTATGTAGTCATTGCCGAATGAAAATTCCTGGCTTCTGTTCCTTTGCTTTGCTTATTTCTGATAGCTTTTTTTTCACATTATCACTGGTTTCAGGCTATGACTAGGATCAGTGTCATTCCTGTAGATATTCAGGGCAGGTCAGAGATTTCTGCATTTCCAGAAAAATGGATAATAACCAGGATTTCTAGAGACCCAAGATAAATGGATTTTTATACATGGCTAAATGGACACATATTCAAGATGGTAAAATTGGATGAGTTATCTGGATAACCACCAAATGGCTGATATCAACCGAACTTTCTCCAGATTAATTCTAGGTGGAGTTTGGTTCAAAATGATTTTGCTTAGAGGGAATGAAACTGTGAGTTGGTGTGCAACCTATCCAAGAGATTGGATGCAGAAACACATTTTCTCAGTATGAAGCCAGAGTACGTAACCACATACCCATCGTGTTATTTTCTTTTGGGGTTAGCAACGTTATACGAAGTGTGGAAAAGAGGTAAGAAATAGTAAATTAAAGAATTTAGGGCAAGAAATTAAAAAAAAAAACAGAAGCAAATATAGTGTAATTAAATCTGCTTTATCTGAGCACCATTCATTGTATCTTTCCATTTTTTTTCTACTTTCACAAACCATCCTTGCTTCTACACGCTACTTCATACATGAACTGGTATTCTTTCATTCTCTCAGCTCTTTATTTTTGAGGGTGTCATCAACTCCATTTAACCACAACTTTCTCAAGTCTTCCCCTTCGTCTCAAACCACTCTTCTTTCATGGATTTGTTTTGCAATTTGATCTTTATGCAGCTCTTTACATTACCAAACTCTCTCAAAACCCTTCTTTTGTTCAGATCACTTATTTCAACCCGCATTCATTCATCATCCATTCATTCTTGACCCCTCTCTTCTTGTTTTCGGATACGCATGCCCAGTTCCCCATTCCCACTGCATTCAATTTATTTTTATATTTCTCCTGCCATACCAACACTTGCTTCCCTATAACAAAGTCAGTAGGAGCCTACCTTTATGCACAGACATTTTCACTGTTTTCATGAACATCCACAGACAGAAAGACCATAGTCTTATTTTCCAAAAGGCCAATCACTCACCCTCAGCCCATTCTATCTCATTATTGTGTTGTGGGGGAATAAAAAAAGGGAATCCTGATAGAAATCAGCCTTTGCTCCTGGAGGAAATATAACAAGTTCATCAGTAATATATTCCCAAAGAACTTTGCTATGGAATCTTGTGCTTCTACTTGCTTTTCCATCCAATACCAAGGATGGTTTCACAGACTTAGAAGTCACAAGTTGTAACAATAATTTCAGGGTCTTGAAGTGGAGAATCTTTGGTTAAACAAGAGAATCTTTCGTTGAACAATTTCAGGGTCTTGAAGTGCAGAATCTTCTATTGAACAAGGGCCACACTTAAGACTTGGGGGAGAGCTGAGGAATTTACAGTCTGTGGGGCTATGTCACCTAAAATGTGCAAAGCTGGAATATTGTGAGTTTGGAGCTCCTGTTTCTTTTGAAGCAATAGGTATGTTTAGGGACCAGGCGACTGTTTCATGTTTGCTATTGCAAAGTAACAGGAAACCACACTGTCAGTTTTTAGTAATCATGGCTAGAGGGAATTCCAAAGGGTGCAAAAACCTTGCTCCACAGGTTCCAGCTGTGAGACACTGTTTTTCAGGTTGGGTTCCCGTGAACAGTTGGGAGTGCTGCTACTGTACCAGCCTCCCTGCTGCATGTCAACCTCCCTGCCTGAGCCGGAGGCCGTCTCAGGGCTGGTGGTAGAGTTCCCCAGACTTATGGGTTCTGGGGGACTTCAACCTGCCATCCCTGGGATGGACCTTGGAGTGCCATGGGCCTGTCTCAAATTGTGTGGGACCTGACCTGAGACAGTGGCCACATGCTGGATTTGATTTTCTTGTCGGAGCAATGGCAAAGTGATCTGAGGGGAGATTTACAGCTTTCCCCATTGTCATGGTCAGATCACATCCTGGTGACCCTGAGTTTCTCCTGTGCCACCTCCCTCTGCAGGGAGGTGGGACCCATGCGACTGGTCCACCCCCAGTGCCTGATGGACCCATCAGGGTTTCAGAGGGAGTTGGGGGGTATTCCTGAGAATCTGCTGCATGGTCCAGCGGAGACCTTGGCTGCCGCCTGGAATAGAGAGGCAGCCGGGGCCTTAGGTAGGATCGTGCCTATGCAACCTCTCATGCCACATTGGCCCTGATACTCTCCGTGGTTCACGGAGGAGTTGAGGGTGCTGAAGAGGGTTAAGAGACGTCTAGAGCATCACTGGAGGAAGACAAAGACTGAATCCGACCGAACACGGGTTAGAGCCGCTATTAAGGCCTACATTCTGGCAATAAGAGTGCGAAGTGTCAATACTTCTCCACCTTTATTGCGTCCACAGAATGCTGCCCAGCAGCCCTGTTTAGGATTATTAGATCCCTCCTTGGTAAGGGGGATTTTGTGTTTCATTTGCAGGGCCACATGGAGGAATTTTTGGAGCATCTGCAGGACAAAATTGCTCAGATTCATTCCGAGTTAGACTCCGAGCATGGCACAGGGTCTGGGGAGATACCAGGGGATTGTTCTTACCCAGTTATCTGGGAACAGTTTGATCCTGTTGATCCTGAGGAAGTGGACAGGATCCTGGGGGCGGTGAGGGCCACCACTTGCCATCTTGATCCATGCCCCTCCTGGCTGGTGAAAGCAGCTCAGGAGGTGACATGTGGTTGGATCCAGGTGTTGGTTAATACATCCTTGAGGGAGGGAGTGTTCCCGGCTGCCTTTAAGGAGGCATTGGTGCACCTCTCCTCAAGAAACCCTCCCTGGATCCCACTGTACTGGACAATTTTCATCCAATCTCCCACCTCCCCTTTTTGGGGAAGGTGGTTGAGAAAGTGGTGGCATCACAGCTCCAAAGGGTTCCGGAGGAAACAGATTATCTGGACCCTTTTCAGTCAGGTTGCAGGCCCAGATATGGAATGGAAATGGCATTGGTTGCACTTATGGATGATCTCTGGCGGGAGCGGGATGGTGGAAGTGCGACCATCCTTGCTTTCCTTGATCTCTCAGCAGCTTTCAATACCGTTGATCACAGTATCCTTTTGGGACAGCTCAGGGAATTGGGGGCGGGCGGCACAGTGCTGTGCTGGTTCACCTCCTTTCTCCGGGGCCGATCCCAATCGGTGGTGATAGGGAGCGAGAGGTCCCATCCTCGGCCCCTCCTTTGTGGGGTGCCGCAGGGTTCGTTTCTCTCTCCACTCCTTTTCAACATCTATATGAAACCACTGGGCGAGATCATCCACCATCATGGGATGAGGTATCATCATTATGCTGATGATACTCAGTTATACATACACCTCCATCCCAGGTGAGGTAAGTGGAGGATGACTGGTCTTTCGTGGTGCCTGAAGGCTGTAAGAGTCTGGATGGGGAACAATAGGCTTCAGCTGAACCCTTGTAAGTTGCATTGGCTGTGAGTTAATGCCTCTGTATCCGGGACTTTGTCATCTTTGGTGCTGGATGGTGTAGCACTGCCCCAAACAGACCCAGTGCATAACCTGGGGGTTCTCCTGGACTCACAGCTCCTGTTTGAAAAGCAGGTGGCAGCCGTGGTCAGTAGGGCCTTTGCACAACTTCAGGTTGTGCATCAGTTACACCCTTTCCTGGATTGGGATGCCCTTGTTACTCATGCCCTTGTTATCTCCCATATAGACTACTGCAATGCACTCTACATGGGGCTTCCCTTGAAGAGTATCTGGAAGCTACAGAATGTAGCTGCGTGGGCTATTTTTGGAGCCCCAAGAAGGGGCCATGTAACACTGTTGCTCCACAAGCTGCATTGGGTTCCAGTTTGCTTCTGGGTCCAATTCAAGGTGTTGGTTATCACCTTTAAAGCCCTACATGGCATGGGACCAGGTTACCTAATGGACCGCCTCTTCCCCATGACTTCAACCCACCCATTCACACAGAGAGTGCATGCTTCAGACCCCCTTGGTAAAAGAGCTCCGACTAGTGGGGTCCAGAAGGCAGGCCTTCTGTGATGTAGCCCCCACCCTTTGAAATATCTTGCCCCTGGAGGTGAGATTGGCCCCCTCACTCCTGGCCTTCCAGAGGAGTTTGAAGACCTGGCTCTGCCATCTGGCCTGGGGTGGGGAGAGAAGATATCAGGTGTGGGGATGGCTAGCCCCTTAGAGGCCTGTTGCCTGCAGGTCTGGTCACCATCAGCCTCTTGGACTTTTTCTTTTCTTTTGGTAATGCTTTGTATAGTTTTCACGTTTTATGTAATTTTGGATATATTTATTGTTTTAACAGATTTTGTGAGTCGCCCGGAGTCCCCCATTAGGGGGAGATGGTCGGAGATAAATTAAATAAACAAGCAAACAAACAAACAAATAAATAATCCAAGAAATCCATAAAAGTCATTTGGCCATTCAAAGAAAGTGACTCTTCTGATACATCTTCTGGACCTAACATTCTCAAGATGCTGTGGATATTCCATCTGCAGGGTCTTGGATAACCATATTAACCTGAATAGAAATGAAGGAGTCTATATATTTCTGGTCCATAATGCTTACCCATAACTCCATTCTGTTCCATTTTTTCATGAAAATTTTTTTTTCAATTTTTTCAAATTTTCAAATTTTTCAAATTTTTCAATTTTTTTTAATTTTTTCAACCACAGCAATAACAAATGCAACAAAACCCTACAAAATGCCTACAGAACCATTCCTCGCTTGCATCCAGCTATAGCACAAAAATGCCCTAGGATCTTTTTGCCTTTGTTTTTTTTTTTTCCTACTGGGCCCTCATGAAGTTTCCTTCATTAATTTTCAGGCCATATTTAAGTCAGCCTTAACTTATCCATAGCAGTACTGGGGTTAAAATAGTATTTTCCCCATTGTCCCAACACAGGTCTTGCCATAGTTATTCTTTGATGAGTTTCAGTGACCATTCTGTTGGTGGAAGTCAGATGATGCTTACCAGGTGATATCTCAGGCCAACACATATTGGCAGCTTTAGAATGATGGTGATAGTCCTCTTCCCTCCAATCCTTTCTGACCCCCTTCTACTATGGGCAGTGGGAAATTTTGGTTCTTGAAAACCAGATTTCCCCTTGTACCCATAAGTCTCTGATCTACAGATCTGGATCAGCCTGAGCATCAGTTGGTCAGCAGTGGTGGCAGGGAAGCTGCACGGTGAAGCACAGGATGGAAAACCATCTCTCCATCTCTCTCTGCTGCTTCATGGTACAATTTGCCCTGGTTCTGTCAGCAGTTTTTGAGATTACTTTTGAGCACAGGTTTAGTGCTCTTTTGGAAGAGTGCTAAATCTGTGTTCCAAAAGAAACCAACTGTTTGCTGATAGAACAGAACAATGATATTTTAGTTTTATGAAGTAGGCAAAACTGAAAAGAGCTTAACAGCTGGAACTCTATTCCAGTTCACAACCTTTTTTCTGAACTGAATGCAGCCATTGAGTGGTTATGATTTCCCAAAACTAGGGAATGGAACTGGGGATCACGTTTCATTAAAATTAATTGCAACTAATCTGATTAGTCACCCATCACAGATTTAATTATTTCTCCATTTTGTCATTTTTAAAATTGCAATTTGGTGGTAACTTTTGAAGTTCTTGGATTCATATATTATACCTAGAGGTCTCAACCTCAGCTCCATACAAGCTGCATCTCAAAGAGTCATGGGGATGAAGGTCTTCATTCAGGTTCTAAGATCACCATATTGTGCTGATGGAGAAAGTCCAAAGATAAGTTCTACTCTTATTCAGCCAACTCTAAAATAAATGGTTTGATTCCATTTTAAGAACAACCTTTTCCTTCACCCATTAAATGGAGTACAGCAGTATTTCTTTCTACTTGCAGTAAAACACTTGTCATGGTGTCTTGCTTGGCAAATTTTGTCTTTCCTATTAAAGCTCCCCCCGCCATCCTTTTCCTTGAGGAGAAACATCTTGATCATATTCTCTAGATGCACCCATTGAAGCAAGATTCACTGTTAAATCTCACTCTTTAAAAGAAGAAGAAGAAGAAGAAGTAGAAGAAATCTGGCTTCATTTGGTTTATTACATGCCATAAACTATGCACTCCCTTTTCATTTGCATGCAGGATGTTATAAAATGGATTTTCACCTTAAATCACAAAATGCATCATTAATGGTAGAAGGAAAGAATTAATAGCTCAGTCATTAAGTTTTAGGAAAGAGCAGAACAAAGAAAGGGAGGAAAAACCCTTGACAGTGTGAAGGTGATCGCTAAAAGTGGCAACTGGAAGTAACTTGAGAACTCTAAAACTAGTCTATATAAAGGAACAATCTTAAGTTCCATGCAGGGGCATCTACAGGATGGAGTCAAAATCTGCAAGATCTGTACACCAAAGTGATCAAAACTTTTTTAAATGGAGGTCAAACCAGTCAATCCTAAAGGAAATCAACCCTGACTGCTCATTGGAAGGATTGATAATGAAGCTCAAGCTCAGATACTTTGGTCACCTAATGCGAAGAGAGGACTCTTTGGAAAAGACCCTTATGCTGGGAAAGATTGAAGGCAAAAAGAGAAGGGGATGGCAGAGGATGAGATGGTTAGATAGCATCACTGAAGCAATGAGCATGAAACTGAGCCAACTCAGGGAGGCAGTGAAGGACAGGAAGGCCTGGCGTAACATGGTTCATGGGGTCATGAAGAGTCAGACACGACTTAACGACTGAACAACAAAAGGGGGCAGGGGTCCAATTGTAATGCCATGCCCGCTTCTTGCAGATTTTGACTTCTCCCTATAGATGCTGTTAAGAAGGCTGCTAAATGCCTAGCCAATGCTATAAAGTCCACCCACTTTGGGCTCAACAATTAACTTTTAACACCAGGCCGTTTAATTTTGCCTCCAGCCAAGCCATAGCCATTTCACTTCCCAGCATAACCAACCTGTAGCCCAAAAATGGTTTTCTTTCCCTATTGTTAGAAACACTGAATTACATGGTCCTGGCCTGTTGTCCCAACTTAACCAAAAGTCAGTGTTTAACAGATTTAAAACACACTCTCGCACACCTACAAAGCACACAGGGGAAAAAAAAAGATCCATTTTGGCATCATTTCTCTGTAGTGGCACATTGCAGATTTGCAGATACAAAATGTGCCATTGCAGAAGAAATAATGCTACTTTAGCTTCTCATGGAGAGGGAAGTGTAGGTCTGTAGGTGGCTGTCTCCTCTCAACTTGAAGTTTTATTGAAACTTTCCAGGGGAGGCTGAGATTTCTTGAGACAACAGGCTAAGAGTACAGCATTTTTGTTTTTTTAAGCTGAAGAAAGGAAAGAACAAACTGGAATAAGGAAACTGGACCAAGGAAACTGGACCATTGTTTAGGAAAGGAGGGAACTATAATCCTGAAAAGGAAGGCAGAAAGGAAGAAAGGAAGAAAGGAAGAAAGGAAGAAAGGAAGAAAGGAAGAAAGGAAGAAAGGAAGAAAGGAAGAAAGGAAGAAAGGGAGGGAGGGAGGGAGGGAGGGAGGGAGGGAGGGAGGGAGGGAGGGAGGGAGGAGAAAAAATGGGTTGAAATGTACACATCTGGTACTTGTCCAAGAAAGGAAGGTAGAATAATGAAATTTCACAGTTACCCAAGAAAGTAACTCAGAATCTCAGGAATTCTGAAATCTTCAGATTCTGTAACCATTTACTCTGCTCCTTAGGAATGAAAGCAAACCTTCATCTCTGCGTTCTGCTCATAGAAATGAGCAACAGACATACAAAAATGCCCACCCCATTTCCCAGAATATAAACCCATGATGGAGCTTGAATAAATTGTACATCCGTGTTTCTGTTTCTGGGAAGGCTTATTTGAGCATCCACCCACTGTTCCATTAATAGGCTGCTGTTGCAACAATATGTTCTCATTAGCCTTTCTTTGCTTCCTGACAATAGTTGGAAAAGAAAATCCATCTCAGTTAGAATTTGCAAGGAGAGAAAAAGCAGGAAACAAAGATGCATAATAATAGGAGGATCTGAGGAAGTGAGCGATGAGATGACAGGATTGTACCAGTTCTGCATCTCTGCGCACCTTGCATAGGATGAACTGAATTTATACCCAAGATAGGACGAGGAGAACTGCTCAGAGGAATCTTTGCGAATTAATTCTGAGGTTTTACAGAGAGAGGGCCAGTTTTTCAACTGTTTGGGTTAAGGTCAAAGGGGAAAATACCTGCAGAGTTTTAAGCCAATTTTTTTTTTGCTCCCCCTCCTAAAAAGATGCAGGAAAATTTAGTTTGACTTAGGAAGACCTATCTGGTGAAACAATCATCTTAAGCCTCCACTAGTCTTCTGCTTTCAACCCTCCCCAAAATATAAAGAAAATGGAAGTAAACTTTTCACCCCCAGCCACTCCATTTGGGTGTTGGAGAGTGCCTTGGGTGCAAAACCTGCCACTTCTTCGGGAAGGAGTTAGCTGATGAGAGGTCAGCTGTGCAACGAAGTTCCTCAGACCAGAAGGATATTTCCACCACTTGCCTGCTCCACTTAAGTCCAGGGTGGTGTTCTTGTTCTATGGTGTGGAAGAATTTAAGCCATCTGAACATTAATAAATGTTTTAGCATGCAGCTGCTGAGAACAGCCAAGAGTATAAACTGCAGTAGGAAATATTTAGCTTGCAAGTAGGCTTCAAGAGAAAGTAGTTTCTTCATTGTATTAGACTGTCAGAGTTACGGTAGATGCAAGAGGAAGTGATAAGAAAGACTGTGGAGTCCTTGGTGCACTCTGAGCTTGGTCGTTTGCTTTACCCAGCTAGATAACATCATCAGTGTGAGTGAGTGTGGGGCTTGCTCCCTGTTTATATGCAGCAGCTTGCACCCCCAGTTTTGGTGGGGGTGTGTTTGTCTGGTGCTAATCCCTGCTTATCTGGGTGTTGGTTCCTGGAGACAATCTTTTTGTTTCCTTCTTCGCTTTTTTATTGTTTCATTTGAATGGTGTGTATGTAGGGTTTATTTCTATGTGTCTATTGATGGCTGTTGAAAAGGAGGTTGGGAAAATGAATAAACTTCCTCCATCTTTCATCCATATTGCTCCTGACTGGGATCAGGGCAGTGGTCATTAAATTAATAAAAACTGCAAGTTGGACATGACAAAACACCTTGACAATTATTTTAAAATGGATTTTAATATGACTTTATGATTCATGTGGATTTCCACCAAGTGATCAAGCGGTAATGATTCCTGCACCATAGAAATAAAATTACCACGTCAGTAAAATATTCTCATTATTCTCATTCAGCATTAGAGATTGAAATAGGGAGGGAAGGCTGCTTTTAAAACATTCCCAAGCATACTTAAACATAGTAGATTATAATTACTGTTGTTAATAATAATATATTTTTGTTGCTTGATGAGACATGCTTGTTTAAAAAGGGCAAATAAACAGTAAACAAAAAATGAATATGATTTCCACTCCACCTCTGGATTGTTATTCTCCAATAATCACAGACCACAATAAAGGAAGAACAGCAGTCTTTTGAAACAATGCAGCATGTGGGAAAACAGTGAATGAACATGATAATTTTCTTCTTCGAAGAACAAGCTTTAAAAGCCCCATTAAAATATAATTATAGCCCAGAATGCAATTTCATAAGATGCCACAAAAGCTCAGCTTGAAATCAACTCTTACTTTGATGAGGATAATAACAGTGTTTTTTTAATATATTTTATAAGAAATTCCTTCTGCCATGGTTTGATGGAGATTGTTAAAGGTCTTTCCCCTTTTTTCTCATGTGAGCAATACTGTAATCTGATGATGCCAGGATGGAAGAGAATTTGCCAGTCCACCAGCAGAATGACTGCTCTATCCTATCTCTGCTCAGGTCAAGAAGGGATGGATAAACATAAACCTCAAAACCTTCTTTTAGGATTGTCCTGAAAGAATAGCCACACCACCCATCACCTCCTCACAAAGCCCACAGAGAGATATTAGGGGTACTTTTGTTTGACTCCTCACCCACACAACGGAGGAAGCCAAATATTTCGTAATAGTGGAGTTCTGTTCTCCAACGTAAGTATTTGCCAAGTTGACAAATGGACTGTTCAGCATGCAGCAGGGTGCCATAAATCTTTGGAAAGCAATGGAAATTTCCAGTAACAAAACAATCATGACTTGTTTGAAATGTGAGCTCAGATGTCAACAGAAATTGGTCACATGCTGCTATTCAGTTTCGACATGCAAAAGACAACATGTGAGAGCAAGAGAGAAGTTGTTTTAGAAGCAAAACAGTGGGAACTTCAAGGTATTAAACCCAGATTGAAAACACATCTCAAGTACTTCTCAAGAGCGTTATGGTCTTCTACTTTCCCAATGTTAGTATTTATATACAGCCATCATTCTTAGTAGATGGTAGCACTTGCCTGAACTTGTTTGTGCTTAGAAGTTACGTAGTCTCAGACCTGGATAATATTTCCATGGAAGACGACCAGAAAAATCTCACATTTTTCTATTGCTTTTAAGAAAACTTCTTAGAATTCTGTCATACTGAACAGGATAGGCAGATACCACAGGAGACAGATGTTCCCACAGAGAACAGGCCCTAAGCCATGAAGGGCTTTATAGGTGATAGATAGCATCTTAAATTGCATTTGGAAGCCAGTAGAAACCAGTGCAGCTCCCAAAGCAGAACTGCTATATAAGCATACTAAGAAATGCCCATAACTGTCCATATCACTGCACTCTGGACCAGCTGTAGCTTCCAAACAGTCTTCAAGGACAATTCCCTGTAGATCACTTTGCAATAGTCCATGCAAAAGGTGATAAGGGCCTGAGTGTTTCTTTGGAGGGCCTCCTGGTCCAGAAACAATTGCAACCGAAACATAAAATTAATCTCTTCCTGGCCACAATTGCCACCTACTCCTCAAGCAGGAGCTTTGAGTCCAGGAAAACTCCTAATTTGCATACCCATCCAGAATAGGAAAGTGCAACCTTATTCAGGACTAAAGATGGAAAGTCTCAAATAACTCAAAGAAAGAGACCCATCTCAAATCCCTCTCCCTACCTTTCAAACTATTACATGACCATTAGGATTCCAATATGACCTAACCCATGGCAGATGATAGCTAAGTAACTTTTGATGGGGTTAAGAAGGAGACATCTGAAACCAGGTCTCCTTCTTTGAAGTTGGAGCTCTTTCTCTGAACTCCAACTGGATTCTTCAGTCTAACTTATGGTCCCAATAGATTATAGCAGTATTTTGTTTGTTTGTTTTTTAAGATAGAAATAATACTGATTGATGTTGTATTGGCTTAATTTACTGGATAAGCTCTGAGAGATAAATTATCAGTTACACTTAATTTCCAATCCATCAGCAAGTTGCTATTAACAAACCATTTTGGTTTCAGGGAATGCAAGAAGGAGAAGGAGAAGGAGAAGGAGAAGGAGAAGGAGAAGGAGAAGGAGAAGGAGAAGGAGAAGGAGAAGGAGAAGGAGAAGGAGAAGGAGAAGGAGAAGGAGAAGGAGAAGGAGAAGGAGAAGAAAGATCTTGGCCAGTGGATTAATAAACAATAAAAATCCATCTTCTGCTTCTACTTCCATTGGCAAGAATAGCAACAGCAAGACTCTGTTCTCTGAAAATGCTTCTTCCATAATATTTAACTTCATTTCTGAGCACTGTCCTGCCTGTTTCTCTCTGCTTCTTCTAAGAGTAGATAAGTGGACTTTGGCTACTAACAAAGGCTACTGTAATGCAGAACCTGTAAATTTCTGGGAAGTTAATAGGCAGCTATTATATTTTCCAGTAATGATCGGCTTATAGCAAAGGGCATTAATCAGTCCTGCAGCCAAGAATGAGTTTAGAAGCTTATAGAGCAAGGGTAGGTGTGGCCAGGAGAGCCTTTTTACAGCCTCCAGACATTAGGAAAAGACTTTGACATCATTGTTGGATAGCCTGGAATTGAGATGTGCAACTGGGTATCATCAGCATACTGATGAAACCTGACCTTGATGGATAACCTCAACCAGCAGCCTCATGAAGATGTTAAACAGAAGACACATCAGCATTGAGTCCTGAGGCACCTCACACAATTAGGGGCTTTGGGCTCAATCTCTCCCCTCCTACCACCAGCAGCAACTGGAGCTCCCCACAGAAGGTGGAGGAGAACCATAAAATAGTGCCCCCACTCCCAATCCCTGTAGGTGGTCAAGAAGGATACTATTATTGATGATATTGAAAATTCAAGGAGAACCATGATGGTAGCACCAGCCCAGCTCTGCTGGAGGTCATCCACAAGCCTGATCAATGCTGTCTCCATAATATGCCCCAGTCTGAAACCTGACTGTAAAGCGCCAGGTAATCTAATTCCTCTAGGGCCCTCTGAAGCTATAGTTCAACCACCTCCTCATCAACTTTTCCTAAAAAGAATGACTGGACAGAAATTGTCCAGGATTGTACAACATGACATCACTGGCTCTATCCTCTCTAAATCAAGCCAAGCACTACAATTTCATGTGTTCAAAACAGTGAAAACTGTGTTATAGATTTCTGATCAGTGGGATCAGAAGACTGCAAAACAGAGTGTGGAGGTTGCCTGCTTCTGCTATAGAGGAAGGAGCAATCTTAAAGTTACAGAGACTTACTTATTTACTCTTGTCTCCTTCAGCATGTTGTAAAACATCTGAGGCTTCTATTCTCTAATGCAAAATCTGGAGTACGCTCAGATCATTTATACAATGAAATCTCTCATCTGGCTAGCAGTATCTAGTTTATACAATACCCCTGAACCATATAAAGAATTCAGCTGTAGATCAAGATGTATATAAAGGATACAAGAGATTGTTTCCATTTTGGCAATAATAGGCTTTGTTGTTGTTGTTGTTCAGTCGTTAAGTCGTGTCCGACTCTTTGTGACCCCATGAACCATATTGCGCCAGGCCTTCCTGTCCTTCACTGCCTCCCTGAGTTTGCTCAGTTTCATGCTCATTGCTTCAGTGATGCTATCTAACCATCTCATCCTCTGCCGTCCTCTTCTCCTTTTGCCTTCAATCTTTCCCAGCATCAGGGTCTTTTCCAAAGAGTCCTCTCTTCGCATTAGGTGACCAAAGTATCTGAGCTTGAGCTTCATTATCAATCCTTCCAATGAGCAATCAGGGTTGATTTCCTTTAAGATTGACTGGTTTGACCTCCTAGCAGTCCAGGGGACTCTTAAAAGTCTTCTCCAGCACCACAGTTCAAAGCCATCAATTCTTCGGCGCTCAGCCTTCTTTATGGTCCAGCTCTCACAGCCATACATTACTACTGGAAAAACCATAGCTTTGACTATGCGGATCTTTGTCGGCAAGGTGACATCTCTGCTTTTTAATATGCTATCTAGGTTTGCCATAGCTTTCCTCCCAAGGAGCAAGCGTCTCTTAATTTCATGGCTGCAGTCTCCATCTGCGGTGATCTTCGAGCCCAAATAAATGAAGTCTGTTACTGCTTCCATTTCTACCCCTTCTATTTGCCAGGAATTGATGGGCCCAGATGCCATGATCTTAGTTTTTTTAATGTTGAGTTTCAAGCCAGCTTTTGCACTCTCCTCTTTCACCCTCATCAAGAGGCTCTTTAGTTCTTCTTCACTTTCTGCCATTAGGGTGGTATCATCTGCATATCTGAGGTTGTTGATATTTATCCCTGCAATCTTTATTCCGGCTTTTGATTCTTCCAGCCTGGCATTTCTCATGATGTACTCTGCATATAGGTTAAATAAGCAGGGTGACAGTATACAGCCTTGTCGTACTCCTTTCCCTATTTTGAACCAATCGGTTGTTCCATGACCGGTTCTAACTGTTGCTTCTTGGCCCGCGTACAGATTTCTCAGGAGACAGGTAAGGTGGTCTGGTACCCCCATCTCTTTAAGAATTTGCTACAGTTTGTTGTGATCCACACAATCAAACGCTTTTGCATAGTCAATGAAGCAGAAGTAGATGTTTTTCTGGAACTCTCGTGCTTTCTCCATGATCCAGCGAATGTTGGCAATTTGATCTCTAGTTCCTCTGCCTCTTCGAAACCCAGCTTGTACATCCGGTAGTTCTTGGTTCACGTACTGCTGAAGCCTAGCTTGTAGGATTTTGAGCATAACCTTGCTAGCATGTGAAATGAGTGCAATTGTGCGATAGTTTGAGCATTCTTTGGCATTGCCCTTCTTTGGAATTGGAACATAAACTGACCTTTTCCAATCCTGTGGCCACTGTTGCGTTTTCCAAACTTGCTGGCATATTGAGTGCAGCACTTTAACAGCATCATCTTTTAGTATTTTAAATAACTCAGCTGGAATACTGTCATCTCCACTAGCTTTGTTGTTAGCAATGCTTCCTAAGGCCCTCTTGACTTCACTCTCTAGGATGTCTGGCTCAAGGTCAGTGACCACACCAGTATGGACATCAGGGACATTAAGATCTTTCTTGTACAGTTCTTCTGTGTATTCCTGCCACCTCTTTTTAATCTCTTCTGCTTCTGTTAGGTCCCTACCTTTTTTGTCCTTTATCATGCCCATCTTTGCACTAAACGTTCCTTTGATATCTCCAATTTTCTTGAAGAGATCTCTAGTCTTTCCCATTCTATTGTTTTCCTCGATTTCTTTGCATTGTTCATTTAAGAAGGCCTTTTTATCTCTTCTTGCTGTTCTCTGGAAATCTGCATTCAGTTGCTTATATCTTTCCCTTTCACCCTTGCTTTTCGCATTCCTTCTTTCCACAGCTATTTGTAAAGCCTCATCAGATAGCCATTTTGCTTTCTTGCATTTCTTTTTCTTTGGGATGGTTTTAGTTGCTGCCTCCTGTACAATGTTATGGACCTCCGTCCATAGTTCTTCAGGCACTCTGTCTACCAAATCTAATCCTCTAAATCTATTCATCACCTTCACTGTATACTCATAAGGAACATGATCTAAGTCATACCTGAGTGGTCTAGTGGTTTTCCCTACGTTCTTCAATTTAAGCCTAAATTTTGCAGTAAGAAGCTCATGATCTGAGCCACAGTCAGCTCCTGGTCTTGTTTTTGCTGTCTGTATAGAGCTTCTCCATCTTTGACTGCAAAGTATATAATCAATCTGGTTTCGGTATTGACCGTCTGGTGATGTCCATGTGTAGAGTCGTCTCTTGTGTTGTTGGAAAAGAGTGTTTGCTATGACTAGTTTGTTCTCTTGACAGAACTCTATTAGCCTTTGCCCTGCTTCATTTTGTACTCCAAGGCCAAACTTGCCTGTTATTCCGATTACTCCTTGACTTCCTACTTTAGCATTCCAATCCCCTATGATGAAAAGGACATCTTTTTTTGGTGCTAGTTCTAGAAGGTGTTGTAGGTCTTCATAGAACTGGTCAACTTCAGCTTCTTTGGCATCAGTGGTTGGGGCATAGACTTGGATTACCGTGATGTTGAATGGTTTGCCCTGGATACGCACTGAGATCATTCTGTCGTTTTTGAGGTTGTAACCCATTACTGCCTTTCCCACTCTCTTATTGACTATGAGTGCAACTCCATTTCTTCTAAGGGTTTCTTGCCCACAGTAGTAGATATAATGGTCACCTGAATTAAATTCACCCATTCCCGTCCATTTCAATTCGCTGATTCCCAAGATGTCGATGTTTAATCTTGTCATCTCATGTTTGACCACATCCAGCTTGCCTTGGTTCATAGATCTTACATTCCAGGTACCTATGCAATATTGTTCTTTACAGCATCGGACCTTCTTTTCGCTTCTAGATACATCCACAGCTGAACGTCCTTTCGGCTTTGGCCCAGCCGCTTCACTCTTTCTGGAGCTACTTGGAATTGCCCTCCGCTCTTCCCCAGTAGCATATTGGACACCTTCCGACCTGAGGGGCTCATCTTCCGGCGTCATATCTTTTAGCCTTTTAACATTGTCCATGGGGTTTTCTTGGCAAGAATACTGGAGTGGGTTGCCATTTCCTTCTCCAGTGGACCACATTTTGTCAGAACTCTCTTTCATGACCTGTCCGTCTTGGGTGGCCCTGCACGGTATAGCTCATGGCTTCACTGAGTTACGCAAGCCCCTTCACCACGACAAGGCAGTGATCCATGAAGGGGATAATAGGCTTACCAATCATGAAACTCGTTGGATTTTTCAAAGGGCAGCACCATAGAAAAAGAATCAAGTTTGCCTTAGTTAGGAAGGCTGGAAAAATCTAACCAACATGGACAAATGGTTCCTTGGCTACCCAAGTGATCCATGCAACCCTGATGTTTTCAGGTATGCTTCTTAGGTTCAGACGCTACAATTCCCTTCTCTTTTCCACTGGCATGTGCAACAGAGATGTAAGAGTGAGCCAGCAAACCATTTTGCTGGACTTTTCTAGATTATAATTGGGAAGTGCTTCAATGTGACCTCCCAAAAGTGGTTTAGAAGGTGCAAACCTAGTATGACCCTGAGGAGGAGGAGGAGGAGGAGGAGGAGGAGGAGGAGGAGGAGGAGGAGGAGGAGGAGGAGGAGAAAGGCACAGCTGCTTTAAGGTGTTCCAGACAAATGTTATATCTGTGACTGAGCACACTCTAAAGTGTCTGGGGGAATAAAGTCAAAGTGTTTGTTTGTTTGTTTGTTGAACATATTTGTATAACTGCCCTTCTCATAAGACAGTGACTCTGGGTGGCATGAAACACTCAATTAAAAAGAACCAATAGATACATATAAACTATCATTAAAACTATAACAATTGTAAAAAACAAAACAAAACAGGAGAGGATGACATTAACCATAGTAAGGGAGCCATCACAAAAGTATTGCCCAGCTTTATTGCATATCCTTCTGGTCCTGAACCATGGAGTTGCATTCAAAGAGGCCATCAGGACTTTTAATTTACTAACTGCTTTGTAAGCTGGAAGTAGGCAAGGGTTATGAGAAACATCAAAGTATGGTCAGCAAGTCTGTCTGGACATAAAGGCAATTTCTGAATAGAAAATCTGAGGACCATCCTCCTATCCATCCATCAGGCTTATAAGCAACCTCAATCAGCTTAGCAGCTCTGTCTCCTGTGGGGATCTCTGGCACAGTAAAGGGGTTAGAGAAGACACTGTTAGGTCATTCTTGGGTTTCATGAGTAGGAATACTTCAAAGATCGGGTAGGAAAACACATAATAGATGGGTACTATACAAGTTCTTCTCATACATACGTCCATACTCTTCTTCTCTATGGAAAGAGAGCAGGTCATGCTTTTGCCTAGTAGATATTCTATACTTTTCCATGTGCAATTTTTTTTCTTTGCTTGTTTTACATGGAAGAGCTGTTAGCCCACTGTAATCTTTCAACCACTTTAGGCACCACCTGTGGGTGAATGTGTGGTGTACCAGTGCAAGTGTCTTCTGATGATGATGATCCATTATTTTTGATGGAAAACATTTAACAGAATCTGCCAATTTGTTTGGAGGAAATATATTCTTAACTGATTATACCCCAGAAACACACACAGAAATGCACATGAATCAGAGAGAGAGACAGAGAGAGACAGAGAGAGAGACAGAGAGAGAACCTTAGAGTGTCAATCTTTACTTTTAATGTTTTAGGCCCAAACACAAAAGATGGTTATTGCACAGTCTTTTTCTGTAATGGATTTTTCCCAGTTTGCCCAAATAAGGGTGGAAATAAGGAGTTTTACTATTTAGTCCCTGTTATGGTATATATCAAAACTTGGCTCTGAGATCCATATTTTGCAACTCCCTTCACCAAATAAAATAAAATAATTTTGTTTTGCCAATTGCAGCACCTATGGCTAAAAAGATTAAAGTTTCTGACGTATGTTGCCCCATTCTGACAATTAATTAATTAAGCACATTTATATCCTGCTACAATTGCATACAGACTCTTTAGTTTGTTGAAGACAAAACCCCACCACCTTATATTCCTGAGTAGAATTATACAGCCAGTGTCACATAAACTTTGCCTCTTAATCCATTTCTTTTGTGATCCTAGGAAATTGGGTATCTATCTAAACCGAAAACATTTCTAAAAATTAAAAGAGAGAGAGAGAGAAAGAGAGAGAGAAAGGGAGGGAGAGGGAGAGGAGAGGAGAGGAGAGGGAGAGGGAGAGAGAGAGAGGGAGAGAGGGAGAGAGGGAGAGAGAGGGAGAGAGAGAGAGAGAGAGAGACAGAGAGAGGGAGAGAGAGAGGTACAAATGGTGTTTTAAAATTCTGGGCTGATCATCTGGGTATCAACAGCAGAAGTCCCCCTTAGCAGGGACAGTAGCATCACCCCTGAAAAAGGCCTTGTGAACAGTGATATCCACAAGAAGTCACAGTGATTCAAAAATGATGACAGTTGCATAGTGACATCATGATGCGAATCCCATCATTATCTATTTCCATCCTGATGTCTGATGCAAGGACATAAGCTGTGGTTTTGTGTTATGATACTCGCTATGTGACTTGACTCCCTTTGTAGATGTCCATGTTCCTGAACTATTCCAGTGGGATTTATTGGGAGTGTAGGAAGCCAGGGAGACTGCAGACTGTCTTGTTGAAAGTCTGGACAGTCCTATATACTCTTGTGTCCTTGTTAATAAAGAAATACAAACTATTCTTCTCCTCCTATTAAAACTTCTCCAAGTCTCTCATCGGTGGAAGAAATTTCAATAGCAAATTCTTTTTCATCAAGCCCAGTGAGAACTGGGAGATGAGAAAGAAGCAGAATTTATCTGCCTAGCACTAAGAAAAACCTGAATGGCTTTCTCTCACAGACTTAGACCTTCCTTGTCCCCTGAAACCAAGTGAAAAATAAGCACCAGCTAATATTTGTATAGGTTGTTTTGCTCAGCTGTGTGTATTTCATGCCCATCTCATTATTCATATTTTCCTGTTAAGCTTAAATGGAGCTGAAGCATTGGACAATATTTATACTGCAACAAGGACTGGAAATTATCTCTGTTGTTTAATTAAACAACAGTGTTAAGACAGGCCGTGGTTTTATGGTGACAGATAGCATGGCTTAGTTGTGCAATAGGCTGTGAGGCGAGAAGAAGGGCCAAACAGCTTCCAACAATGTGCTTCAGAAAGATGGCTTAATTAATCAATAGCCACTTATGCCCAGGCACGCCCTGCGATAGGTATCTGAAAGCCCGTTGCATTTTTGAGATACAGACTGAGTGTCCTGACGTAGGGCATTATGAAAAATTCTGGATCTATAAGCTTCTGAAAGGAAGGGAAAAATATTTCTTAGAAAGAAGGGTGCAGTTGAGGGTTAGAACATAGGTGCGTCTTAAGGAATACCTTCATACTTATATACCTGCCTCATCAATCATCTTCAGAGATGTTCTCCAGATATCTTTACCAAGGACAGTGGGACATATTTCCTCCAAATGAAAGCAGATTTTGTTTGAATGTTGTGGGGGTGGGGGGAACTAAGAAGTTTGATAGTGGAACCAAGGACTCAGAGAGGTAGTGGTCTTTATACGCTGGATATGTTCAAGTGACGGCTAGACAGCCATCTGTCAGAAATACATGTATTTCTGAAAAAAGCAGGAGATTGAACTTGATGGTCCAAATGACCCCACCTAGTTCTTGGATTCTAGAATTCCATGAGATAAGTGGCTCTGGGGAAGATATGAATTGGCCACCCCAGTAAGATATTCCTTACTTCCAGTCATATTTTTTAAAAAATATGTTTGTAGTCAGTTTTTTTAGTGTCAATAATAGGACAGTACGCTTAATGTATTTTGGAATATGTCCCACTGCCCTTAGTAAAGAGTCACTTTTTGTGACATGGGAGGTATCTAAATTTGAAATATAAACATATAAATATATAAATAAATAAATGAATGGATATTTTGCATGCATTTTTATTATGGATATTTTAGGCATTTTAATTTTTTTTTTTTTTCAGTATTTTAGTAATCTACTCAGAGAATTCTGCTTACTGGGTGAGATGATGACGATGGTGGTGATGATTACAGGTTCAGCTCCAAGCAACTGGCAGTCTTAAGAATCTCAGATAGCGGTACCTAGTCAGGATGACTACTACGTCAGTCCTGATGGATCTATGATTTATCACTAGGCATAATGCAGATACATTGGTTCATATCCATCTCATAAATGGTGTGATTCCAACCTATTCCAGCTTGGCACTCTTCGGATACATAATGACTGAAGTTCTAAGATGTTTTTATCCACCATGCACTTTGCTTCCCAGATATCTGGACTGTACCAAGTTGGAGAAACCTCTGCTGCATTTCTAATTTTAGGAGACAGGATCATTGCAAAGGGTGATCTTAGTGCCTCCTATTTGTATGCAAACATATGCAACTTTGATAGAAGGAATGACATCACACCAGCACTTAGACTAAGTAGCGATCAGATCTGGGAAAGTGATGACTCCATAGAAGTCAAGGCCAATGGCAGATGGGAATGGCAGAACAGAAAGCCAAGTGGAATTCACTCCCTGGCTCATTCATGCTAATCCATAGAAATAAAAATGCATGTATTTGGAGAAATGTGGACAAAAGTGCATTCTAATTTTACTACCAACTTTATTTTAGGGGAAATGAAGAAACCTCAGGCAGGAGAGGCCTAGGATGAATTAAATGAACTAATACAAAACTGAGAATCCGAAAGTATCCAAAATAGATTTACAAAAATGAGAATCTGAGAAAAAACAAGATAAACCATTTCATCCATCCCATAGCATTAAAAAAAAAAGCACCCTCATTTTGCTGCTCTTATGATGGGCCTCCCTCCCTTTTCAGATGAGAAAAATCAAAATCATGTCAGAGTACCACACATACAAATTCTTCATCTCTGAATCATTCAGCCATAGCCATCAAACAGGATGAAGTGGTGCTTATAATATTGTTTTTATTATTGATTTTTATTCTCTTTACATTAGCATTCATAGCACAAGCTCTTAAACATGCTGCGGAGCAAAACAGCCTGTCTTAATTTGCTCTATGTCTCTGCTCTTTAGTTTATACCTTTTTCCGATGGTTTATTCAAGCAGTCAGTGCTGAGGTTCAATTAGGCACATTTTAGGAATTTTGGAGGCTTCTCACAACACTTTTCCACCATGGTATGTTTGTCCAAGTGTAACACTGCAAGAAGGTGAAAATATAATCCGATGGCAGAGTCTTTACTTTGTGATGGAAAAGCTGATTTGAGACCCAAAGAGTTTCCACTTGTCTTGCTGGGCCAAACGGACAAATATTCTGGCCTTCAATAAAGAATGTTACTAAATTCTTATATATCAGCAATGGAATCCTTAAAAAAATGAGGGCAATAAATCTTTGTAATCAGCTTGAGATGACACTATAACTCATAGGCAGTTCTGATGGGGAATAAGGGCAGGCTAAATTCAGTAACTGTTGTTTCCAAAATAAGGGACCCCAGTTTTCATGTCCCAAAATCTAGCAGTTAAAACTAATTCCCACATTTCAGTTGAGTTCCCTTCCTCAACCATTGCCCACTATTCCTAATCAGACAAAGTGTGTGTTTTAGTTTCATTTCGTATTATTTTAAAATTGGATGCTCACCAACATCTTTCATACCTGTCTTCTGCAGTCATATACATATTTTTTGTTTACATTTCTTATGTTCTTTCTTGAACATAAAGTCTCATATCTTGCAGTCTGATAAGAAACACCTTGGTTTTCAGTTGGATTTTCCTCATTTTTTGAAATCACCCACTCCTTCAGTCCAGTCTTTAGATAACTTATCTCTGGACCCAGGGGCACTGTGACGATAGGCTGCATAAAACTCCAGAGGCAAGAATGGATGACAGCCAGGGCTGTCCTTTGCACAAAAATGAAAACAGGAAGTCACAGTTATTACTTTCTCTCTTCTTCTCTTTCATCACATCAGGCACGAAGGCAGAGCCAGCTGACCTATTTCCTTCCTAATATGCTCCTGAAAAAATCCTGAAGATGAAAGATGCAGCTTCAGCTGTAAGGGGGGAAAAAAAAGTAGCAAAGAAGATGGAAAACTCAAACTCAGCCAGCATGGCAGATGAAGAAGCAGTAAGAACAGACAAGGCGAAATTGGCAAGCACAGCAGCCAAAAAAATACACAGGCATGGTAGGGATTTTTCTCACATGTGAGAAAGTTTCTATTATGTTGGATAGAGTAGAAGAAGAGAAATGGATGTGCTATTGATATTTATGAGTGAGAGGATGAAGAAGACAATGTACCCAAGATATAGGTTCCATTAGTTAAGTGCCATTCTATACCTACAAAGATCAGAACTGTGTGAGCCATGATATTCCCTCTGACCCTCTATGGAAGCAAAAGTTGGACTTTGAAGAAGCAGGATAGGAAGAATATTGATGCTTTTGAACTTTGGTGTTCGAGAAGACCCCTGAGAATACTGTGGACAGCCAAGAAAACAAACTGATGGATCATTGAACAAATCAAAACATAGTTCTCACTGGAGGCACAAATAACCAGGCTCAAATTATCCTACTTTGGGCACGTTATTCAAAGACCCAGCTCTCTGGAAAAGGTGGAAGGAAACAGCAGAAGTGAAGAACCAGCAGCAAGGTGGGTGGTCTTAATTACAGTGGTGATGACTGCACCATTGAGAGACTTGAAAGAACAGGTTAAGGATAGACTGTCATGGAGAAGATTTATCTATGCAGTTGCTAGGAGTTGAAAATGACTTGATGGCACATAATCAATCAATTAATCCTGGTAGACAAACCCTCACCATCTTGACCCATCTCTTGTAAAGCTTTCAAGAAGAATCCTGTAATCTCTTTAATCCCATTGACTCACCTTACTCATTGTCGTTCCCTTCTACTACTTCCCTCAACCATGCCAAACACAATCATTTTTCTAGTTGATCATCCTCTCACATCACATATCCAAAGTAAATGAGTTTCTGCTGGCTGATCATGGCCTTAAGGAAGCAGTCACCCTGTTATTTGATCCAAGATTGATTAGTTGATTGGTTTGCAGTCCCTGGTGCTCTTAGTAACCTTTTCCTAATCCATCTTCACTTCTTTGTCATCAACCCTAAATTTGCCAAGCATGCAGATTGGCATTATAAAATTAACCTGGATTTTTCACTTTCCATTTTCATGTTCCTAGAAAGCTCTTACATGCTTTCTTCTACCCAACAAAGTGGTATCATCTCCATATCTGAAATTGTTAGTACAATACTTCATCCTTTGATTCCATCTTCCTGACATTCCTACAATACATTTGATCCCAAAAAAGGTGGATCCTGCACCTGCAGGAAAAACTCTAGGAAGAAGAAGGAGAAGGAGAAGGAGAAGGAGAAGGAGAAGGAGAAGGAGAAGGAGAAGGAGAAGGAGAAGGAGAAGGAGAAGGAGAAGGAGAAGATGGGGAGGGGGAGGGGAGGGGAGGGGAGGGGAGGGGAGAGGAGAAGGAGAAGGAGAAGGAGAAGGAGAAGGAGAAGGAGAAGGAGAAGGAGAAGGAGAAGGAGAAGGAGAAGGAGAAGGAGAAGGAGAAACAATATGCATACATTTCTTATTCCCTCCCCTCTCCTGAACCATTCTTTTCACAAAACTCAATTCTTATAGGAGCCTCTTAGTCCTTGCAATGTTTCCTCAGAAAAATAAGCAGGCGTTCTGGCACATCCACTGGCCATAACACATTCCATATTCCAGCTATACTGTGAATCAAAAAAAAAAAAAAAAAGTTTTCTCCTTCCTGCGTCATTAAAAGTCACTGGAATGAATTCCTCAAGTTTCTGAGTAAGACTTTCCTAGAATGATCCATAATCTACCTAGGAAATAAGGTGATCTTATTCATTCATTCCTTCATTTTAAAAGATTTATATGGCCACCCATCTTCAACAACTTTGGGTGGATCACAACAGCAGTAAAATCAGTAACTATAAAACATAACCATAAAACAATAAAACCATAAAAAGATCAAACAAAAACAAAACCCTGCACCTTAATCATCCCCTTAGGATGCCCCACAGGAAACTCTACCCTCAGTCCATTCTTTCTATTCCATGCTATCCTATCGCAGCACCTCGGTAAAAAGCCAGATCTTAATGGGCTTCTAAAAGGCTAGAAGGGTGGGAGCCTGCCAAATCGCTGGGGAGAGGGTGTTCCATGAAATGGGGCAGCCACAGAAAAGGCACCCTCCATGGTCCCACTAGGTGGCAGGATTTCAGGGAAGGGATCTGGAGCGTGCCTACCTTATCTGATCTAGTGGGATGGGCAGATATTCTTAGGGAGAGCAGTCCCACAAATAGCCAGGTTCCGTGCTATATAGGGCTTTAAAGGTGATAACCAGCACCTTGAACTGCACCCGGAAGGAAACTGGGACCCAGTGCAGATCACCCAATAGAGGTGTAACATGGGCGAACTTATGAGCACCCAATACTGTGTGCGCTGCTGCATTCTGGACCAGTTGTAACTTCTGAGTGATCTTCAAGGGCAGCCTCATGTAAAGCGCATTGTAGTAATCCAATTGGGAAGTGACTAGGTGTAAGTTACCATGAGCAAGACGTTCCAGTCCAGGAAAGGGCACAACTGGCACACAAGACAGATCTGTGCAAAGGTCCCCCTTTGCAGGAGCTATGAATTTAGGAGGACTGCCAAATTGTGCACCTGTTTGGCCTGGAGGAGTATAACCCTATCCAGGGTCAAAGATGACAAGTCACCAGTCGCTGGGGGCCAAAAATACAGTGCCACTCCACCTTGCCAGAGTTGAGCTGAAGTCAGTTTCCTCCCATCCAGACCCTTACAGCTTCCAGGCACTTGGACAACACCAGAACAGCATCACCTGCCTGGACAGGGGTACAGATGTGTGGCTGAGCATCACCAGCACACTGACGATACCGGACCCTGTTCTGTCAGATTACCTCACCCAGCAGTTTCATGCAGATGTTAAAGAAGAGAGGGGAGAGACCCAAACCCTGAGGAGATGGGCTCAACCTTTCACTGCAGGGGCCTAAGGCTTGACCTCTCCTCACCCATCAACACCAACTGGAACCGGCCATGGAAAAAGGAAAACCACCACAAAATTGTGCCTCCCACTCCCAAATCCCTGAGTCAGCTTTTGATGGTATTGAAAACTGCCGAGAGATCCAGGAGAACCAAGATAGTTACACCATCCCCATCCTGAACCCTCCAAAGGTCATCAGCAAGTGCAACCAATGCCATCTCAGTGCTATACCCCAGCCTGAACCCCAATTGAAAAGGGTCCAGATAATCTGCTTAATCCAGGGCCCTCTGAAGTTGCATGCCAATCTCTCTCTCAACAACCTTCCTGCAAAATGGGAAGGCTGGAGACTGGACGAAAATTGTCTAACACTGCTGGGTCCAAGGATAGCTGCCTGAGAAGGAGGCACACCACCACCTCCTTCAAAGCAGGTGGTACCACTCCCTACCACAAAGAATCATTAACCACCTCCTGGACCCAGCCACATGCCACCTCCCAGGAGGCCTTAACCAACCAGGAAGGGCATGGGTCCAGAACACAGGTGGCCAAGCTCACAGCCATGAGGACCCTGTCCACTTCCTCAGGATCAACTGGCTAAAATTCCTCCCAGAAAACAGGGCTCAGGTGTCACTTACAAAGGGTCTGTCCAGCCAGAGTCCAACTGAGAGTAGATGAGCGACCTTATCTGATAGATGCTGAGAATATTCCCCACAGTGACCCTGCAGGAGCTGCCCTGGTTCCTCCTTACCCAGGAACAACCTGGTCACTTGAAACAGGGCCACTGGAAGGCTATCTGCAGTTGCCTGGGAAAACAGTCAGGACTTCCAGACCTTCCAGAATGGCATCAGGGTGGATGCTATATGGATCTCAGAGGACAGGCACAGCTACAGAGGAGGGATGCTTCCTGGGTCCTAAAATTGACATGTTTCATCAAGGAGGCCCAAAGTATGTCCACTGTTCCAGATTGTCCTGGCTGGAGAGAAACCATGGGAACTAGGTGGTCCCTCAGATAACAAGGCCATATGCTATGTAGGACTTTATAGGTGATAACTACAACCTTGAATCACAGCCAGAAGCACAGTGGCAACCAGTGTAACTTGCGAAGCAGAAGCATCACATGGGCATCCCAAAGTTAAGCCCATCGCTGCTGCATTCTGACCCAGTTAAAGTATGTGAGTGGTCTTCAAGAGCAGCCCCATGTAAAGCACATTGCAATAATTGAGTTGTGAGGTGACATGAATGTCTATCTGGAGGGCTGCCCAATTCAGGAAGGGCACAACTGGTGCTTGAGATGGAGCTGTGCCAAGGTCCTCTTGGCCGTAGCTGGTACCTCCTCTTTGAGCAGGAGCATTGAGTCCAAAAGAACCCCCACATCATGCAGTGTCACCTCCAGGCATTCTTCTTTGCCAGTCTTCCTTTGCCAACTTGGGGTGAAAATATATAATTGGGTATCATCAGCATACTGATGATATTGGACCCCAAACTGGCAGATGACCTCTCCTAGTGATTTCATATAGATGTTGAATGGGGAGGGGGGAGGGCATTGAGTCCTGTGGCCCCCTGCAAAGGAGTGGTCTAGGGAGAAATCTCTTCCCCACTTCAAAAAAGTGACTGGAACCCACGATGAAGGAAAGAAGAGAACCACTATTGAGTAATGTTGACATGTTATGGAATCATTGGGTTTATTCAGTGTACATACTGGAATCATATTTACAGTTTCCCTCCCCCCCAAACCCCCCCCCCCAAAAAAAAAGAATCAAAGTGGCCTGTAGTGCACAGCTAAACGTTCTGATATGGTAAACACTGTGGTGTTCATGGATTATGCAGGCCATACCCAAATAGTCAATCGATCTGTCTGAGAGGGACTGAGTATCTCCTTCTGGATAGAGTTGAAGACTATTTTCACTCTCCATGATGTAGTTGGGCTTACGTCAAAAAGAAATGCAGTTCATTTTAGGTAACATAGCTCAAGGCATGACACACTGGAACATCTGAAACAGTTTCAGAACTTACCACCTGGGATCCAAAATATCCCAGTTCAGTGCCAAAGTATATCTTAACAATCATGCAATAGCACCTTCCTTGAAAAGATGCAGAACACCTATTTGGACTGGTCCCTTTCCTGTGAAACTTCATGAGTGTTGAAAACAAATGCAAGTCTATCAAGAGGAAGAATTCAGTACAGGCTACATTGATATGAGCAATCATGCCCTCCTTCACCTGTCTTTTGATGGGAACTTTGCCATATGTTTCTCTGCAGTTTCAGTCAAAAGAGTGCAGGAGTGATGTTTTCAACATGGTGCACTTTAAATCCCACAAATGTTCAGATCTGTGTAAACAGAACTGCCCCCTGGTGATTTCTAGCAACTCTCACTATTTATGACAATATATGTTGACCATTAAACAAATTGAACCTCATTACTGTTATGGCAACTATATAAATGCAAATCAAGCTTTGGATGGGATTTCCCCCCCCTTTCCATTATCTATATAGTTTTGTATTTACTTTTACGGCTCAACTGTTCAGAAGTTAATCCCCTTTGCACAGCAAATTGTACCGTCGGATATTATATTAAAATTAATTAAGTCCTTGAAATTCAATAGGTACCATTCGCAGCTGAAGTGCTTAAGACACCGATAAGGAAACAATGCACGTACAAATAAAGAAAACAAATTACCAAGCAGTTTTACAGAGTAATAATAATAATAACAATAAAGGACTGACACTGCTTTAATTCTAAATCTTTCCCTTGTTGTAAAGGTTTGGCACTCACGACTTTCAGATCTGCCTAAGGCATATTCCATTTCAACACATCTTACACAATGCTCCCAAAGACATTTTCCTTCTTAATGTATCAAGTAGATTTTGCACTCAGAAATTCTTCTGGGAATATTCAGTGATTTAATGTAACCTGTATTACTCTGAATGGTCTCTCTCCAGAGAAAATTCTGTCATGTCCTGTGATGGATACAGACTCCCTCCCCACTTTCTAGATCATTCTTCTAAAAAAAGATGCTTCCAGATGTGTCTAGAGCAAAACTTTCCTCAATCTACTTCCCAGGTTGATTTTTCTATGACTTAGGCTTAGACAAAAATGGCCATTGTAAGAACCATCAGGATGACACTAGGTTAGATCATCCAAAACATTGATTGGTTGGTTTGAATTGGTCTCCTTGGAATCTTTTCAATCCAGACGTAGAGACCGATATGTCTTGAGGAGTTACTCTGGCAGTATCTCCAAGGATTAACACCACTACTTATAAGTTCAGGCAGCTGAATCCATTTCTTTTAGTTGTCCATTTCTGATTCCTACTCAATGGAATCTTTAATAAATCTACTGAAATGGAAATTGGAGGTTTTTGTTGTGTTTTGTTTTGCCCAGCCTGGGAGTGAGTTTTGCAAATGCCAGTTACCTGGACAGAAGTGTTTACTATTTAAATATTGAACAGGAAAGCTTTGGAGAGTAAGCTATTTTTCTCTGAGGCCTGGATTCAACTTTTACAACTCTTAGGCCTGGATTCATCTATCTTCAGGCCAAGGTGTAGAATTATATATCAAGGAGTGATGATGGTTTACCTATCTTGAAAGCATATAGCAAAGGGGGTTGGGTGAATGGTCTGGTAAACTGTCCCACCTTGCAGGCTTGGAGGTTCAGGCATCTTCCTGAGATGTCACAATTCCCTACACATTTTGTGGTTGTTCACACCACATCTATCCACAATGGCATATATCAATCAATCAATTAATCAATCAAATAAATAAATGTACCTGTGGGAAATCATCCCATATGGGCATTTTCCAGACACATTTCATGTTTTAGATACCAATTAAAGAATATTCTAGTTTGTAGGAAATTCAGGTTAGAGAGAAGGACATGCTATGTAGCTAAACTATTCAATTAAACCCTTGTTTTTGTCTGTTTGGAATGATAGCTACAAATGGCTATTAACCTTGCTGCCTATATTGGTTGTGGGTTTTGCAATATCTGATGGCAACACAAGGAATGTTGCAATCCTATTCTGCAAGTGGGCTTCCTGTAGAGAACTTCTGGCCAGTTGTGGAAGACAGTGCTGGATAATGCAAGTCTTTGGTCTGATCCAACCCAACTTTCCTAATGGGATGTGCATCAACATTTGTTTCTCCAAAGAACCAGTGAGCTACAAAGGGCCATACTCAGATAGCCATACCAAAAAGAAGAAAAGAGAGAGAAAAAAATATTTGGGTAAAATGTTGAGGTGGATAAAGGAAGCAAGTCCTGAATCTAGTGAGCCAGATGTCTGTCTTCAAATCAAGACAAACTTTAAAATCAAAGTAGCTCATCAGCAACAGTGCACAACCTGGGTCAGCTTCAGACTCAGATCAAGCTTTGCAGAGCAAGTTGAGAACCATACATCAATAGTGGGACAACCAGGTTTCATTTTTGGTGGATTAGGATTAGGGGGTTGGGGAGTCTTAACAGACAAAGGGCAATTCAACCCCACCCCAATCACGCAGAGATACAGACAGGTTTTGGTCCCACCTATTCAAGAATCTTTAGGAGACACACAAGAGAACTTTAGAACTGAGAGAAATCCTCAATTTTACATATAAAATCATGTTAGTGCCATGTTTCTCCTGAAGAGCCCATCCCCAGAGTCAGACTTTTAGTCAGACTCAGGAGGCTTCTATAGAATTGCATCTCCAAGGGGAATGAAATGCCAGGTCATGTTTGCACCATTCATTTAGGTATTTATTAAATTTTATATCCCAGCTTTCCTTCAGGAGCTCCAGGTGACTTCCCCAGACACCCTCTTCCCCTTTTTTCCTACCTGCTGTTAAATAGGTTGAGTTGAGAGAGAATAACTGATCCACATCACTCAGGGAACTTCCATGACTGAAAGTGGTCTAGAACTTGGGTTTCTTCCTTCCTAGTCCAACAATTTAACTACTCCACCACAGTGGTTTTTGGGCTGAGATGGAAGAATTGGCCCAAAGTCACCCAAGGAGCCTTTATGACTGAGGGGGGACTTGAATCTAGATCTCCCTAGTCCTAGTCCAGTACCTTCACTATGTAGGATCCTAGGCTGAGTGGAGGGACTGACCCAAGGTTTTCCATTGCTGAGGTGGTACTTGACATGGTGGGCTCAGATTTGGAGCAGAGGAGGAGATTGATGAGCAGTTAGCTTCAGAAGTGCCCACAGACAAGGAGCCATCAGCTCGAGAGGCACCCGATGGACTGCCAGACTGCCATCTGAGTAGGCAGAGGAGGTGGGGCTGGCCAGTAATCAGCTGTCCCCACTCTCTGAAGATGAAGGACAGGAATTACCACACCCTCCCATGGCAAGAGCAAAGGCGCTTTGTGAGATTTCTTGTGAGGAAGGAGTCTAACCCCGTTAAATGAGCTACATCTGTCAGGTTCAGCCCAAGAATCACCACGAGACAGTCCAGAATTCAGCCCAGTTTCTTTATTAGCTTGCACCTAATAGACCAGACTAACTCTAAACCCCCAACGATAGCAACTCTAATCATCATGCCCTTTGGGAGGGCAGTCTCCTCCTCTTGACCTTCACACAGTCCATCTGGGGGCTAAGGAGATGCTTTCCTTGGAATGTCTCTCCCCCCTCCCTGTAACCTTGAAGCTCCATTCCAGAATCTGCCCACTCATTCCTTTCATCACAACACTGGGGCTACTTCTATTAAAATTGGAGCCACAAGTTCAACTTCTCTGTTGATGACAGCCGTCTGTTAACCACTGCTCAGTGCACCTTAATTTTGGACCTGTGAACCTCAAGACCTCGACTCTAGACCCGGACCGGCTGACAAACCTTGTACCCAGTTGTAATCTTTGGACTTTGCCTGGCCACCCTCTCTCTCTCTCTCTGCCCGTTGTTTTGGACTGTACTTGCTGAGGCAAGCTTGCTAAGCATTGGGACTTGTTGCTTTACTGTGTGTGTCTGTGTGCACACGAGTGTGTGCTTGCACTTGTATTTACTTTATCAAGCCATTTCTAGTAAAGCATTGCACCTCTTTGGGTGTGCTGGCCTGGAACAGGACAATACTAGCAACTGGATCTTCTCTCTCCTAGCCCAACAATTTAACCACTGATTGTCTGATGTGCCAGCTGATCTTGATGGACAGGATATGCTACAGCCTAGGTCAATAAAAGAATTCTTCTGAAGTCTGTCTCAGAAACATGGGATCCATTTGCAATAGAGGCTTTTCAGGACCTGAGATCCTCCTGTAGATTCATATAGTTAAATGCTGTAATGATGTATCTCTCCAGCCAACTGAGGATACAGATAATCAATTTCTTGGTATCATTCAACCCTCCTGCTCTGTCATAAATCTAAATTCCTCAACTCTCTAGATTCCAGTCCACTCTTGATGTCTTCTTGTGTGATCCTCCAGTCTTTCACCGCTTGACTCTGAGTGGATTTCTTACACAAACACTTTGAATTTTGTTCTCTCTTATCTAAAGAATCCCAGAAAAAGTGTCTTACTGACAGCTTTAGGCCCTGAAATATTACATGCAACAATTGAATAAATTTCATAATCCCTTACAAATTCTTCCTTCCCTCTACACAAACATTATCAACCTTTATATCTGAACTTGGGCAGATGAACATCACAATAGGGGCTATTATCTTTACAAATATATTACATACTCTGATATTTTGAGAATTTTTACAAAATTAGATTGCAAACAGCATAGCTTTCAAACCTTACACTATTTCTATAACATTTGGCATAATTATAGTCTAGAATGCCTTGAACGTTCATCTCATTCAGCTGAAAAATAAGAATGTTAACAGCCATTTGTGTTTTCCCTCTACAGAATATAAAAGAATAGAACTTTTTTTTCCTTTTTCTTTTTTAAATATCATTCCAGCTATAGGAACTGAATTGGGCTGTATTATTTTTAAAGTGATTCTGGATCAAGTTCCCAAATTGGATTGGGTAGCCTTCTGCAAACCCCTAATCTGTCTGGACTGATCCTAATATATAGAAGGCACACATTCTGATTAAAGAACCTTTGTTCTCATAAACCTTTGTAATAAATGATATATTTTCTGCCTCAGGAAAAATGTGACTCAGGCAAGATTAATTATCATTATTAATGTTGGAAAGACAAGCAGATTCATACTGTGCATGTCAGTAAGGATGCATGTTTTGGAGGAACAAAAACTCATATTCAAGTATTTCATACTTCTTAAAAAGCTCCTTCTAAAAAAAAGTTTTTCAAAGGATCTCTGAACACAGAAGGAGGTTCCAACCTCAAATTGGTATGCTAAAGGACACCAATGGACAGATAATAACCAACTTGAAGGAGATCAAAGGAAGTTGGAAGGAGAATTCTGAAACACTGTACAGTGGAGATGTCAACAACCAAGATACCTTAGAAGATACAGTAGAGTCTCGTTTAACCGACCTTCGCTTATCCGACATTCCGTCTTATCTGACGCCCCTAAAAAAAACACAACAACACACATAAATCCATGACAAGAAAAGTGTGCCTCTTGTTTGCGAGTGTGAGTGTACTCTTTCTTGTTGCTCCTGATGGTGCAGCGCTGCAACGCAAAAATCGATTGCAGCAGGTGCAGCAGGCATGCGCGTCTAGCCTGTAATTTGACGTTTAATAGGCTTTTTCTTAATTCCTCCCTATTATCCGACATTTTCACTTATCTGACGTTCTGCTGGCCCGTTTATGTTGGATAAGCAAGACTCTACTGTATTCCTTATTTACAAGAACCTCTCGTACTAGAAGATGAAGTTAGATCAGCACTCTGGTCATTACCAAGCTGGAAGGCTACAGGAACCGATGGAATACCCACTGAAATATGGCAAGCAACACAAGAGGAATCAGTCAAAATTCTAACCAGGCTATGCCAGCAAATCTGAAGAAACACACGGTGGCCAACCAATTGGAAGAGGTCAATCTACATTCCAGCACCAAAAAAAGGAGACTTAACAGAGTGTGCAAACTACCATACAATATCCTTAATTTCACATGCTAGCAAATGCTTAGGATGATCCAACGCAGATTAGAGCCTTACATGGAAAAAGAGATGCCAGATGTTCCAGCCGACTTTTGAAAAGGCTGAGGAACACAAGATATTATTGCTGATACATGCTGGATAATTGAGAAGGCAAAGAATACCACAAAGAAGTCAGTAGTGTGCTCCATCAATTATAGAAAGGCCTTTGATTATGTTGATCATGTCAAGCTGTTGGAAGTACTCAGAAAAACAGGAATCCCAGAACATCTCATTGTTCTCATGAGAAACTTATATACAGGATTGGAAGCCACATTATGGACAGAACTTGGTGAAACAAACTGGTTCCAGGCTGGCAAAGGAGTGTGACAATGCTGCATACTCTCCCTTATTATTCAACCCATATGTGGAATATATATTAAGGGAAGCTGGATTGGAAAAAAGATGAGTGTGGTTTTAAAATTGAAAGAAGAAACATCAATAACCTGTGCTATGGTGATGACATTATCCCAATAGCTGAAACTGCAAAGGATCTGCAAGCCCTAGTACTAAAAGTCGAAGAGCATAGTGAAAAAATGGGACTAAAATTAAATATAAAGAAGACCAAATTAATGACAACAGGCAGAACAACCAGTCTGAGAACTGACAGTGAAGATATCAAAGTGGTGGAGAGCTTCTGCCTTTTAGGATCAACCAACAGTAAAGGAGCAAGCAGTCAAAAAATACACCACAGACTAGCACTTGGTAGAGCAGCCTTCATATTTGAAATATATTCAAATTCTGTGAGGTGTCTATTACCTGCAAAGATCAGAATTGTGCAAGCCGTGGTCTTCCCTGTGACACTGTATGGAAGGGAAAGTTGAGCTTTAAAGAAGCAGGATAGGAAGAGATGCTTTTGAATTGTGGTGTTGGAGAAGACTCCTGAGAATATCATGGACAGTGAAGAAAACAAACTGATGGATCATTGAACAAATCAAACTAGCATTCTCACTTGAGGCACAAATGACCAGGTTCAAATTATCCTACTTTTGGACCCATTATGTGAAGACCCAGCTCTCTGGAAAAGGCTCTAATGCTGGGAAAGGTAGAAGGAAAGAGAAGAAGAGTACAACCAGCAGCAAGGTAGATGGACTCAGTTAGTCACAATGGGTACACTGTTGGAAGACCTGAAAGACCAGGCTAGGGATAGATCATCTTGTAGAAAATGTATGTGGTCTCTAGGAGTCGAAAACAACTTAATGACACAGAATAATCATCAATCTAACAAAAGCAGAATCTATCAACTTTGCTCCTGTCCATGGTGGATGCTACCTTGTAAGAAGGATGCAGGGATACTGGAATAGATCAGAGGAAGATAAACCATGGTTTTCAGCTTCCCTAATACAATTAAATCCCACCAAATAAGTGAACTCCTCCCACTCAGCTTCTTCAGCTTGGAAATTCTGGGCATCCCTAACCTTGGAGTCAAGCCCATTGATCAGAAAAACAGTGACTGTCCATTTATTTTTTAATTCCTTCCAATTAAGATCCCTAGCTAGCAAAAGTAAGCTTGGCCCCAAATAGCTAAAATGCATAAAAATGCACCTAAAAATGAGGTAGAAAAACAAAGCCTCTTTTGCAGGGGAAGAAATCTTTTAAAAACATAATGAGGCAGATTTTGGCAGAATAAGAAGTCAGTGATATGGAAAGAAGAAGAAGAAGAAGAAGAAGAAGAAGAAGAAGAAGAAGAAGAAGAAGAAGAAGAAGAAGAAGAAGAGGAGGAGGAGGAGGAGGAGGAGGAGGAGGAGGAGGAGGAGGAGGAGGAGGAGGAGGAGGAGGAGGAGGTGTAAGGAGAGGAAAGGAAAGATAGAATTTTAAAGGAAGGAAAGATAGAATTTTAATCCTCTCTACAAGTACTTGTTGATGGAAAGAGAAGAGGTTGACCAGCAGTAAGGTGGATGGATTCAATTACAATGACAATGCAATTAGAGGACCTGGAGGACCAGGTTGGGGACAGATTGTCCTGGAGAAAATCTATATGGTTGCTAAGAGTTGACACCAACTTGATGACATGTAATCAATCTACTAGCACTTGATGCACAAAATGGACTCCTGTTTTATTTGTCACCGCTCAGAAAACTGTTTTATCTGAAATGTTTAAGCTAAAAAAAAAAGTACTTGAGAAATTAAACAAAGCAAAACAAAACAGAAGGTTATGTATTTATGGCATATGGGTGAACTTTGTCTTGGAAGTGATCTATTTATCTTTTAAATTATACCTTTCCCTTTTTCAGAGGACAAAAATGGGTTGAGCATCTTTGTTTTTGAAAACTACACCGAGGAATCTTGCTAAGAACACTTTTTCTTCAATTTTAAAGAAAAATCATAATAATATTGGATGATAGTAGGTAAGAAACCGCTGTGTCCAACTGGTTTGAATGGGCATCCAGTGGGAAGCCTAGTGGCGTGGTGGAATATGGAATGGGACCTGCTGGGCTTTTGACCTCCTATGCTTTGTGCTAAAGGTACCACACCTCTCACAATGTGTGAGTCAGTGGTGAGATTCTGAACTAGAAGCATGGAGACCCACATTCTAGGCTCACCTTAAACACAGAAGCTCACTGGGGGAATCTAGGCCAGTCCAAGCAAAGAAAAAAAAATCTGTGGAGTGCATGCTACTGATGATGTTACCTAGTTGGGTAATGAATCATCTGCAAGCAAACCACCAAGCTCAGAGAGCACCAAACACTCTACAGTTCAACCCTGAGCTACAGATATTCTCTTCTATTGGGGGGGGAAAAATCTCTTTGACTGCTCCCAGCATCGATCAGCAAGCAGAGTCAACTGTTTCTGCTCACCCTTCATCTCCTCCTTCTGTGGCTTTGTGCTAACAGCCAATATGGTGTAGTAGTTAATGTGGTAGACTGGGGCTAGGGTGTCCCAGGTTGAAGCCCACCTTAACTGGGGTTCCCTGAGTGACATTGGGCCAGTCACTCTCTAAGCCAAATTTACTTCACAGAGCAGTTGCCATAAAAACAAGATATGGAGTAATCTTCTTGTGTGCCAACTTAAATTCCCAGAGGAAAGATAGGATATAAATACAATAAATTAATCCATGCACATTCCTACAACTTTGTCTCTGCAGCCAAGCACTACCTCCTTTACTTTATGCACAAAGAGCTCTGAAGTAGCTTTTCTTGGGGGTGGGGGTGGGGGAAAGGCACCTCAAGAAAATACTTTTCTATTTATAAAAAAAAAGGAAGGGAAAGACCATCAAATTCCTGCTGAAAACACTGTTTCTTCTGCTTTACTCTTCACTGGCACCATCAAATCTTATTTGGATAAAAGCACAGAAAGAAACATTCATAAGTAATCTCAAGCATGACCCTAGCAATTGGAATTTTTTTTTTTTTTTTTTCTCAAGGTAATTCTTCATCCTGGAGAAGACCTCTGTGTGGTTGCCAAGACTTGACACTAACTTTTAAAAAGAAAATTAAAAATGTATTTATTTTAAAACAGTTAAAGAATAAAAGAAAGGACTACCTAGAAAAAAAAAAAAGAAGAAGAAAAGTGAGAAAGGACATAGTGGATGGGGAAAAAAGTCCATAAATAAACAGAATTTATAATTGTCATAAAATTTAAAATTCATTATTTCATTGATTAAATAATTAATTGAGTATATAACTAGACTCATTATATCACCTTGGAAAGTAATTGTAAATCACTACAAAACTCTAAACATTAATATTTTAATTAATGTCACCACTATTTATCATTATCTAAAATATATGCACATGAACTTATAAAAATAATACTAAAAACAATAGGGAGAAACATTGTTAAGTTTTAGATTCCCTCTCACTGTAGCCAACTGGAGATTACATAAAATTATTTATAAACATTAAAATAGATTCTGGTTACTAACTTTACATCAAATATTTCTTCCTTAAAAACCTACTCTAAGTATCTCAGTTTGCCTTGTTGTGTGACATGGAAGGAAGCCTTAACCGAATCTCGGTTAAAATTAGTCAGACTTCTGTTCTGGATGTATACTGTTAATTTTCCCAAGTTTGCTTTCCCAGTCTGATAATGTTGGCAAAGTATCTCTTTTCCAATGTTGGGCCAAATTGGTCCCCACGGCCATCAGCACGTATCTTCATAAATTGTGATAAGACTTGATACTGACTTGGTGGCACATAACCAATCTATCAAGTGGGTATCCTGCCCAAATTACTCTTCTCCAGAAGTTTAGGGCTTATGGGTGATTTGTCTCACTGATGCTAATAAATAACCTCCACTAAGGAAAGCAAAATGTCTCAGTAAGTAGCAACATCTGTTTGACTTTGGCTTCAGAAGTTCAGCTGAAGTTTGATTAGGAGGTGGATAGGAGACTTCCAGGGAATATCGGAGCTAGACCGTAGGAAGATTCTAATTCTTCCCCCAGGCCCTTCGTCAGGATGCTACATGAGTCCCTTTTCAATGGTTCAAATATGGGTTGCCTCCCGTGTAATGTGTTTTAATGATTTCTGTTATGTTTTTGATGTTTTTAACTCTCTTTTAACCACCCAGAGCTGCATGGCGAGAAGGCAACTGTACAAATGGGAATAAATGAATAAGGAAGTAAGTCAGAAAACATCCCCGAAGAAAGCAGTGTGAAACTTTTCCTGTTCTGCGGCCAAAAGAGCTCCATCAATGAGGCAGTCCGTGAAGTCACCAGGAGTTGACAGACAACTACCTAATGGAGCAGATACCCAGCAGCATCAAGGCCCTAACATATCCATGAGCTTCCAAGAAACGTCCACCTCCTGCTATTGGAAAAACATGCTGGACAATGTGGACACTAGTCTGATCCAGCCGGATAACTTTTATAATCTTTTCTGAAGAGCAGACGGGTTCATGTAAATGTGAATGGAGAACGAGCAGTATGAACAGTCCAGGTGTGTGCTGAGGGTGTACTGACGTGACATAAAGTATATATTAAAAAGCTTGAGGCCTGTGATTAATGATGATATTTTGATGGTCTGCATCTCTGGTGCACCAGTAGCTTTTTCTTCCTTTAAGCACTTCAGGCATGAGTGATCAGTGTTGACAAGCAATTGTATTTCTGAGCCAAGAGGGACGGGCTAAGTGCCCCAAAGGAAAGTTACTAATTAACCCTTAACCTTGGAGTAGCTGTAGTGGAAGTGATATTGGACAGGGAGGGAATACGACAAAAAGAAGACTGAGGAGCCACAGCAGCAAACCTCTTTTATTACGTATTCACAAATATTCTCCTTACCATTAAAACGAGACATTACACTGAGAATTCAGAAGGCTTATCTGAAAGGAAGAGATAATTCACACAAAAAGGGTCTTCAGAAATAGTCTAGCCATAGTTAATGCCATTTGCCCTCAGTAATTGTGCAGCATATTGTCTGGATATGATTCCTTCCTTCCTTCCTTCCTTCCTTCCTTCCTTCCTTCCTTCCTTCCTTCCTTCCTTCCTTCCTTCCTTCCTTCCTTCCTTCCTTCCTTCCTTCCCTCCCTCCCTCCCTCCCTCCCTCCCTCCCTCCCTCATATTTCTGTATATTCTTTATGTCATGAAAGATAAGCAAATCAGTGGGAAACTGAAGGCAAACAAGAGAGAGAGAGAGAGACAGACAGACAGACAGACAGACAGACAGAGAGAAATGATTGGACAGTAGAAGCCTAAACCACTTTGCAAGTATGTATTATATTGCTACCATATTATTTATTAGTTCATACAGTATGTTATATTTAGTGAACAACACGATTAGGGATGAGTGACTCAGTTGGTTCAATGAATTTCTAAATAAATAAAAACTAAAAAGCAGAAAACCTCTCATAATTCTGTTGAAAGCTCCCATGTATTTTCATGTCTGGCTTTCCCAGTGCATGCATTTTAGTGCATGCTTTTCTTAAGCCGCACATTTTCTAAACAAATTCAGGAGGTGGAAACATTATCATTATGATTTGATTTTTATCCTGCCTTTATATATATCTAACTCAAAGAGGTGAACATTCATAATACTCCTGCCTCCTATTTTCCCCACAACAACAGATCTGTGAGGTGGGTTGGGCTGAGAGAGAGCGACTGGCCCAAAGTCACCCAGCTGGCTTAGTGTTTCAGTTATGGCTGGTATGTACTTTGTTGTTTTTCTCAGATGAATTCTGGGCATACTTGGGGAAAAAAACACATGGTTTAGTAGTTCTATGAAACAGTTTAGAAAGATTTGTTTAAAAAATAGCATACACAAATCTAAAATCGAACTAACTAAAAGAATGTAGTTTTCCCAATTTCATGTGAAACCTTTGAACGCTGTAGAGCCTGCTCAAAAAGATATACAAATAATAATGAAATAGTTTACAGATCAAGGTACTGATCTTTCAATCTCTCTTGTCATGGATCCACCATGAGTGATTGCAGGCCATTTGTTTTATTCTCTTCCTCATGTTTTGCAGTTTGGACCACATTTCCATTTATATATTAATCAAATCAAAGAATCACGTAGCACAATGGGTTCATTTCAACTTCCTTCTCAGTCAGGAATTTCCTTCATGTTTAAGAAGCACCTTCAAGAACAACATCCTCTTGCTTTCATTGTATCTAGAGTCTACCTCTCTTATCAGAACATCTTTATCACTGGATTATTAACATGAGGAGGTTCACCATATTCTCCTGTCTTTCCTAAATGTACACATTCTGACTGGCAGCTGGACATCAAAAGTCCTTGAGGAATTGCAGAATGAATTCCTGAATTTTAGCCTTGATCTAAAAGCTGGTAAAGTGATCCTCTGATCTTAGACATGATCGGCCAAGAGAATGAAGTGTTTGTTCTGAAGGTTGGCTTACCTGGCAGCATGTGAATAATCCAAAACAGAAAGACTGAACTATTGCTGAATTTGCTGGAAATAAATAACAACATCAAAAATGCATTTCAATCTGAAGGATTCTGATATGATGAAATATTGACTTAGGGAAGAAAAGAATGCTTAGAAATTACCTTCTTCCACACCACCCTGCCTTCAGCATATGATCTAATGGAAAGGTCATTATGGAAAAACTATATGGTGAAGCCCTGATTGATGAAGAAATTAAAAAGAAAGAACTCAACTGCAGCTGAATTTCCAATCTGAGGACTTCTCTCATGGCTAGTTAAGTTGGTTAAGACCTACCATTTAGAAAGGTATTTTTCTTCCTCTCCGTAGGAAGTATAAATTTTATCTGATGTTTTATTTAATGACTGTATCTGCCTGTTCTTACGATATAATTTGCTCTGTAATTGTTATTTTCTCAGTAGGCTGTCTTGTATCTATTTTATTGTTGTTAGTTACCCTGAGTAATGTAAGATGAGGAGATAGCAGGATGGATTGATAAATAATAGAGCTGTGCAAAGCTTTCTTTCAGAGATTTGATTTGAAGACAGTTCAGTTGAAACTCCAAATCAAAATAACTTATTGAATTGGAAAGTCAGACTAAATGAAATTACTTCAGATCAGTTGGAACCATTCTGTACATGCACAGGAGTGGTTTTATAAAATCAATTATTGCTGTTGTTGTTGTTGTTGAGCCAGATGTTTAGACTGGATTTGGCATTTTTATCTTTTTTTGGCATTTTTATCCACCTATCAAGTCTTTCCCAAGGACCTGGGATAGGCAGATGTTTTTTGACGGTGTTAAAGGTATTGTCATCAACAACCTCAGATATGCAGATGATACCACTCTAATGGCAGAAAGTGAAGAAGAACTAAAGAGCCTCTTGATGAGGGTGAAAGAGGAGAGTGCAAAAGCTGGCTTGAAACTCAACATTAAAAAAACTAAAATCATGGCATCTGGACCCATCAGTTCCTGGCAAATAGAAGGGGTAGAAATGGAAGCAGTAACAGACTTCATTTATTTGGGCTCCAAGATCACCGCAGACAGAGACTGCAGCCATGAAGTTAAAAGACGCTTGCTGCTTGGGAGGAAAGCTATGGCAAACCTAGATAGCATATTAAAAAGTAGAGACATCACCTTGCCAACAAAGTTCCGCATAATCAAAGCTATGGTTTTTCCAGTAGTAATGTATGGCTGTGAGAGCTGGACCATAAAGAAGGCTGAGTGCCAAAGAATTGATGCCTTTGAGCTGTGGTGTTGGAGAAGACTCTTAAGAGTCTCCTGGACTGTTAGGAGGTCAAACCAGTCAATCTTAAAGGAAATCAACCCTGATTGCTCATTGGAAGGATTGATACTGAAGCTCAAGCTCAGATACTTTGACCACCTAATGCGAAGAGAGGACTCTTTGGAAAAAACCTGATGCTGGGAAAGATTGAAAGCAAAAGGAGAAGGGGACGGCAGAGGATGAGATGGTTAGATAGCATCAGTGAAGCAATGAGCATGAAACTGAGCCAACTCAGGGAGGCAGTGAAGAACAGGAAGGCCTGACGCAATAAGGTTCATGGGGTCACAAAGAGTCAGACACAACTTAAGAACAACAACAAAAAGTTATTGTAGCAGGATGGAAGCTGGTCCAAGTGAAGCTGCCTTTTGCAATTGACTGATGGTGATTCTGTCAATACCAATGGTCCTCAAGTGGTGCTCCAGATGTTTTGGGATTGTTATTATTATTACATTTATTAAATTTATATGCTGCCTGATTCTCAATGACTGTGGGCAGTTTACAATCGTTAAAATGTTAAAAAAACAGAGAATGTAACAAACACGAAAACAGCACAAGACAAAGGAAGAATGATGGCAACAAAAATAAACCCAAAAGGGAACAGAAAGGAAGTAAGGGTTGTCAGTTATCCTTTCCAAAAGCCTGGGCAAGAGCCACATTTTCAGGGCCCTTTGAAATACCAGTAGGCTGGGGTCCATTAGAATCCCAGGAGGGACCTCATTCCAGAGGGCAGGTGTTGCTACAGAGAAGGTGTGTTTCCAGGGTGCCGATAGGTGGCATTGTTTAATCAATGGAACCCAGAGCATGCCAACCCTGCCTGATCAAACTGGTTGGGCAGATACTATGGGAGACAAGCGGTCCCTCAAGTAACCAGACCCTATACCATGTAGGGCTTTATAAGTAGCGACCTGCACCTTGAATCACACCCAGAAGCAAACTGGCAACCAGTGCAGCTCTTGAAGCAGAGATGTTACATGGGCATCCTGAGGCATGCCCATCACTGCCTGTACTGCTGCCTTCTGAACCAGCTGAAGCTTCTGGGTAGTCTTCAAGGGCAGCCCCACAGAGAGTGCATTGCAGTGGTCAAGCCGTGAGGTGAACCCACTCTAGGAAAGGGTGCAACTGGTGCACCAGATGAAGCTGGGCAAAAGCCTTCCTAACTATAGTTGCCACCTGCTCGCCGAGCAGGAGCTGTGAATCCAGGAAGACCCCCAAACTATGCACCATCCTTGAATGGGGAACTGCAACCCCATCCGAGGTCAATGTTGGAATATCCCCAGATCTGGGTGGTCGAAACACCCACAGCCATTTGGAAACTATTTATTTATTGACTCGATTAATATGGGCACCTATCTCGCAAACACCACCCTGGGCAGCTAACAAAATTTGAAAACCATACAACCAATGAAATCAAAACATGGACCCCAAACAGGGACAACCAGACCAAGTCAACCAAGGAAAACATCACCAACTGGGCTCAACTAAATTCCTGACCCCACAGCCTGGGAAAATAGCCAGGTCTTAACGGCTTTCCGAAAAGCCAAAAGGGTTACGTCTAAACTCATGTTGGTGGTCTGATGTTCCAGAGACCATGTGGATTCTTGCACTGAGCAAGAAGTTGGACTCAGTGGTCTCAATGACATATGATTCTATGAACTGGTAATTTGAGCTGGATGTCTAAATTAAATTGGATCAACTTTCTGCATTGACTGTAATCACAATGTTCTCATTCAAATCAAGGGTGCAGATCAGAGCTGGGCTGATTTGCACATCCCTAATAGGAAGTAGGATGGATGGATGGATGGATGGATGGATGGATGGATGGATGGATGGATAGATAGATAGATAGATAGATAGATAGATTGTATGCTTTAGGGAGGTATGAACTTTTTTTTTTTTTTTACAGATCCCCCTTTTATTTGATTTTTGGTATGCAATTTCTGGAAGGATTGATAATGAAGCTCAAGCTCAGATACTTTGGTCACCTAATGCAAAGAAAGGACTCTTTGGAAAAGACCCTGATGCTGGGAAAGATGGAAGGCAAAAGGAGAAGGGGACGGCAGAAGATGAGATGGTTAGATAGCATCACTGAAGCAATGAGCATGAAACTGAGCAAACTCAGGGAGGCAGTGAAGGACAGGGAGGCCTGGCACGATTTGGTTCATGGGGTCACAAAGAGTCGGACATGACTTAACGACTGAACAACAACAAATGCAATTTCTGAGCTGAGAAAGATTTCAGGAGGTCATTAATTTGGTTACCTGTCTAGATGAAACCCAGGTCCTAAAGGTGACAACCATCAGAGAAATGTTGGGTTGATCTCACACTTGCGTAAGTCATCTGAATATTCCAAGTTGCTTCGGTAAAAGGCCATCACATTTTGCAATAACAGACTCACCCTTTAACTGCTTTTATGGGATTCTGTTTTTCTATGCAAACTATCAGAAAACTATTATTTCACAACAAATTTTGGTGATGAATGCTGTGCTTTATAGCTACTGTAGCCAAAATTACTGGTTATGCAATAACGTGCAGACTGTCATTTTGTGAAATCTAAAGATAGATCATTTCCTATGGAGTAGCTTCTTCACAGTACAACAGCTTCCAATCCTGCCATGTTTTAAGTTTTCCTCCAAAGCTTAACCATGTATCTTGGCTCTCTTTCTAATCGTTAGCAACAGTAATGAATGGGTTGTTATTACTGGATGGATTTTGTTTAAAAAAATGTCATAGCACTTTTAGTATTGCTTTGATAAACCATGTTAGTTTTCATATGAGAAAGGCAATATACAATGCGTGAGACATGCCTGGTTGAAAAAGATGGTTGCAAGTCTTATTTTATTTTATTTTATTTTACTTCATTTTATTTTTATTAGGAAATACTGTTCCACACCTGTCTCACTGCGCAGTAAAACTGCCAGAGAAAAATGTCTAAAAACTGTGAAAGCAGTAATTAAAAATACATTATAAAAGCATAACATCAGACAGATCAGCTTTTGTTTTAAAAAAATGTTTTTATGCAATGCATCCTTTGAAAATATTAACATAAACACTTTGATCCTGGAAAGCCCCCATTTTGTAATTAAAAGGAAGTGTTCCATGGCTATGGGAAGTGTTCCATTGCTCTCTTGGGCATTCCAGGAAGGATTCTGAACTTAAAATGTCTCCACATTGTGCTCAAAATGAGATGTTTTGAGCTCAAACCCTTTTTACACTCAAAATATTTTGCATAAACATTTTTTTAGTTCCAAAGAGAGGTGTGTGGTATTGGGATTCTGTTCCAGTTCCAGTTCAAAAATCTGTCTTTCATGATGTGAGGATTGGGAAGATCAGAAATCAAGGTTCTCTCTCTGTTTTATAATGCGAGGAGGTGTTTCTACTTTCTCTGACTCTTGCTTTGCAGCCCCTTTTACGAAAGGAAACAAGAAAAAGATTACTTTGGGAAAGCAGGTAGAAGTTACTACTGGAAAATCTTATTATTGGCATAACTCTTTTACCTATTCTGCAATTTGCATAATCCTTTTTGCTTGAAAGTCATGGCCTCAGCGGTAACCCATTCCAGTAAAGAAACTTTAAGTGACTAATGGATAATAATAAACCTTAGTAGATTAATAGATAGTAAGAACATTTAATACAAGATAAAATAAGTCTGTTCACCCTTCTTCTTGCATCCTCTTGCCCCTTTGAAATGAATGTTTATTTGCATTGTTATTACACGAGGTTGTCGTAAGTGTATCTTTAGCTAGTGAATGTACTTAACACTAATTTCTACTTCCTAAAACCATGATTTTGGGCTGAAGTGATGATCAAGAGAATATAAAAGAAATTTGTCATAGATTTTTCTAGGAGTGGCTGTGCAAATTTCACCAGAATGGAGTCATTCATAGTTTAGACTGTAGCATTAAATGGGTCAACTTCCATCCCTCTTTCTCCAACTTAAAAGAAAAAAAAATCAGTCCACAACAAATATTTGTTTGTGAAAGTTATGTCAGGAGATTAAAAACTTTGTTTATGAAAAGAGTGTGAAAATAAAACCTTTTAAAAGGGTTGCATGTGAGCAATTTCTATAAGAAAGAGCAGGCTCGGAGAAATTTTCCATTGAAAAAAAAAGATATTGGGAAATTTACATTAAAAACTATATCCATCATTTGAACTCAGTAAGGAAATGTCATGTAATAGGTTAATTTGGCAACTGGATGTCATTTTTCAAACTTTTTTTTTTTTTATATTAACTGTGGGCCAGAGTGGTTCCCTACTAAATGCAGGTAATAAAAGAAGAGAGGAAGAGAGAGGAAAAATAAGAGAGATTGATGTACTCTATGCATTCTTAGCTTGACTTTTGCTTGGTGTGGATGTCCAAATTCTGAACAATCATTTTCCTTGAAGGTCTGACTTAAATAAATCCTTGGTGTTACTTTGTGTTCTACTCAGCAGTCTGTTACCAAAATTGGACGCTTCCTTACACATCATCTCAAGTCCATTCATTCCCAATACAGCCATCAGCCACTTATAGAAACTTCCTGATCATTTAATTCTGTTCCCGGCATTCCCTTTTTTCAAGTGTTCAGGGACCTGGAATGGTTTCCAAAAGAAGAGGGCAATAATTTTTGGATTAACAAGCTACGTAAAAGTGCCCTTCGACACCGTTTTTCCATGATCCCAACTCCAAGTCTTTCTCAGTTGATCTAATCTCAAGTTGAGTTACGTTGCTCAAAACCCACCAGCTGCTTTGCCATCTAATTTGCATGTTTCTTTATTCATTCTGAGATAAGTCATATGGTTGCTGAAAATCTTGGAATTGTTTCCATTTGCTGTCCCCTTCTCCTCCTTTTTCTTGACTCTCAATTCATATTAATGCCCCCCAAAATTGCCAGGTAACTGCTCCGAATGGAACATAAGGTGTACTCCATTCCTTCCAAAAGATGAACACTTCCATCGTTGCTTGATCATCCTTTCTATTGCTGGGTGAAAATCAGTATAAAATGCACAATGGAAAGCAATCTATTCATTACTTTTTCCAAGGCTCTCCCTCTGAAATTTTGTTCCCATATGGCCTAGCAAATGATGCAAAGAAGATTCTTTCTTCTAAGACAGCCCCTCCGATTACACTTCTGCTAAATATAACGTGGCCTGTCTGGTGATTCTTAGTGTGTTATGCTGTATGCAATATGTTACAAAAATGCAGGCATATTGCGTACAGCCAAACAAATTGCCACCTCTAAGCAATACGGCAAGAATTGTATGATGGAAGACAGTGATGTTAGCTGAAAGTAAAGAAGACTTCCAAAGACTCAGTTGAAAAGTTAAAAGAAAGAAAGTGAAACATCTGGGTTAATATTAAAGAAAATAGAGAAAAAGAATAAGACCAACCTGGGTAGATAATAATAAACTGTGCTCAAGGATCAGGGAGCAGATTAATCCTAGGAAGGAAGGCAATGCCAACCTTAGACAAAATCGTGAAGCATAAGAACATTTCAATGTTAGAAAAGATCAGAAAAATTAGAACAATGGTTTGTCTAGTGATAACATATGACAGTGACACTAAGGAAAAAAAATCTTTAAAATATGGATTTGGAGACATTCTTGAGAGAATCAAAACTTGAATGGACAAGAGACTGGAGAACAATGCAGAAATCAAGAAAAGCTTTTATGCAATGATGCAGATAATTGGAGACAGATACAAAGTTCCACTGGAGAAAACAGATGAAGAGAAGTTAAGAATGAATGCAGCTGTACAAAACAAATCCTAAAGTTGGTGTTACGTAACAAGGTTTGACCGCTGAACCAGATCCAGACAGTCTAGAAAGTGAGGTTGAATGGGCTCTAAAAAATAGTGCTAACCACAAAACTGCAGGAGTTGATGAAATATCAGCAGAATTGTTTAAAATCTTAAGGGAAAATGTGTGGCAAGTGCTACTTGTGGTTTGTAGGCAGCTATGGAAAGTCTGCTACTGGCCAAGGGACCAGAAAAAATCAATTTGTATTCCAAGATCTAAAAAGGCCAGTGCTAAAGAATGCTCAAATAAGTAAATGGTTGCACTTCTCTCACACCCTGTAAGTTATTCTGGTTTCTCTTCAGATGGTATACATTTTTTATCATTTACATATAAAAAGAAAATGCCCCCTTTGAGGATGTAGGGCAGGCTTACTTAATTTGTCACCATCCGGATGGTTTGACCCAGCTCCTAAAACCAGGAATGTTGTGAGCTGTAGTTCAACATATATGGACTGGCTTCACATACGTACTGTATATATGGACTGAGTTCATACAACATGTGGGCCCAGGTAATTTGAGGACAGAGACATTTTTTTCTTTTCCAATCTTCTTTCACTACACCAATCTTCCATGATTTCTCAAAGAGCACAGAAAAACGCTCAGAGTTGACATCTGCAGGTTCCTTCAAAACCTTCAGATGTAAGTGATCTGGTCTTGGAGACTAAAATTTGGTAAAGGGAGGCAGGTGTTAATTTGAATTAATTTTTTAAATTATTATTTCTTTACTTGTCTTGGGTTGCCATTCCCTTGTATTAATCTTTCTGCTTAGCTACGTTTGACCATAGGTCTCCTCTGAGAAAAAGACCAAAGCAAAGGAGGAGTCTCTCCCCATCGCCTGTTTCTTTCCTACCATCTTCCCCAAGAAGGAGGTCTACCCCTTCTTTTTCCTTCCTTCTACTACTGACATAGCTAAGAAAGCCCCCCGCTTAGCTTCCCTGGCAAACCTGTTTGCTGGTATATTTCCTTGGCAATGACACCTACTTTCTATTTCCTATATATGCCCCTTTTAACTCATAGCTCAGCTGAAAGGTCCGTATGCAATCCCGAGAGTTTCCTAAACGGCCTTCCATTTTTTTTCCATTGGTATGCTTTGCGGTTGTATATTCAGTATCTCATTTTTGAGAAGTTCTCAACCTTCCTGTATTCCTATTGACCTAAAGATTTCTGCCCATGGGGTTCTAGCTAGTACTTATCTGAGTTTGCTGAAACTGGCTCTCTCGAAACCTAATTATTTTTAATGTCATGATGACGATGTTGATGCTGAAGACAATGATGATGATGGCGGTGATAATGATTTATTTATTTATTTATTTATTTATTAGATTTGTATGCCACCCATCTCCCCCAGAGGGAGGAGAGCAAAAACAGCAAGGTGATAATAATTCCCCAATTTTTCCTTTATATGAACTACTCTATTGACACCAAAAGCTTTTGCAGACCAACATGCAAGAAAACTGTTTTCCTGACTACCTTTGATGAAAGCCACTGAACTTTTTATTTTAGATTTCCATATATTAATTGCTAAATGCTCAAAGCACATTGGTTCACATTGACATTTAGCTACAATTAAATATAACTAACATTATTACTCTCCAGTCACATATTCATTTTTTTCACCTTATTACACCTTATTAAAAATTGCAATTTAGTAACAATCATTGGAGGTCTCTGGGAACTTACTTAAGGCTTTTGAGGCCATGTGGAGATCTGGAAACCTGGGCTGTGAACGTCTGCAGCGGAGGAACAGAATGGATGGCTGGGTTTGCACTACACCCTTAAGCCGCTTGACACAAAACTCAGCAGCCCCATTTACACAACCTGCTAACTTGCTCCGTTTTATCTAGCTTAGCATATTGCACAAACCTAGCTTATTTGATTAGCTTTTGACAGTGCAAACCCAGAAAATGGGCTGTGCAAAAGCAGAAAATGGATTAATTCAGGAACCAGGTTGGGTGAAGACCACTTCTTCCTTGGCTGTATTATTCCTGAAGGGGGAAAAAATGCCAGACAACCTCACACAGCCCTCCCCTCCACCTTCCAACTCGATGCCCCCCTCCAGTTTCAACTAGCCATTCTTTCTCCCCAAGCTGGAAAATGAAATATATAGAAGCTGTTAAAGCCAGACACAAGCTGTGCTTTGGAGTGCTGTTCCCAAACTTCTGTCTTTTCTTGTTTTAAAGCTATCACGCTTTATAGCTAGATAAATGTTTGCTCTCAGCCATCTGTCAGCACCAAATGCTCAACAATGTTAATCCCCAGTGATGGATGTGCCCTATGGACATATAGAAGGGTACCTCTGGGGTCATTAGTCACTGTTCCCTTTTAAACGTGATACTAAGAATTTATAACAATGCCCAGCCTCTCTGGGATCAAGCAGAAAGATTTGATGGACACCAATATCCACCTCTTCTGTTTCAGTGGAATGTCATGGCAATGGCAATTATAGACTAATAATTTAGTGAAATAAAAAAAAAAAAGCCTCAAATTGCTTTGCCCTTTTGTCACTGTACAATCAGCAGTGTTAGGACTTTTCCATAGAAAGTGCAGTGAACAGAGCAAAATGTAACACAGGGCAGCAGATGAAATTCCAGATCATATTGGCTAAAGATGAAGACAGTTTTCTAGCTTTTATTCCAAAGTGGGAGGTCAACATCTGCTGAAATCGTAGTTGGGGTAACAGAAAAGGATGTTCAGGGTTTGGGAAATAATAATAATAATTATAATTATTTATTAAACTTGCATGTCACCAACTCTCAACGACTCTCAAGAACTAACTTTTGGGTGTCCACCATAACTTTTCTCCAAAGAGCAACATTAAAATAAATTTACATAATAATAACAACAGCAGACTGATTCCCATGTGCAAATGAACAGAAGTGCTCAGTTCACATTGTTCATACAGGTTCCGACATCCCTATTACTTCTATTAACAGAATCTAGATTCTGTTCCAGATTATTTGGAACACAGTTTCAACTATTTTCAGCATAGACAGAAATTATATTGGCCATAAGATTGCTTCAGCTGAAAAAAAAACAAAAACAGCAGCTTTGAAGTTAAAAATACATAAATTTGTCCAAAGTCACTAAACATCCAAACGTTGCCATTTCCCATCCTTTATGTGTGGACCATTAAATTTCTCTTTGTCCAGCTATAGCCTGTTTTCTAGAGACCCCATCTTTTTTCAGGCTTCTGGCTAAGTTTGGGAGAAAACGCAGCTGCTTTAAAGAACCCACTCATTAAAGTTAGTGTGATTCTTCTTAAATAGCCTCAACTTTTGATTCCGGTTTGTACAGAAAACTGAAAAAGATGGGCTGCTTTAATGAATAGCAGAGAGCTGTTGCATTTGGAGGGGGTCCATACAACTTGTTCTGATGCATATTGTAGTTCTTTGCATATCTCAAAAGGGGAGCTGATTATATATTAGAAAGTGTTAATTATAATGAAAGCCCATGTATTAAACAACTAATCACTCAATGACTTTAGTAAGACAGATGATGTGAGAACTATCAACCTTTCTTCATCTCCGTTTCAAAATCCCAGTGCTTCTAATAGGTTTGCTTTATGGGCCAAATGATAAAGAAAGGTTCATTCATGGTTGTCCAAGAACTGGTGGCTTATGAAGTGCATGGCCATTGTTGAGAGGAACCAAAGAGAAAAACCAGTGAGGGCGTCTGTTCAAACATTTATAAGTAAAGCCAAAATCAGTTCATCTGCATTTCTGAAAGATCAAAATACACTCTCTATCTAAAAGAATGGAGAGATAACCTTGGAATGGGAAAACTGTTAAGGGAGGAGAAACCATACCTCAGTCCTGGGAAAGTAGAAAGCATGAGAAAGAAATGCAAAGTAACCTCACCTTGATTTTGTTTGGTATAAGATGGGGCAGAAAGAGAGTCTGATATGCTTTCAAGATTCTGTTATACCCCATAACAATTAAGTCACATTCCTGGAATCCTTGTGATCCCTGTTTTCTGACCTGGTCTCAGAGGGCTGAGAGTATACCATAATAAACCTTGCATCTGAAGAAGAATCCTCCTTGCAATGTAATGAAGCCAAGATGAAAATGTGAAAGTCTGTACTGTAGTAGCATCTTTATTGTTATCCCTTTCAAAAAGCCCATCCCCACTGTTTTCTCTGTTCCAAGAGCTGAATGCCTTCAAAGGGAACATTGTAATGAATACACAATTCAGGGTTTGTCACTCAGCCTGGGAAAAATCAAACTGGGCAGGACTGCCAGACACAGGAACAAATGAGGTGGGACCAACTGACATGGCTCCTGGGGTGTCTGCAAAATGTTAATATGGTAGGCATGGCTGCACAGTCAAAGCTCCTCCCCATTTTTACGTGTGTTGCACTTTCTACATTTTCTTTTTAAGTAGTGGGGCTCCAATTGCACAGTCATGGCCACCATCTTGACTTTTTAAACCCCACCTTAATGGATATTCTGCAAGGCTTCTTCTAAGATTTGTAATTCCAATGCTTTAGGAGGACACTAAGCTGATAAGGGATGGTCTGCACTAAATATGACAAAGTCTGGATGCAACCCTCTGCATAATTTCAGTCTCTTTCCTCTGCAATCCAGTCCTATGTGCATTTTCTTCAGAACTAAAAAAGAAGTTTTATTGGGTTAATAGGTGTTTGCAACCTGGCAAACGTGCTTGCTTGCCGCGTCAAAGGTTGTTTTTATGCAGGAAAGGAAAATGCTTATTTAAAACTTTGGCAGCTGGAAAATGAAACACTCAACTTCATTCTTTATGGTTCCTCATTTGCTTGCAACAATCTATAACATATTGTATTTCCAATGATACACTGGCTTTCAGTAGATGTTCTGTGTGGCTTTAATTAATAGTGCTGTGCAGCCCTTTGCATTCAAAGGCAAAATGGTGCTTCAGAGCACATGGGGGCACCTGCTGGAAGCTCCTTACACCCACTACATCTTTTCCCATGATCCTGAGAAATGATGCAGCTGCTTTAAGGAGTTGCAGACAAATGCTTCATGAGCAACCCTGGATGCTCTGAAGCACCTTTTGACATTCAAATTCAAAGCATTGCACAACCGATGAGCAATGAGCAGGAATGGTCACATAAGCACTGTTTCCTTTCTGCCCTTAAACCAGAATTACTCTGGATATCTCTTTGAAGGAAAAGGTGTTGGAGGATGAATGCACTGAGCTATGGAACCTATTGAGAAGACAACACAAATATTATTATGGAGGCTGGGAAAGGTCTAATCCTTTCTCCATCTTTAAATCCTGCAGCTCCAGTCACAGTTGCTCAACAGCTTTGTAGCCTCTGAGCCCAAAACAGTGAACTTCACTGTCAAGACTAAGGAAACAGAATGGGGCAGGGTTGCCAGTAATAGATTCCTTCAGAGTTGGACTCATACAGACATGTACATGAATGCTAGCTTAATCTTGAATTGCACAGGTTCTGTCTGATGGCAGGTTCTTACAGCCTCTTTCTTTCATGGTTCTCATACAATATGCTCATATGGATTTTGATATCTTGATTGGTTCTTTACATCTGATCCTCTAGATGTAAATTCTACCTCAGGCTGGACTTCAGCTATTTTTGTTATATTACTTGTTGTTTTTCAATTACTCAGTGATTTCCAGCAGTTTGTGACCCAACAAACACCATTTTACTTGGGTTCTCTATTAGAAATGGCTTCTTTAAATTCTTGGAAGCTCCTGGATGTGTTATATTTTCAATATGGCATCTCTGCAGTTTAATGTTTTCTCTAGATTTGTCATAGGTACAGTTTGTTGTGGCCTATAATCAAAACTCTTAGCATAATCAGTGAAGCCAGAACAGATACATTTTTGGGTTAGCAATACGAATGTGGGTGTTCCTGCCTTTTCTAAATTCATCTTGGACTGCAAAATCTCAAGCATTATCTGGGGGAGATCGGTGGCATACAAATTAAATAAATAAATAAATACTAGCATCAGAGAGAAGTAGCACTGTTTAATAATTTAAACATCATTTAGCATTGCCCCATCTTGATCTCGGAATGAATTTATTTATTTATTTATTTATTTATTTAATTAATTAATTAATTAATTAATTATTCCCAGTCCCTTGGTCACTGCTGTGTTTTCCAATCCTGCTTGCAAACCCAAAGCAGTGTTTTAACTGCATCATCTTGTAAGGCTGTAACAATTCTGCTGGTATTGTATCTACTCCTGCAACTTTGCTAGCCATATTTCACCTTCCACAATGCCTGGGTCCATTGTAGTTTAGTGATCAAATCTTCATACGTGTCATCCATTTTGGGACTTTTATTTGTGTGGGTCTTCTGTTGATATATGCAATTGTTTCTTTATATCTTCTTTCTCCAGAAGATCTTTGCCTTCTTTGTCTTTTACTATGCCCATCTTTTTCTCAAACGTCCCCTGATTTCTGTAGTTTTCTTAAATCTCTTGATATTCTCATCTGATTGCTCTCGTCAGCTTCTTGGCATTGCTTGCTTAGTCATCACTCTTGATCTCTTCTTCCTCTTCCCTGGAACTCAGCTTTTGACTGAGTCAGTTTGTCTCCTTTGCTTCTTGTTTTCTGTTTTCTAGCTTACTTCTGTTACTTACCTTCACATCACCTTTGATGACATGACAAATTTCAATCCAAAGTTTTTCAGACACTTATTCTTTCAAATGTAATCCATGAAATCTATGGGTTACCTTCACCACAAATCATAGGGAATATTGCTTAGGTCATATCTTGTTGGTCTGATGCTTTTATTTTTCTTTAGTTTAAGTTGCAATTTTTTAAAGAAAGAGTTCTGATCTGAGCTGCAGTTAACACTGGGTCTTATTTTTGCTGATTGGATAGAGTTTCTCCATTCTTTACTTGTGGAGCAAGCAAATTTAATTTCAGGGTGTCTGTGTATTGATGTCATTTCGTAGAGTTATTTTTTAGGTTAAATTTTTTTGGCAGAACTCCATTAGTTTGTCTCCTGCTTCATGCAGGTACTAAGGCCAAATTTTCCCATTATTCCCAGTATTATATTACTTCCAATATTAGTATAATTAATTTGTTTTGTTTTGTTTTTGGATGCTGTGTTGACAGTGTATTGCAGGTTGCCATAGAATCATTCAGCTTCTGCTTCCTCTGGATTGGTAGTTGGAACATAGTCTTAGATAATTGTAATTTTGATTGGCTTGCCTTGGATTTGAACTGAGATCATTCTGTTTTTGGAGAGGCTGTATCTAAGCACCAAATTTAACACCCCTTTGTTCTTAATAATGATGGCTACTCAACTTCTTCTATGCTTTTCTTACCAACAATAGAAGTTCTGATGGTCACCCATTCTAGTACATTTCAGTTTACTGATTCCCAGAATGTCAGTGTTCAGTCTCAACATTTCTGCTTTGGCAATCTCAAGTTTATCCTGGTTCATGATTCTGACATTTCATGAACCAACATTATACATCTATCTTTGCATGATCAAAGATGCTTTAATTCTTTGCAGAATCCTTTTGCCTTTGGTTACATTAGCAGCAGACGTCATTTCAGCTTTAATCCAGCCACACTGTAAACACCAGTGTTACTCAAACTTTCCACAGAACCTCCCTGGATACTCTCACATCTCAGAGAATATGTTGGAAGTGGGAAGGCTCATCTCCCAGTGCCATGTTGTCATTGTCCTAGTTGTGGATGTCCTTTTCGTTTTCTAGACACCATACTTGGGCAGATTGCCATTTCCTGCTCCAGTGGATTGTCTAAATTCTGATCCTTGTCTTTGACCTGCCTATCATGTGTGACCTTTCTGCAGAGCTCATAACATCATTGCACTACTACAAGGTAGCAATCAATGAAATGATTATTGTCACTGCATTGATATAAATTCATTTTTTCCTGAACTCATCTTGATGAGAGTAAGTTTTGATTCTCATGTCCCCTTGGGCCAGATATTTGTTACTCATTATGTACTGAACTGATAATCTGCAGCACTGATGTTTGGGTGGTGGAAAGCAGAAACAGAAACTAATTCTCTGAAGTACTTAGAAATGTTGTTTGTCTAATAATGGATTATTTAATTTGAAGCTTTCTTTATGTTAAGAGTCTTATCAATTATTTTTCTATAGATGCCCCAGAGGAAAGAATCGTTTACCCAGAAACAATTCAAGTTTTATTAAATAAACATTTGTACAGATTTAATTCATTTCTCTCTCTCTCTCTCTCTCTCTCTCTCTCTCCCTCTCTTGAGAGGGAGAGGAGAAGGGTACTGCCTCTCTTCTGCTTTTCTGTTATATTAGCAGCTACAGATGTTTTCCCTTTATGGAGCTCCTAGATGACGTAAAACCTTGGAAATTCTGAATTCCAAATTCCATGGTGACTCTTTATGGCTACACAGATCTTCTTGTTGTGTGATATCACCATGGAGGGGAAAATGGGACAGCAATTCAGTGACAGAAGATGGATGGGTCTGTCACCCTGAGAGAGAGATTGAGATCCTAAATTGTACAAGAAGGTTACAAAAGTAGTGTACTCTCTCTCGGCTGCAGAAGTGTGTCTTTGTAATGCTAACAATGAGATTATCAGGATTTTCTCATGGGAAGAAGGTCATCCCGTTAGCTATACAACAACAGGTGTCGAGATTATTCTATGAGTAATGTAAGCAAAGTATCTTGTGATTCTGTTATGATTGTTACTGCCACCTACTGTAATGTGTATGTTAGTTATTCAGTGGGGGTATACATGCTGGTAATATAATGGGAGGGCTAAATGTCCAGCCTGTCAGTTCAGTTTGTCTTGTAAAGTAACCATGTAGGTTTTTATAGGTTATGTAGTCTTAACTAGTAACCAAGTAGTGTACCTCTTCTCTGAGAGTGTTTTTAGCTAGAGACTTTGTTGTGGTTAAGTCTTGGAAGCTAAGGTGAGAAGTCTTTGTTATAGCCTATATTTTGTATGCAACTTGTATTTTATGAAGTTTTGCAGTTTTATCAATAAAGACCAGTTAGTTTATATTTTCTGACTGGATTTTCTTTGGAAAGCTAACTATGGATATTGCATTTTGCAAGCTCTCATGCTGATGTGTAAGTTACCTGAGAGCAGCATTTTTGGGACCTTTTTGCTGCACTTTACGCAACAGAGATGTGCCTAGGATGGCCATAAGAACCTCAGATAGGATTACAGTTAATGCAACTGCCCAAAAGTTTAACATCTTCCCCCATCCTCCCAAAAAAGAACTTTATTAAGATCACACAAAGAAGGCTTGCAATTAAACTGCTGCCTGGTGATAAAAAGTTATTTGCTTAGGCCCTGAAGGAAGAACAGTCCATCTCCAACCTCAGGATGTTCTTGGCCAAGTTTCCAAAGCCAAATTGCAAGGAAGCAATTCAATTTGATCCACCGGAAAGATCAATTTATCCTAGATTGCTGCATTGGGAGGGAGATGAGCCATCAAGGCCATTGTTAAGAATTCTGGGAACTGAAGTTCACATGCCTGGAGGGCATTCGTGCTGGGGAAGGTGGGCTTAAAGCATGACTCTTCACTATAGCTTGGGCTGGATTACAGCTGCCCCAGCATTTGACAGTTGCTTTGTTAATTAATCAGGTTTAGTTTAGGCAAATTGTTTAACTGTTGTATGACTGTTTTATCACTGACTATTTTACTTGGTAAGATCTTGTGTGTCTGTATGTGTGTGTGTGAGAGAGAGAGATTCTCTTGCATATGCTTCTCAGGAACCTTTTGTAGGGGAAAGAATAGTATATAAATTAAGTAAGATAAACAATCAGAGTCAGGAAAGGAAGAGGAGGAGGAGGTGGAAGAGGAGGAGGAGGAAATGTCAAAAAGAATAAGGAAAAGGAAAAAAAAAGAAATTGGAAAGAGAAGGAATAGGTATCTTCATCTTGACTTTGGTCTGGCTCGATTCATTGTTTACTTAAACAGCATCCATCTGGCCTTAGGCTACAATAAACTTGATGATGATGATAAACACCATCCACAATTGATATTCAATATCAGTACCAATATTGATAGTGATAAATTATTGTTTACTTAAACAGCATATGTGATTAATATAGTCCTTAGTAGAAAAAAAAAAAAAGCCAATCCATGTGCTAGAAAGTAACACTTGTATAGAGGCTGAGGATTTGGAAAGAAGGAAAAAATAGGTGAGCTAAAGATGAAGAGGTCTGGAGTAATGAATAGAAGAGCGCAGAAGTGAAAATGGGCTAAGAAATATCAACCTGGCACAAGGAGAAGAAAGGAAGATGTTTCAGAAAAGGAGTTGAGAGGAATGGGAGTTGAAGGACACAGAAATGTAACTAGAATTAGATTTTCAGATGCCCTGAGAAAGCCTTATGCTGAGTACCTGTGCTGAAGATTGACCAAGAATGATCACTAAAACAAAGAGGACAAAATAAGAGTACCAAAGGGTGTCAGTTTGAGGTAGTGGTTAAGGCACTGGACTCAGAGTGGGGAGATCTGGGCTCTACTCTTCCCTCAGCACAGAAGTCAGCTGGGTGATTTTGGGCCAATCACTCTCTATCAGCCCTAGGAAGAAGGAAATGGCAAACCACCTTTGAAATGGTGCCAGAAAATATCATGGATCTCTTCATGTAGTCCCCAGGAGTCAAGATTGATGGGGGGCGGGGGGGGATGGGAGAGAGACAGAGACAGAGACAGAGAGACAGACAGAGAGAGAGAGACAGACAGAGAGAGAGAGACAGACAGAGAGAGAGAGAGAGAGAGACAAGGACTTATGCAAATATGGTGGATATAAGAAATCACCAGTAAAGATGCTGGGTTGAAGTAAAATCTCAGACTGGACAGAAGAATAGAAGACCCATTACCAGAATGATAGTGGATTGACAAGGGGTGTTTTGGAGACTAGAAAATGTGGGCCAGAAAACTTAGTGACAAAAGTGTTTTTCTCCTCATGTTGAATAGTCTGATCTTATCAAAGTTCAGTGGAGGAATTCTACTGTGGAGATATTCAGTGGAGGTATACTACTAAGACTGGGAGTTGCTAAGCGCCTACTATGATGAAGCTTGGTAAGTATGACAAGGCAGGTGTTGGTTGATTTGAGGGTTTGAGGGTTGATGTTCTCATTCTTCATTTCTATGGTCACAAGCTTCTCTTATGAAATGTTCTTCTCCTAGTACCCAAACTGGAATTTGTTCTTCAGTTGCACAGCCAAGGCTATGCTGGACATGACAAATGGGCAGGTTGGGAAACAATTTCTAACATAAATTTCTAACATCAGTTTCAATTCTGAGTTCATGCTATGACCACACAGCCTGTCCTTTCCAGATCACATCTCAGAATGCAAAGGGTTAAGCTGCTGATTGGAAAGGCTACAGAGGATCAAGATTAAACATTTATTGCCATGTTAATAAAAGATTCCACCTGTGGCATGGGCAAATATAAATGTTAGGGCACCTTATTATAATTTCACAGTAGCTCTGAAAGGATAGCTGTTTAAAGAAGCTCATTTGCAAGACAGACATAAGCACAAATTAACAAAACCTCTATCTGCTTCCTTCTGAAATTTTTCCCCCTATCTCCTCTCCACTTTTCCTAATCTGCTCCTTATCTGGAATTGCCTGCGCTTAATTCGTTTCAGCCAGTTTTTGCCAAATTTCAAAATGAAAGCAAGTCTATTTGTGATGGTATTATTAAAGAAGGATGCTTGAAGAATTTAATATGTCAAATCCACCATAGAGATGCTTTGCAAATTCCCCCATAGATCTTAGTGAAATGAATGTAGTTGTTTCACTGCAGCTATTCTATGGTAGGGCAAATACTAGCTGAAACAAAGTGTGACTGCTATTCTTCCTTCACTGAACAAAAAAAGAAAAAAAAAAACTATAGTAAGAGTAGAAATACTTAATTCCTAAACTTTACAGGATGCCTAAGAAAACTCTCACCTTTAATAATGATTGATTAAAAACCCAGCACAGTTTCACCAATGTTGAGAGTATTTTTCCTCAACACTTTTTGAGCAGACTAGGTGATTGTGCCACATTACATGGTCATTCCAGGGAGTGCTTCCCTCTTCAAAGAGCCAATGTTGCTATAAATCGACTATTTTTTCATCATTTTTAAAAAGATAAAACATATTGATTGATCCCTTCATAGCCCTTGTTAACTTTAGAAACTGTGTGCAATGTTCATCAATCCCTGGATCTTGTCTTGTCAATTTAATGAGTGTGAATCTGAACAAAAACTTGCCAGATCAGAAATCTGCCCTCCCAAACAGACAGTTACATAGAATAGATGTCTCTTCAAAAACTAAACCCTAATCTCGATTAGTTCTATTGCATTAAAACAAAAATCTGTTGCATTATCAGTTCAAAAAAAGAAACATACTGGTATGCTGCTGTTTTTTTAGAGGAAGTACACTTAGAAATAGATATTCTAAATTTTATACAATATTCAGTAAAGTTCCCAGAAAACTTGTTTAAAGCATGTGTTCAAATGCCAATTTTTATGATTTTTTTAATGTGTGAACCGTGAATTAATTTGCAAACAAGATAAAATGGATATATAAGTGAATTAATTAAAAAGGTCAAACATGCTGCAGATTTCCTATACTTACAATAAACTTTTGACTCCCAGAATTCCTAACATGGGAATTGTCGTTCTGACATATCAGGAGGGCACAGGGCTCTTAAAGTGTGTAAGATAACTGCTAACATTTCAAGTCACATAATGCAAATTTAGATCAACCAGAACTCCGCTCTAATATGACGTGGTAATGAACCCAGATTCAGATTCAGATGTTCATGATAGATAGATAGATAGATAGATAGATAGATAGATAGATATTAAATGAATTCATGAAAGAAAAGATCTGCATGAGATGAGAGCTAAATAAAAATTCCATCCAAGATGAAATCAGGTTCTTCATACTTAGAATAAATGCATTCAAAGCAATGAAAATTTAGTCAGAACAACTCAACAGGTGTACCCTAGCATTTATCATATTTTTCATTCCCAGATATGTCAGAACTATACCTCCTAGATTTCCAAGAAAGCAAGACAAATAGCTGAGAACAATGGACAGGGCACTGGATCAGAAAAGTCTGACCCATTGGATACTTCCACTGAGAAATATTAAGCAGGGGACCACCTTGCCTCCTGAAGTTGTGGGGCTCCATTACTGGAGGTTTTCCAGCAAAGGTTGGATAGCCAACTGGAATGGTATGAGATTCCTATTCTGGGCAAGTGGACCAGAAGTTTTCCAAGGTTTTTTTCCTACCCTATGATGCTATAAAGTGACAGAATCTAAAGATTTTGGTGGCAACCATGATATTGTAGGATCATCATCAGTTGAGAGCACTTGAAGTGGCAAATTGCAGAGATAACTAAAAAGCATACATTATATACAATCATTAAAAAAAATGACAGTAGTATCAACAATGGTAACAACATTCTATTAACAGCTATTATAATTAGATGGAATTGCCATATTTAGGGTGGGAAAGATATAAGACGCTAGGGAGAACAAGTGAGGAGAACCATTACTTTTACATCTTGAGTGTGCTAAGCTCAATAAATGTCGGGCTTCATCCAACAGAGCTAATTTTTATGCTCTTAAAATGTTCTGATAACGTTAAACAAAAGCAAAATGAAGGGAGGAAATCTTCTCTGTACACAGCAAGGTACTTGCCTGCAGCTTCTAAATATGGAAATAGATGACTCTATTGTTGATGGTATGCCGTTTAGACTCATCAGAATAATAAAACCCAGTGTAAAACTGCACCTATAGATAAATTAGGGACACTTATCTCTGAATTATGTATGTAGCAAATGCTGTATTAAAATGAAGCATTTAAACTAGATTGAGTAAATGAAATACTTGGGGATGGTTGGAATTGAAATAAATACATAAAGATGAAGAAGAGAATGAACACAATAAATAGCATGTTTATTGCTTATTGTACCAAAAGAGGGGAGTGGAGAGAGAGAGAGAGAGAAAGGTTCCAGCTGAATTGTTATTTCCTGAAATCCAGAATTGCAAGTCATCATATTGATATTTCATGAATATTTTATCAGGTTTGGAAGTGCTCTCTGTTTAGAAGCCTGAGTTAATTGCATGTCACTCAACAAAAATAGAAAGATAATTGTTTTAGATGATGAGAGTGACTTCATTAATGATTGTAAAGTTGATGATTTGGCAATTGTCTCCAACGTATCTGGAAATATTTAGCTTCTCTCTTTTAACTTCCCACCCCCTCCCCAGACCCTCTGCCCAGCTGTCAAATTCAGATTCCAGTCAGAGAGACAGAGAGAGAGATTGAGATTCTGCAATACAAATAAAAAAAGAAGTGTTTAGTAGGTAAACCCAGTCTGGTGCTATGAGGAATCTAAGAAGGCATCTCATTTTTGGTACACGTTATTTATTTATTATTCCAATCCATATAGCTACCCATCTCACATATATGACTCACGGTAGCTTAGAAACAGATAAAACAATAATAAAACAATCAGACAATTTAACAATAAAAAAAATGCAGAAGCATATAAAAATGATCATAAAAAAAATCTTAAAATTCATAGCCAAGGTAATCACATCCAACAGTAACACTCAATAGAACCACTGTGCTGGCTCTGCCCCATTCCCTGGTCCCCATGCTCATTGGCAAAACCATGTTTTCAGGGTTTTCTGAAAAGCCAGCAATATCAGGGCCTATCTAATCTCTGGGAGGACAATGTTCCACAGGGTGGGTGCCATGGCAAAAAATGCTCTCCCCCTAGGCCCTGCCAGGTGACATTCCCTAGCCAATGGCATCTGGAGCATCCTCTCCTGCTGGATCTGATGGGATGGATAGATGTGATTGGGGAGAAGTGGTCCCTCAAATACCCTAGTCCTATGCCACAAAGGGCTTTATAGAACATTACCAGCACCTTGAATTGGACCTGGAAACAAACTGGCCACAAATGCAGCTTGTGGAGCAGAGATGTAATGTGCACTGATCATGAGATGCACATAACTGCCTGTGCAACCACATTTTGCACAAACTGAAGCTTCCTAATACTCCTCAAAGACAGCCCCATGTAGAGCACATTGCAGGAATCCATATAAGAGGTGACTAAAGTGTGAGTGACTCTGAGCAGGGCCTGCCAGTCCAGGAATGGGCACAACTGGTACACAACATGGAGTTATGCAAAGGCACTCCTGGCCACAGCTGCCACATGCTCTTCAAACAGGAGCCATGAGTCCAGAAGGTTCCCCAAATTGGACAGAGGTTCTTTTTAGGGTAGTGCAACTCCATCCAGAACAAGAGAAGGAAAGTCTCTGGAACCAGGGGGTCCCAATACCCAAAGCCATTCAGTCTTGCTTGGGTTGACTTGAAGCTTGTTGTTCCCCATCCAAACCCACACACTGTCCAGACATTGAGACAGGACCTCTATAGAATCACTTCCTTGTCCCAGAGTGGAGATAAAAAGCTGGGTATCATCCCGTGCCATCAGGTAACTTCACCCAGCAGCTTTATGTAGATATTTAGCAGGAGTGGAGAGAGTACTGAACTCTGTGGCACCTCACAAAGCAGGGGCTGAAGGTAGGACCTCTCCCCCTTGATCAACTGACTGGAACTGGCCCCAGAGGAAGGAAACTAACTAACACAGTACAGTGCCATCCATGCCTAACCCCCAGAGCTGATCCAGAAGGATACCATAGTCGATGGTATCAAAAGCCACTGAGAGGTCAAGAAGAGCAAGGATGGATGCATCCTTGGATCAGTATTTAAATTTTGAAGATGATCAGATGAGCTAATTCTATTGTATTGCAAAGCTACATTGACAGAATCTTGCAAATCTGAAAGTACAATTCTCCCTCCATCTCCTTTACAGCTGCAGAAACTAGGGAGGGTCTCTTCTGAGCCTCTTGCCCTGCCCACTATCCAGCTACGGGCTATGCTGTCTCTTATCTGACCATTCCCTTGGCAGTGTCTCTTCGTATGTCTCCCAAGGTCTTTCCCACATGCCATTACACATCCTGCATTGCAGTGGCTATAGTCTTGAGCTCAGCTTCCCCAGTTTACTGGCTGGAACCACCCATTCATGGAGAAGCAGAACCATTGTAAGACAGTATCCCCAATTCCCAACCTTTGTAGGCAATCCAGCAAGATAGATGGTATCAAACACTACTGAAAGATCTAATAGAACTATGAAAGGTATACTTCTCCATCAAGGTTTCTGAGAAGGTCATCTACCAGCACAACCAATGCTGTTTCTATCCCACAACCTATTCTGAAACCAAACTGGTATGAATCTAGATACTCATTTTCCTCTCTGTTTCCCCTGGTTAAGTATGCTCATCCATCAGCTTATAATTACTTGACACAATCTTACTTTGAACAGATCTGGTGTTTAGCAGCAGCAGCTTGAAGCCAAGACATCTGACAATTTGGCAGTTGAGTATTATGGTTACACATATTTTAGTAAAACTTAGAACAGACATTAATATCTTAGTGTTAATATAGAAATTAGACCTATTTCAAGAAATTCCCCAGCAAAGTACAGTGGTTTGAACTCTGGGAAAAATGAACATGACTAAAATAAGGATTCACATCAGATTACAGATCTTAACAGAAGAAGGAATGTTAATGAATTTTGCCATAAATTGGGTTTTTCCTTTCCGGTGGATCCATGGCAGGATAAATTCTGGTGGGATCAAGGACTGATAAACACAATCACTTGTTTTTCTCCTTTCCAATCTCTTTAGAGGAAGTTTTGTTTGTGTAGCACTTCCTGAACTGGCCATTTGACCTCCAAGCTGCATGGTTATTCCAGGGAGCACTGCAAAGGAGACAGAGTCTCTGAGGAAAACCACATATTGATATGAGAGTTTGGGACACTTTTTACCATGAAAAGAAAGAAAGAAAGAAAACAAGCACCTAAATCTCCTACTATAATTTCCAAAACAAATAAATTCTCCTCTGCTTCTGAATAGAAAAACAGATGTATATCCAGATAGAAATCCAGATTATTTCATTAAAAATCTTTGGACAAAAACCACATGGAAGGAATAGGTGGTGTGGGAAAGGTGAGATACATGTGGGGTGGAGAGTTAAGGCCAATCTGAGCAATGCAGTAGGAGAGTGGGGGAAGGAAGGCCAGGCAGAAAGCCCAAAATAGGTGCAAGTGGGCAAGATGAATTACTTTTCAGATGGACAGACTTAACCACAGGTTCAACTGGGAAACGGTCAGCATCTTTTTTTTTTTTTTTGTCTGCGCTCAGTCATTACTGACCCTGCAGTGACTGCCTGGATGAATCCTTGCAGTTTCCAAGGCAATTGTTTTTCGGAAGTGGTTTGCCAGAGCCTCTTTCCTAGAGCATAGCCCAGCTGGCGAGCGCAGGAGGCGGGATTTCCGTTGCTTTGCGCCCTTTTCGGGCGAGCGCGGTTTCGCACTTACCGGCAACTGGTCCCGTCTCTCTGTGCAAGGCGCTGCCAGCATTTTTCCTCCCACCGGAGTGAGAGTCCCCATTTATCTACTCACGTGAGTTTTCGACCTGTTGGGTTGACAGGAGCTGGGGAGGAAACAGGAGCTCACCCTGTAAACGCGAAGGCTGGACTTGAACCACTGAAGCATCAGCTATTTCTGGCCAGCAACTTTCAGCGTCATTAAGCCACTGCGCCACGCAAGCTAAATCCAAAAACACGATGGGATTCCTGGAAGCTTGGCATTCAGACAAATCAGCCATCAACAGGCACATAGAGATAAACAACATCTACACACTATTCAGAAGAGACAATAAAAAGGAAACAAAAGACCAGAACATCTCCTCGCCAGCAATCAACACCCAGATAAGCAGAGATTAACACCAGGATTAACATCACACAAACAATCGAGCAGTAAACAATACCCTGATGAAGGAACTACCAAGGAGAAAACCACACCCCCACCAACACTGGCAGGGCAAACTACCATATATACACATAGAGCAAACCCCACATTCACTAACACTGATGATGTTACCTAGCCGGGTGACAAAATGTGTGCAAGAAAAAAACCAGGCTCAGAGAGCACCAAGGACTCAATTTTTTAGATGCATCTCTCAGAAAACATTTTCTGAACAGATTTTTCTTTGCCAGAGAAGAAGGGATATAAGCAGATTTTGTTTAATGCTGTTATGGGCTGTGTGTAGACCTTTTTTTGACCTAGCTGTCAAACTCCCTCCCATAGAAAGAGATTTCTATTTAGAAGTAGTCTGTTTCTTCACTTAACAATCATTGCTATCCAAAGCTATTTACGGCTTTCAAACTGCAGAAGAAAGATAGGGAAGAAACAGACAAAATAGAATGCCACTTCAGCAGGCAGATAATCTCCAAAAACTCTTATATTGACCCAAAATGTCATGTTGAAATTTTGGGCCTGTCTTTTTTTCTTTTTCCCTTACATTCTAATGTAGCTATTAGAACTGCACTAAATGAATTAGGATTCCTGCCGGTCCCTTTTCAGGAAATCAGTGCTTTGCAATCTTCTAAACATTGACAGCTGCTGACTTTGGGGAACTCCAAGCTTGAAATCCCCCAAGTTATCCCTTCACTTTAGAAATGTATCAGATGCAAATATTACTAGCCAGGTGGGAGTTCATCCCTTAACTTTCTGCTGGACTTTTCTGGAGTTTGCAGTGATTCTTCAGTGGCCCATTGATTTCCTATCAGATAGACTTGGAGCAATAACGGTGTGCATATATATAATAAATGACAGCTTCCGAAAGGCACAACTAGTCTCTCTTTGTCCGCTCTCCATGGTACTAGAAATTTCATTGATTGCCAGGGGGTGGTAGCTGCTGAAAGGAATAGCAATAAAGCAAAGAAGACAGTTGAGATGCATTTCAGGGATATAAGCAAGCAGCAACAATTGTATATATCCATGCTCTGTCCTTCTGGAATCTGAGGCTGGATCTATACATGCAAAATAATGAATGAGATGGTAGAATCCTACAGTTGTGTAATAAACTACTTCAGCAGTAGGTGAGACACGGTACACATAAGGCCTTGCTCACAGTCACTCATGTCTTAGTCACTTCCCGTTGGGATTACTGAAATGTGTTCTCTATGGGGTTGCCCTTGAAGACCATCCAGAAGCTGCAACTGGTTTAGAATGCAGTGTCACACAAAGTTTTGGGTGCCCCATGGTTCAGCCAAGTAACTCCACCGCTGTGTGAGTTGCCAGGATCCTAGCTGCTTTCTGAGTGCAATTCAAGGTGCTGGTTATCCCTTTTACAACCCTACATGGCACAGGGACAGGCTACTTGTGGGCCCACCTCTCCTTGAGGGTTTCTGCCCATCCTACTAGGTTAGATAGGTTAGATATCTCCATGTATGGCCATTTTCCAAGAAGACACTTAAGAGATTGCTTAAACACCTGCATTTATACATTGTTCTAAATTTGGTTAGGGTCAATTACAGTTAATTTTCAATGGTTCAGCATGTTATGTGAACCTGCCTGTCTAGTTAACATGGTTCAATATATTGGGTTAACCCTAAAAAATGAGCTAATTCAGTAAGGAGATAAAGTGTGTTGTGTCAACATCATCCTTATCTGTGTGGGGGCATAAGCTTTTCATTGCATTTTACTGGGGAAGAGAAATTATCCAACAGTTTTCAGGATTGTATAGCAACTTAAAATTCATCTTGCTACCTTCAGTTACAACTATCCATTTAGGTAGTCTTAAAAATTGGCCAGACCAGATGGCTTCAGTGGTGACTGTAGGATTCCCCTTAGCCCATGAGATGGATCTGTTGGAGGTAACACAAGCTTCAGGGAATCAGACATAGCTCTCACCTGGGCACCCCCTCACCATGCACACAAATTCTTCCTGGCTGGATGGCTTCAGCAAATACTGCAGATGATGTATATTGGCCAATCCTGGGGGAGAAGGCCAGGAACAGCCTTCTCCCAAAGCATTAGTCCAGAGCAATTTGGTTGTGGTGAGATAAGAGTTATCCTCACTATGGCAGATCAGATCAGGTCACTCCACAGCCTGAAATGCATCATCAAAGCAAATTGATGTTGCTTTGTCCAGACCTAATATCAGAGCATTTGTTTTCAATTATTTCATTCCAGTTAAATATTTAAAGCTCTTAGTTATGTGAGGAGCTTACTGAAAAAAGGAAAAAAAAAAAAAGATTGGTGTGTGTGTATTGTGTCTATCCACCCACCGTCCACCCACCGGTCCATCCATCTACCTACCCATTCATAGTGGCCAGGTTCACACACATTGAACCCTAAATCCAGGCTAACAAATAAACCATCCTATCGCTTAATGTGATTGACTAGTTCACCCAGCTTGTCAAAGTAATGACTAGTTTACTTACTACAACATGCTTAGCCACAAACTGTCCAAATGTCCAAGTACTAGCTAGGACTGGTGCTACTTAGCTTTTTTTACAACAAACCTACAAACTGATCCTACTTTCACTATCACAAAATATGCATCTTAATGTTTGTCTTCTGAGGGGTACGTGTTAAACTGATATTCTGATGCTACACTTCTACATTTCATTTTTTTAATTGTAAATACATGGAGACTTGATATGGATTATGATCACTGTATGTGGAATAAATACAGCTGTTAGCCCCTCTTCTCCCTCCATTTACTACAACTAATAAAAATCCTTTCTCTTTGGGTGTACCCTTTTGCATACTTGCACAAATTTAAAAAATAAATAAATAAAAAGCAGGAAGTTTATTAGAAATATTTTAAAGAAATAAAATAATGTGGGGAAAAACATATATGATCAAAAGAATAAACTCTAGAAGGGAAGCCAAATAATACTCATTTGAGTATTTTCATTTGCTAAGAAACATGAAAATAAAAATAAAAATAATATTTGAGCAGTCTATTCCACACATCAGTGTTTGCAGTCCTTCAGTCAGCCCTAATACATCCTGTTGAGCATTAAGATCCATAATATTCTCTCTCTCACACCCCGTGTAAAATTCTAGCTCATGAAATGAACATAAAAATATTTATGTTACTCCTTACTGTTTATTTAAATGTAGATCAAGACTATTATAACTTTGCATAATATGTAGATGTATGTTACAAAAATAGAACATACTCTTCCTTTTCTCAGTCCAAATAGTATCGCAGAACCAAAACTTTCCTATACTCCACCTTGGATTAAGTTTATAGGGGATGGGAGAAATGAAAATCTTTGTGAAATAGAGGGACTTGAGGATTTGTTTCTCTCCATAACTTTTAGCAACCAAAGTGATTTCACTTTCTCTGGATTTATATCAGGTGGGAATGGAATTCTTCTTTGCTCTTCACACGTCTCTGAATTTTACAATAAAGATCTTGGTCCAAAAGTCATACCGAACTGCATACAAGAATTGCATCTTCTAGGAGAGAGGTAATCTGATTTATTATCATAAATGGTAGTGGGGAATGATATCACTCATGCCTTGATGTCATTTGTGCAATGACATCATGACATGCATGGCATCACTGTGGCATCTGATGGACATCTATGGTCTATTTCTATTTTCAACGGAATTCAAATGATGATTAAATGTTTAGCATCTGTCATCTGCCAAGTAAGTATAAAATCTGATCCTAACAACTTGTGTGCTTTGCAGGATTGGCCGAGTACTAATGTAAAAGAAAGAAAAACGTGTGTCGGATTGCTGGATGTTCCTGGAGACCCTAATCCAGAGAAGTGTTAAGGAAGGGCTAGGGTCTGCTCACTGAGAACAACAAGCTGAACATGAAGCAACAGTGTGAGACAGCTGCTAGAAGAGCCAATGAAGTTCTGGGCTGTATTGGAAGAAGCATCATATCTGTCATCCCAACAACAAGGAGACCAGATTAAGATTAAGAAATCAGTGCTGTATAGGTCAGGACTCCTCTTATTGTAACAGCTATAGCAACAGAATCTTGCAAGTCTGAATTTTATTTTATTTTATTTCATTTCATTTTATCTTTGTGCGAAATAGGGAGGGTTAGGCTTGTCTGAGATGTTTTCATAGAATCATAGAATTTCGGAGTTGGAAGGGACCACATGGATCATCTAGTCCAATCCCCTGCAATATGCAGGAAACCAATTAAACCATCCCCGAGAGGTGACTGTCCAGCCTCTTCTTAAAAACCTCCAGAGATGGAGAACTCACAACCTCCATAGGTAGACTGTTCCACTGTTGTACAGATCTAACCATCAGGAAGTTTTTCCTTATATTTAAGTGAAATCTAGGTAGCTGCAGTTTGTACCCATTATTTCTGGTCCTAGTTTCTGTGGCCATGGAAAAGAGTTCCTGACCATCTTCCCTATGGCACCCCTTTATGTACCTGAACACTGCTATCATGTCTCCCCTCAGTCTTCTTTTCTCCAGACTGAACAGCCCCAGTTCCTTCAGCCTGTCCTCATAGGACATGTCCTGAAGTCCCTGTATCATCTTTGTTGCCCTCCTCTGAACCTGTTCTAACCTGTCAATATCCTTCTGGAAATATGGTGTCCAGAATTGTACACAGTACTCCAGGTGTGGTCTCACTAGTGCAGAGTAGAGGGGAATAATGACTTCCCGCATCTTTGATATAATGCTTTTCCTAATGCAGCCCAAAACTGCATTAGCCCTCCTAGTAGCTGTCTCACACTGCTGGCTCATGTTCAGCTTGTTGTCTATGACCACACCCAGGTCTTTCTCCGATGTAGAGCTTCCAAGCCATGAGTCCCCCATCCTGTATGTGTGCCCTACATTTTTCCTTCCCAAATGTACTACCTTACATTTCTCCCTGTTGAAGGACATCTTGTTCCTTTCCGCCCAGTCTTCCAACCTGTCCAGATTAGATTGCAATGTCATTCTTTCATCCTGGGTGTTTGCCAGACCTCCCAATTTTGTGTCATCTGCAAATTTGATGAGTAGCCCATCAACCCCATTATCCAGATCATTAATAAAAATGTTGAATAATACCGGCCCCAAGACCGATCCCTGTGGGACGCCACTGGTTACTGCTCTCCAACTCGATGTTGACCCGTCAATGCTGACTCTCTGTGTGCGGTTAGATAGCCAATTGTGGACCCACCTTACTGTAGGGCCATCCAAACCAATCTTTAACAGCTTGTCAATGAGAATGCCATGTGGAACCTTGTCAAAAGCTTTGCTGAAATCAAGGTAGATTATATCCACTGCATTCCCCTTGTCCACTAAAGTCGTTACCTTGTCAAAGAAGGAGACAAGATTTGTTTGGCATGACCTGTTTTTGACAAAGCCATGCTGGCTCTTAGCCATCACAGCATTGTCTTCCAGATGCTTACAAATGGTCCGCTTTATTATCTGCTCTAACATCTTTCCATCTTTTCTCAAATTATTTTCTTGGCCCGGGCTCAGGCCACACTTGTCTGACTGTTGCCTTGGTAGCGGCTCTTCCTCCTATCCTTCAAGACCATTCCTATCCCCTCTACAGAATCAAAGACATGCATGAAGTAATTATTCCTCTCTACTCAGCACTAATGAGATAATCCTTGGAGTATTTTGTACAGTTCTGGGCACCATGTCTCCAGAAGAATATTGACAGCGTAGAACAGGTCCAGAGGAGGGTGGCAAAGGTGATATGGGACTTGAGAACTACGCTGTGAGGACAGGCTGAATAAACTGAGAATGTTCTATCTGGAGAAAAGAAGACTGAAAGGAGACATGGTATTAGTGTTTGTGACCTTCAAAGAATGCCAGAGAGAAAATGGTCAGGATCTATATCCCATTTGCACAGAAACTAGGAATGGAAGGATTGGGTATAGTTAAATTTCATTTAGTTATAAGGAAAAACTTCCTGATGATATGGTCTGTACATAGTGGAACAGCTTATCTATCAATATTTAGGTTCTCTATCTCTGCAACTTTTAAAAACAGTTTTCTCAAGGATGATTTAATTGGTTTTCCTGCACAGCGCAAAGGACCAAGTGTTCCTTGTGATCCCTCCATGAATCTATGTTTCATAAAAAATTACTGGACTATTCACTAGGTTTTTTAATTTCTCTTTGCTGGCAGGAAAGAGAAAGGTGTCATATAGAGGAAAAAAATTCTTAGGATTTTAGAGATCCCATGGAACAATAATTGCCATGCTGGATTCCAATTTCACTTTGTTAGCTGTGACATAGTAACTGAATGCAGAAATACAAGTCTCTATATAGTGGGGTCAAGTGAATGAAAGTGGGCCCATAATCATTTCATAATCACTTCATCACAGACAAATAAATAAATAAATAAATAAATAAATAAATAAATAATCAATCACCTAAAGAGGATAAAATGGATATTTGAGCTTTGGCTCACAATAATGCAAATATATAATTTGCATCCGCTGTGTTACAATGTCATACTTTATGCCACATCATTTTGACCTCCTCATGGCTTCCCCCAGATATGTTGTTTAAATATACTGGTGTCCCGTTGTGCCATGGATCCCAAATCAGCAACATTGGAGTGAATCCAATTTTAAGAGGAAAGAACCAACCGACTGTATTCAAGCATCACATTTAATTTGATCGCTGAATTAAGATTTTTTTAAAAGATATATAAATAAATAAAAATTCCACTGTTCCTTCCTAGCACAAAATGTAGGCTGCTAATAGGTGAATATGCTTACAAATATCTCCCTTGGTATCTGTGATTTGCTTGTTGCCCCCCGACTTTATTTTCCCTCCTAATTTGTTTAATTAAAACAAAATTAATGGAAGGCAGCATGCAATTGAACAAAGATATCCATTTGCAACATCATACTTAATTCTAAGAATCCTTCTGGGCCCTATGTAGATCCCATCAGCGTTCTTAAAAAAAAAAAAAATGAAATTGGTGGGTAGTTCCCAGCTGGTGAGTTGTTTGACAGTATGCAGCTTACATATATGAAGAGAGAGAGGGAGGGAGAGAGAGACATTAAAGCTGGGTAGCTTTATGATGGTAGGACAAGTGGACTGCAGGAACCATATTAGTATATCTTCTGCTGAATGTGTATTTTGTGAGGGTCTAAGTCCCACATTGGTAGCTATGTCTGTATAGCCAAGACCTTCCGACTCTTGGTTACCATGTTGTGAAACTGGCATGATTACTCTGTGCCGTGCATATGAGTCCTACCCAGCAGCTCTCCTTCCATCCCAATGTTGTCTATCCATGATATACACCAATGCAGACAATTGCGACTTTGTGGAGGTCATGCTTGCTTTGTGAACTCTCTTTCCTCTACACAAAGGGATGCAGCAAATTCTGCTCAGGAGAAAGGACAAAGACCACAGGCAGTTGCTGAGGAAACCCACCCAGGCCCTGGCAGGAGAAAGAGGGAGGGAGGTTAAATGACACAACTCCTTATTGTCCAGTTCACCTACTGATCTTTGAGAGGCACCATTATGATTTTAAAGGCAGCTGCTGATCAAAATGACCTTGTTCTATATCTCTAGAGACAAGCTCATGACAACAGCAATATAGTGAACCCTAACACCATAAAGCACTTTTTAGATCAATATAGATTAAATGGCATTTTCTACTACACGGTTCCCATCCCCCTCCGTGTTCTGTCAGGAAAAGAGGTTTCTTCTAAATATTGCAAGCTGCAGAGGGATCCTCCTTAGTTTATGACATCTGATGAAGTGAGTAGCATTTACCCCTGTAAAAGGGGCTTCACTGGAGGAAAATGATTAAAAATACTTAGGTTCTTTCGTGGCAAAAGATTGCTGCGATATTTATCACAGAATCTCAGCTTGAAATCTCGCTCCAGCCATTGTGAAGAGGAAAAGAATAGGGAATATATCTATATCTATATCTATATCTATATCTATATCTATATCTATATCTATATCTATATCTATATCTATCATAATATTAAAGGATGGAAATGGATTTCAACTGAGCCCCAACGTAATGTGCCTTGGATTCTTCAGTATGAAAATCTAAGCAAAATGCCAGTGTGCCACAATCTTACCAGACGATTCAGATGAAGAGAGTGCTCACCCATCCCCTAAAGTAATATCAATGTCATTTCAGTGCTTCCTTTCCTCATAAAGCATTGTCCCATTCCGTATTGCTCCCCAGTTGTATCTACCCATCGTGTGAGATCCAGCAGAAGAATGCTCCAGATCCTGTCTGTTCAGGAATGCCATCAGCTGAGTCCCCAGAGAAGAACCTTTTCTGTCAGGGCATCCACCCTCTGGAACATCATCCCCCCGGAGATTAGACTTGCCCTGACCCTACTGGCTTTCTGTGAGGCCTTAAAAACCTATCTTTGTTGTTGTGGCCTGGGTTGTGTGGTTGAGCCCATATCTCGGTTACGTTCACCATGTTGACTGTTTTTTATCTCAGCTCCTCTATTTGTTATTTATTGTTTTTAACTGTGTTTTTATCTTCGTTTTCCCCCCCGCTCTGTTAGCCACCCAGAGTCATATGTTTGAGATGGTGACCATATAGAATGAACGAACGAATAAATAAATTACTCCAGTTCCCCAATATTGTGCATCACTCTAGCCCCAAACATCTGTACATTGGTGTTCAGTACAGATGTATGGTTATTTTTGAGTGCATGACTACAATATTGTAGAGTCCCCCATTAGGGGGAGATGGGCAGGGATAAATAGAAAGAAAGAAAGAAAGAAAGAAAGAAAGAAAGAAAGAAAGAAAGAAAGAAAGAAAGAAAGAAAGTCTATTCATGCAAATTCATCTTCTAATTCCGGGACTGGACTTATCTTCTTCTTGCTGTCTGTCTAGGGATGAACAAATGCCCCTTTATTCCACCTTGTCCTTATTCTTTGCCTTCCCATTTAAGCTTCCTGTCTTCCAGTTTCACTTTGAAGAATTTCCCAAATTAATTTTGGAACGGACAGATACTTCAATTGCCACACTTTCCATTGGACATCCTTTTTGGCTGTTTGCTTGCTTGTAGCTTTTTGCTTATTGATGGATTGATTTCACATGGAGCAGCTCACACCCTTACCAAATCCTCACCAGTTTGTGTGGGGATATTATTGGGTGACAGTTAAAACAATGCGTGAAAAGGAACCTTGATGCTTGGCTGTACTCATGTCCCTTTTTGGTCTCTGACTTCAACACTGTAGCACAGCCATGACAAGCCACTGCCTCCAGGCGTTTTATTGATTCTCACTGACAACTCAGCAAGGCGCAAAAGCCAAAAGCTGCAAGCCACTTCTTCTACTGTCTAAGCATCCCAAATAGAAGAATAGTCAATTAATAGTCAGTTACTCTTGTACTGGAAATGCACTGCAAAGAAGGGATTCTAGGCATGGAGAAATCAGCATTTGAAATCATAACTTAGAAGCTAACCAAGATCAGGCTTTGTTAATACTTGGATGGAAAACCATTAGGAAATTGCAGCACTGTAGGGCAGACAGGAAAGTGGAAAAATATCCTGGAAGATACTGGCAAAACACTTCAAATATTGCTACCAAGAATAGCAATTCTGCCCATGGGATCAAGCTGTCCTCAAAAGAAATGTGCCTTTCATAACCTAGATAAAGAAACTCAAGGAAGCTGTAAGACATTCCAACAAGGAACACCAGCAGAAAATGCGTAGTTTGGTCAGCCAGAAAAAGTTGTATTGCCTTCAGCCTCTCTGCACCCATCCAGAACTTATAAGACAAAGCCAGATGATGTAAGGGCCCAGTTAAGATTTCTTTTGACCTTCCAGCTTGCAAAGGCCCTGTTCCTCAACGTAAGCTATTCGTGCATTTCTCAAACTTCTCTCTCCTTTCATGCCTAGTTTTTTTTTTTTTTTAATCCCCAGATTAACCTGAAAATATGAAATGGATACCTTAAAAATAGATAAATAACCCAGCTCATTTCATTCCACTTTAGAGATTCAATAGAAAACCTCAAACATCCTAAATAATGACATGATTTCAGATAATGATGAAGCATTATTATTACTATTAGCATTATAATGATGTCATGCTTTGGGAGCAGAGTAAATAAAGCTTTCTGCAAATAGACAAGCAAGACATGTTCTCCAGTGGCTTTACTTCTTAAATTACACCCTTGGTTTCCAGCAGTCAGTGAAACAGCTGTGACAGGAGTTGACAAACCCTGTGACAAGAAGCATAGCTTCTCCCACCCTCCGAAGCTGAATGTCAACATGAACCTCAGCCACTGTCAACTAAAAAACAAAAATGATGGAGAATGTCCTATTCTAGACCAATCTTCCTCAAATCTGGTATCATTGGCTTTGTTCATCTTCTAAATAAATGCGCTTTCGAGGACACATTTTTTTTTATGGTTACTATGAGTGCTGTAAATTAGATGAACAACTAATGAATCAGTTCTGGACCAAATAAAGGCTGAGGGCTTCCTTGAGACAATGATTAGCTAGCAAAACCTCACATATATTTTGGTCATGTGCTATAACCACTTAGAGCAGTGTTGTTCCACCTTGGCAACTTTAAAATGTGTGGACTTCAACTCCCAGAATTCTCCAGCCATCATGCTGTCTGGGGAATTCTGGGAGTTGAAGTCCACACATCTTAAAGTTGCCAAGGTGGAAAAACACTGACTTAGAGAAATAGGAATTAGAAACAAGAACAACTATACTTGGCAAGGTCGAAATAAAAAGAGAAGGAAGTTAAGATGGATGGTGTAAGAGAAGAGAGATCATGATATATCCTGAGAGAAGTTATGTATCACAAGTAGGACTAAGTCAGGATGGACACAAAACTAACTGACTAAGTAACTTATCTCCAATGTATTTTGGGAGTGAGTTTTTTGCTTATTGCTGTCAGCCTACAACATTTGGATAGAGTGAAATGTTTTCCTTCTTTTGAAATCTACAGCAACCCCCTTGTTCATACTTTATAGAAGACAGTGGTGTATATTAGAGTAAGTCCAACATAATTTGTATTTTTATCTGTTGAGTTACAAAAACTACTTTATAGCTGAGATGAATGTGCTGGAATGGATTTGAATATCTCATTCTATGAAAGTTACATTTTGGCTACAGTGACTGAACAGAATTAGGAAAAAAAAAATTGTCTGTTTCCAGTTTGGGTTATTTTCTCACGATTTTAGTTAGCGCTTCATTCTCTGCTATTTACATATTAATCAAGAGGAAGATAAACTTCTCCAGGCTGAGGATTACACTTAGCCTTGGAAATTTAAATCAGAATTAGAATTAAGTTAAATTAAAATCAGTAACTATGATTAATTCCCAAATATTAATTATTCTTCTCTTCCAGCACATTAAAATTACCATTTTTCAGCTTTGCAGGGAAGAATTTGGATACAGGATTCATACATCACTAGGCCTCAGCTTGTGCAGATTATTGAGTTATATATAGCAATCATGGTGGTTAAATAAAGCACTTTGCAATGATCAAATCTCTCTAACATTCATACCTCAACTCTATTAATGGAAGGGGGCAGGTTAGAAGTGAACCTGCATTATCTGAAACTATTCTGCCTACACATGTGTACATTTGTACATTCCCAAACTCATTATTAACCAAAGATTCTCCTGTTTTCTGGTCCCTATCAAATCACTAACCTTACATGGCAGTTCATTTCATGTACTTCTGAGTTGGGGGGTTGGAGGGAACCGTTTACTGGCTATCAATATAGTCTCTAGATTAGAGATCCTAGTAACAATGAAATATTATCAACAATTGATTTTTTAAACTCTCCCCCCCGCCATGGATAATATACAAGAGAATTGGAGTGTCCTATATTACAAAATCAATGGCTTCAGGTTTTAAGAAACATTAAGTATGGTTAGGATTTAAAAATGAGGCTGATTGAAACTATTATAATAGTTTCACTATTCACTAATTCACTAATACTTTGATGTGAATTTCAGTGGTTCTTTTTTTATCTTATACTCACTTGTGGGTGAAAAGTTAAATAACCTTACACTTTGTAACACTCACATCCTAAATGCAATTAATACTGATAGAAGTTTTACTTTTCTCTTTTGGTTTTCCATACTTTAAGCTTTTTAAATAATAGAATGTTAATAATGTCAATCATGTCATATAAATATTACTGCATTGAAATCTGCATTGAAATAACACAGCATATCAAGGTTTATAACATTACAATAAAAGGAGAAAGAGGAGGCTAATTCAACAACAAAAACGTCTGTTTATATTGAACTCCCCAATGGATGTTTTAAGAAGATCCTTCCTCAGTTGGAGATGTAATAAATGTAAAGGTACATTAGTGCACAGCCTTTGATCATGCCCACTGGTAATATGAATGGGATAGAAATGAGGATGGTTTGCAAGGATAGATGTGGATAGAGAAGTACAGTGAATGGCATGGGTGTAAACTGGGTTTATCTAATTTCCTTTTCTTATCTCGTGCCTTTAATTCCTTTAGCTTACTGCCTCTTGTTCCATTTCTGCACTTTGTGTAATGTTGCTTACCCTCTTAGGACATTTCTTGATGGGTATGTACTACATGTATGTATATATGTAAAACTCCATTTCCTTGAACTTACCTCCTGGTGAACATCACGAACATTGCCCAGAGTTACTCTTGACTGAGATGAGTGGTGAGTAAATTTGAAATATAAAATAAATAAACAAACACACACACACCTCCATGTAGTTTTCTTGAGAACAATAGAGACATGGTCCCAGCATGCCTGTCTGCCCTAATTCAGAATCTGAGTAAAGGTGTCCACAGGAGAGTGTCAGAAAAGTCAAGATGGCTCTGAGGACACCACTGGCTCTAAGATTTTCTGTTCCAACCCTAGTTAGCTTTATCCAGAAGCAGTGAAGGGAAGCTAGGACCTACCACTTAGCTAGGCCTTCTGGTGCTGTTTTTAATTTAATTTATTCTTTATGGATTCATTTTACCACTGACTAGTCAAGACATTTCTGAGGATTCAGAGGAAGGAATACACTTTTTAGAGTTCTAATTTTTTTATGTTTTATGCCCTGTTCACCCAGCTTGCTACAGCTTTAATGCTGGAGTGGTGACTATGCTCTGTAGCTGATTTTGTTCATTTTGCTGTGTTGATGAAAGCAATAGGAGTAGTGTGTGTGTGTGTTAAAGGAAAAAAACCTGACAACTTCTTGATTTAAAAATCAAAAGCATACACAGCAGGATGAAACAATATAACAGTCATTGAAAAGTTTGCAGCAATATCAAACTGTGGAATAAAGGAAGCATTTGCAGTGATGTTTCACAGGAGAATTGGAATCTGATGAAATATATAGGAACATCCCTGCTTTTTGCTCTGAAATTTTGGAGGTTATACATTCATGCCTGGGTTTTATTCTGATAAAGAGCTTCTATTATATTTATGGTTGCGAGAAAATAAAGTAGCTACTTATCCCTTCATCCAGTGCATTCAGTTTGCCACAAAAGGGTGGTTGTGTTGCCTTGCAGATGTATGGGCTCTGTTTGGATGAAATATTGACAAAAAGGAACATCATTTCAATGTATTCTAGAGGGAAAAGAGCTCTCTAAGCGGTGTAGAGGTGATGCATTACAGCTTTTATGCATGTCTGGAAAAAGGTCAGAAATCAACAAATGCTGAAATACAGAAGAAGTTAGGGCAAGCTTTGAGCCTTTTATTTTCTCTGACGGATTCCACATTATCCCATTTATTATCCTTTATGTAAATAGCAAATGTTAATGTTATTCGTTAGGTCAGCAGGGAGGGAGCATTTATTTTAAAAAAAGGCCAAATTTATAAAATGGCAATGGTGTGGATCAAGTCCAATTTTAGCATTTGGAGTTTCAAAGGTTTTTGTGGTGAGCAGTCTAGCAGGCATTTAAGAAGACATTGAAGCTGTGACAATAAGGGGAGATAATGTGACACAGTGATTATGGTGCTGAATTTAAGACAGGGGAAACCCAGGTCCTAGTCCTCTCTCCGCTAAAAAACCTTCACTAGGTGACTTTGGGGGACCAGTCACCCTCTCTCAAAAGCCTGTGTGGTGCAGTGGTGAAGGATTGGGGCTAGGAGCAGAGAGAGTCAGGGGACCTTCCTCAGCCATGGAAGCTTCCTGGTAGATTTTGGGCCAGTCCTTGTCTCTCAGCCCAAGAGTCAGTGGAGTGCAGTGGTGAAGGCACTGGACCAGGATCTGGGAGACCCACACTGTAGTCCACCCTCAGACACCAAAGATGAATTGAGTGACTCTCAACCCAACCTATCTCACAGAATTGCTGTTGTGGGCATAAGAAAGAAAGGGGGTCCCCATATATGTCACTTATACTTCCTGGGGAGAAGATGGATATACATTTCAGAAATAAGATCAGATAAAATTGTAAGACTGACTGTGAAGGAAAGCATCCCAAATTCAAATTCATCACACAAATGGGATCCCTGGAAATACATAACAGGACTGTAGTAAGCTTATTTTTCTTGATAAAAATGTGTAAAGGCTATAAAAATGGAGGTTGCCTTGGAAAACAAGCAGCTTATGCTATGCTAAACCCAAATCATACAGACTCTTTCTGGCTGGGAGTGATGTGTGAACCAACCCACTTTTGAGTTCCACCTCTTTTCTGATGTCAGTCAACTTTTATATATGCCTGCTTTTTTGTGTTATGGATGGTTAAAGCTGAATGGGATGGAGGACAGACAGAATACATCATGCATTTTTATTTCTATATATAATTGATATGGTAAAGATCAACCATGAGAATGACAATTTCATGACGGTCTTACATCTTCCAAAATGTCCAACATCTGACATCAACAAGAGGGAAGAAAATCTAGCTATGGTCTATGGATACTTAGTAATCTCCCTGTACAGAGTGTCCTGATCTGTTCCCATTTTCCTGATTCACCTGTTGACAGAAAAAGGCAACGTCTTTTAATATCCAACCCTGTTGGTTCTTGGCCCTGACTATCTCCCATGTTCTCAGGTTTCCATCATCACATTTCATGACAGCAGAGAAGTGATACAATAGTTCCTCATAGGACTTCTTTTCCCCTGTCCATTTCCAAAATCTCATGGAATTCTACTCATAGAAAGCAAACCTTAATAACCAGAGACAGAAGTGAAGGAGTCACATTTTAGTTAGCTGTTTCTACAGTATGAAAGAAGAAATTTTGTTTTGTTCTTTGAATATGTTTATCTCCATAAAAAGCAATATAGACTGAAGCACGAGAAACATTTTGACAGGGATGAGCAGCACCAAATACATTCCTTCAGTCATCACTTTAGGCCAGAACTGGGGGACATGTAGCCCATCAGAGGTTGCTAAAGTATTGCTCTGAACAATCTTCTCAGGCATGTTAAACATTGAGAGATGCTCAAGATTCAGAGTTCAGTTATTGAACCAATGTGTTTAATGTTTGTTGAGGACTATATTCTATCACGTAAGCTGTTTGGAACCCACGCTTTAGGCTTGAACAAATTTCACTAGACTTTAGACAAACTTCCATTAAAATTCTTCACATGTTTCTCTTGAACAGGTTTTTCTCTGCTGGTGTCAGCCCTTCCAGGTAAGCAAGATCAGGAAACAAGAGTCACGAGAAGTCTTGTGGTATACTCTAATACAGTTAGGATATTATAACAAAATCTTGAAACCCTGTTAAAGCCCCTCTCTACTTCAACTTATAGCTAGCACAATCAAGGCAGAATTATTCTGAATTCCTTTTCAGGGTTTCTACTTTCCCAGGACCCAAATAGCTTTTCTTAACAGCTTAGTATTCTCCTCTCCTTCCTCAGAGTCAACCCAACATTCCATCATATTTGGGCAAAACCTAGAAAAAGCCATGAATTTCCCATCAGATATTCCACTACTCAAGTTAAGCCTTTTCTCTCCCCCCAGATTTTCTCACACCCTCACCATATACAAAACAAAGCAAAACCACCTTGCCTTTTCTCTGTGTTCCTAGTCTCTCTAATCCTTTTTTTTTTGGGGGGGGGGGAGAGGGCAGAAGGGGGGATTTAAAATAGAGTATGTGAGTTTAAAGAGAAAAAAAGCAACACCTTTGCTTTGAACTGCAAAGAGAAAGTTTGGCGGTCAAAGGAGGCATAAATCAAGCCGAAAGGGAGGAAGATGAGAAAAGGGGAAGAAAGCTTTTATTATGGGATTAAAAAGACTCTAAGCACACAGTTTATAGGGAAGCAAAGTAACGTGGCAAAACAGCATGAAATGTTTATGCAGGCCTGCAGAATCTGCTGTTCCACCCACCCCATTTCTGTCTCGCCCTAATTTACTGTTCTAATCAGCAGACTTATTTTCTGCCCTCTTAGAGGCTCCCATCCTCCTTATGGGGGGGAGTAAATCAGCTGCAGATCTAACCCTTTGGCTTCACCAATATGAAACACTATACATAAAATGAGTTACTGCAAATAAGGCCAAGGCTTGTGTCATAAAGCTGTCACCTCCAGGAGTTGCTTTCCTAATAGGCCGACACCCTACCTTGTTATCGCATGCAGTATTTTATTTTCCTTTCATTATTTATTTTTATTTATTTATTTATTTTCCAAGAAAGGCTCACAGGGAGATTAGACAGAAGCATAATCGTTGGGAAGATCGCAGGCTTAAAGAATGCTGGGGGGCTTCTGAAACTTTTCCAGGACCGCTCTTGCTACTGCTATAAAGGAACTGCTGCCCCTCCAGGACCAGGTTGGGCTAGGGACTGTATGGGCCAAGCCATAATGCAGGGGTTAAATTGGGCAATGTCCCAATTCCCCCTGAAATGATAAATTCATTTCTACAGCACCTCTCCTCCAATAAATAAACCTAGTGATTTCATTAGGCTTAAGGTAGGATAGAAGAGCTTATATAAAGACATACACATGAATTTCAGATTTAGTATTTACACACACACACATATATTCTTAGTTTTGAAGCCTTCTGACTTTTATTACGGATTTCTGAATCCTGTTTTATTCTTTTCTTCAAGTTTGTAACCTTGGGGGCCTTTTTTACTAACCTTGATAGATAAGAAACTGTACCCACAGAAACAAGATAAGGTGTACAATCCAAGGATAGCTTCTTCCTAGAAAAAAGGGGGTTAGCTAACAGTCAAGGGGGCCTAGCAAGGAAGGAAGGAATTTCCTAATATTGAATGGTGCTGAGGTGAGGTATGGGTAACTGTGTTTCTCAATCTCGGCAACTTTAAGATGTGTGGACTTCAACTCCTCCTTAACTAACATCTTTGGGTTTTCTCCCTCAGATCTTCTGAGCATCCAAAGTACTGCTTTGGATAGTACAAGACCCTTCCCCTTTGGTGTCTTTGTTGTTGTTGTTGTTCAGTCGTTAAGTTGTGTCCGACTCTTCGTGACCCCATGAACCATATTGTGCCAGGCCTTCCTATCTTTCACTGCCTCCCTGAGTTTGCTCAATTTCATGCTCATTGCTTCCGTGATGCTATCTAGCCATCTCATCCTCTGCCGTCCTCTTCTCCTTTTGCCTTCCATCTTTCCCAGCATCAGGGTCTTTTCCAAAGAGTCCTCTCTTCGCATTAGGTGACCAAAGTATCTGAGCTTGAGTTTCATTATCAATCCTTCCAATGAGCAATCAGAGTTGATTTCCTTTAAGATTGACTGGTTTGACCTCCTAGCAGTCCAGGGGACTCTTAAGAGTCTTCTCCAGCACCACAGTTCAAAGGCATCAATTCTTCGGCGTTCAGCCTTCTTTATGGTCCAGCTCTCACAGCCATACATTACTACTGGAAAAACCATAGCTTTGACTATGCGGATCTTTGTCGGCAAGGTGACGTCTCTGCTTTTTAATATGCTATCTAGGTTTGCCATAGCTTTCCTCCCAAGGAGCAAGCTTCTTTTAATTTCACGGCTGCAGTGTCCGTCTGCAGTGATCTTGGAGCCCAAATAAATGAAGTCTGTTACTGCTTCCATTTCTACCCCTTCTATTTGCCAGGGATTGATGGGTCCAGATGCCATGATCTTAGTTTTTTTAATGTTGAGTTTCAAGCCAGCTTTCGCACTCTCCTCTTTCATCCTCATCAAGAGGCTCTTTAGTTCTTCTTCACTTTCTGCCATTAGGGTGGTATCGTCTGCATATCTGAGGTTATTGATGTTTCTCCCTGCAATCTTAATTCCGGCTTGTGATTCTTCCAGCCTGGCATTTCTCATGATTTGGTGTCTTCTCTGACATCAACTCTCATTTCTTTTCTTTTTTATTTACACCATCATCTAAAGGGCTTCTACATGCTCAGGTTATTCAGCTGTAGGCATTTTTTTAATGTGTCTGTGTCTCAGCATGTGTGGCCAGGATTAATTCAGGGACTTCATCTGCTCTTTTTCTAGCTGTTCTTTTTTTTTAGTATTTAATATCTCTGTTTTATTTTAGTTCCATTACATAAAATCTGTATTTTTAATTATGCTAACCTAATCAATAAACACACACCACTGCATTCAAGATCAGCACAATCTCAACATTCTAAACCACAGAAATATATTTTTTAGAAAAATGAGAGAGTTTTAGTATCTGAAAAACTGGGTCATGAGAGTTTTGGATGAATAAAGAACAGAGCCATCCAAAGCATATTAGAAGAATCAGGAGCACTGATGGAGGCAGGGGAAGATAAAAAACAGCCAAGAAGTCACCCAAAGCTGCATGATCAAAGCCTCTCCCCTTTTTCCATGCATCACACATCTTCTTGGCTATCAAAGCATCAGTTCACTTGCAGTTGGTCCAGTGGACTATTCCCTGGCTAGTGAAAGACCCAGGATTGTAGGCTAGATTAGGAAGTTAAAAGAAAACAAACAAGAAAAGTGGCCGTCCATTTCTAAGAAGCAGAAAACGATATGCAGGTGTCAGTAAAGTCAGCAGAAGCTGAGTACAGAAGAGTCTTTCTCTTTGCACCATGCCGAAGTGCAATGGAAAAATCTCACCCCACGTTTAGCTCACCTTGGGCATTTTGCAAACAACTCCATTTTCCAGCATCGATGGTCTCCAGCTTTCCTTCTTCACAAAATAAGTTTACTGCCCAGGATATTATGGTGACTGCTGAAAATATAACGATGCATACTTAGGAAAAAATCTAATACGTTTGAACCGGTGTGACCATCTGCCTGAAACAATGGCTAGCAAGATGACCTGGGGAGACTGAAACAGGGGCTGCTCTCCTCCTGCTGCTGCTTGTTCTTGTTACTCTTGTTGTGTTGACTGAAAACTTTTTGGATGTTGGTGGCTTTTCAAATGGCAAGAGATTCTTAACTGATATTCTTACAGAAAAGGAGAAAGTATCACTAAGGTTTCAAAAATGAAACAGAGAGGCTGCTATACTCTGATTGGAAGGAGAATGTAGCAAATCACTGAAGTGCTGCTAATGATTATCTGCTTGAGAAACCCCTCAGTGTAAATGTTCTGGAGTGAAAAATCCAATTTGCCTGTTCCTCCTTTGCTATTTGGGGTGCTTTTCTTTGGGCTGAGTGAAGTTGGAGCCTGCCATCCATTCAGCTTTGATCTACTCATTATCTGAGATATTTGTACCTGGGAGTTTTATCTGTCACAAAACGAAGTTCATAAGCAATACTGAGACAATACCAGGAAAATCTCCAGCATTACTTCACAAAGCAGATCAGGGGCAAGAAAGAAGGCTACATCTTACTTCTAAACAACCATGAGAAAGAATTTATTGTCTTGTGGTGGGAGGGAGGGAGGGAGGGAGGGAGGGAGGGAAGGAAGGAAGGAAGGAAGGGCTCCATTTGTGAGAGAAGTAGTTTGTTGAAAGAAAATGTGCAGCTAATTTTTCCTTTGATGGTTTAGAGAACTTTCATCAGCAAGATGTAAGAAAGATAAGCATAGTTTTCTAACACTCACCAACCTGATGCTTCTGGATGTCCTCACCCAGAATATGAATGCAATAATTTCTTTCCACCATGTTCCTAGGAGTTGCAATTGTATTACCTCTGCTCTAGGACAAATTACAAAGCCATCCTGACTAATTGCCACTGAAAGCTTTCTTGTCTAGATTTATTTAGTCCCTCTTTAAAGCTGTTCAAATTAGTAGCTATCACAACAGCTTGCAGAATATAATTCTATGTTTTAATGATGTGCTGTATAATTTACGCCAAGCCTGTCACCAATGATACTCAGAACACACGCACACACACACACACACCCCATATCAAAACTTAAGAAGAAGATGCTAAACCAGATCCAATGTCTGTCTTCACCATCTTTCTATTCCAAGATGGCCAACAACTTGCTTAGGGAAAGCCCTCCAGGAACACACAAATGAAAAAAAAAATGAGAGTCAAGCACTTGCCAAATTTCTCCTTCTACCCCAGTGACAGGAAGAACTGAAAAACTCTTTTCCTTTTTTCCCCCACCAGACTTCCATAGAAGGGAAAGCAGCTGGCACTTACTTTCCTTGCATGGGGGAGAGGTGAAAAGAAGGGGAATCCACCAATTGCAGGCCGTGTAAACTATAGTCCAGGAAGAAGACCTGGCCATCATCATGGCCAGGGTGGAGGAGGGAGTGAACTCCACAAAGGGATTTCTTAAGGTGGCTTCACTTTCAGCCAGTTTATGCAAGGAGATAAGCAACTGAGAGCTATAGCATGGGAAAGCCTTATAAAGTGGATGGTTCTACCATGTGCCTTCTGTCAAGTTGGACTGTTTTACTTCTACCAATGAAGGTACCAGTGAAAGTGACACCTGCAACTTCTTGAACAAGTCTTGGCCGTGCCGAGCTTCCTGTAGGCACCGGGGGCTTTGCAGGAGGCGCTGCTCCTGCTTTGCTTTGTTAGGCCACCTTGAAAAGGCACCTCTTTCAAGCTTCACAAAACCTTAATCCTTACAACTTCTGACCAATTTCCAGCAAAAGTTGTAAAGGACTTCTAGTAGTACCAATAGAAGAGAATATGTGTAGCTCAGGGTTGAACCGTGGAGTCCTTCAGGTTCTCTGAGCTTGGTGGTTTTCTTGCAAACATTTTGTTACCCAGCAAGGTAACATCTTCAGTGCTAGAAGGGAGTAGGGTTTGCTCTCTGTTTATGTAAACAATACCTTAATCAAGGAACAACAAAAACAAAAACACCAAAAAACAACAACAACACAAGCAGGGCAAGCCACTGTATATAAACAGAGAGCAAACCCCACTCCATTCTAGCACTGAAGATGTTACCTAGCCAAGTAACAAAATGTCTGCAAGAAAATAATGAAGCTCAGAGAACCCCAAAATCTCCACACTTCTAGGGAAGGGGGAATGGGGCGAGGGAGGGAAAGAGAGAATAAACTTATCTTCTGCTATCTGAAACAAGTCAAGGCCACCCAAAATTGCTACATTCGGATGAAGAGGATGGCCTCTTCACTTCAGCAAAATTAATCAGGGATGGTTTAATCAAGTACAGCAGTGTTTCTCAACTGGGAGCTATATGGGCCCCTGGGAGCCCTAGGATATTTCAAGGGGGCCACAGGTGAAAAACATGTAGCAGGGAGCCATGGCACATGCCACAGAAAGGCAACATATATTATATTTCAAATACTGTCTTCTTGGTGCCAGAAAATGCACCAGTTACTGTCTCATGTCTGCATCTAGTAATGGGACCTGGACAGGGGGGCCACAGGAGAAAAACAAGGTTGGAAGGGGGCCATGGGTGAACAAAGCTTGAGAAACACTGGATTATAGCACCAAAATGGAACAGATGAGCTATAAGACCCATTTCTACGGACCCATTTTATGTTTATAAAATAGTATTACTGGGGAAATGCATCTCCTCCCAGATATTCCCCAATACTGTGGCAAGTACAGGGGACCCTAAAAATGGATCAATGCTTTTTCCATTCTTCTTTTAAAAGAGATCCCAGTAGGTCGATTCTGAAAGCTGTCCTTGCTGATCCTTCTTTGCCTGGACAGGATGGGATATGGTTCACAAATCTTCTTCTTAGAGTCTTCAATGGTCCACCCTGGAAAACCATTTCCTTCTCACTCATTTAAGAAGCGCAGAAGGGGGGGAGGGTTTAATGTTTTGACAGGGGAGCTGAAGTAACAGTCAAAATATTTGTTGCACAAGTCAACTCCTAGCTATAAAATGCAAAGTCTATGTAGTTTTCCCCCACCCCACCCCCAAAAGAAACCCAGATAAATGACTTGTGATGTGAGCAGGGCAATTTCTTCAAAATTGTTTTGACAGAGAATTAAAAGATCTAGGAGGTTCAAGCTGAGAGGCAGCTTCTTCCAGACTGAAAACTAAATTATGTCATTGCTTTCTTCTCTGGAGCTTGGAAAACTACCAGAGTGTGTAGCTGTACCAATATTGTTCTGCTCTTTGTTTCTGAAGTGAAGTCTTACTAGGAATAGAAAATTGAAGTTTAATTTTTACTTAAAAAAAGGTTTTTGAAGTGAGTTGGAGAAGCAAAAACAGATATTCAGCTCTTTTCCGCTATGTGGAACTCACTGAGTTACTGAGCTGAAAAAAAAAAAAGGAATAAAATTACATTTTTAAAAAAGTGCAAAATTCAAAGCAGGGGGTCACTCAACAAGTACGATTTTCCCCCCTTTCAAAGCAATCGAGAAAAGGACATTAGTAATACCTTAAACAGGACAATTAGGATTTTCATTCTAACCATTATCAGTCTTCTGCTGGGGCTAAATGGAGCCTTTGATTTTCATCTATTGCTTCAAACTATTTTAAAATAGTAGAGAACCACCTTTTCTGGGTCAGATTCACATTCAGCATGCAAAATGATGCTTGCTATCTCACTCCCCTGAAGGGGGAGGAAATCCCAGGCTATAATGGATGGAATGCTATCTTTTTTTTTAAATCATTTTACTGGTTTTCTTTATGCTTCCTGGTCTGAGAAAGATGTCCCCTTTTCACTGACATTGTAACCTTCCCACAGCAATTTGATCCTTTTATAGAAGTATAATTAAATAGTGATTAATTAACTGGAAGACCTGAAGGGCCAGGTTGAGGATGGATCATCCTGGAGAAAATCTATGCAGTTGCTAAGAATCAGCACTGACTTGATGGCAAATAATTAGTTGATTAAATAAAGTCAATGTGAAACCAGTGTACTGGGGATAGCACTGGACCAGGAGTGGAGAGATTCTGGTTCTAGTCAGTCATGGAAGATCACTCTTGGAGTAGTTACCTTCTCCCAGCCCAACGTACCTCAAATGGTTGCTGTTGTGGGTTGTGAAAATTATCCTATGACCCCCAAATTATCATTAGTATCCTGAGTATGTGGCAGTACTCGGTATTGTCAGCCCTTCATGGTAGACCTAATCAGGAAACAGACTCCACTGGAAGACTCAGACTCTACTTTATTGAGATAGGCTACAGTAACAGGATCTTACAAACCTGATTGTGCTTTCCCTCCCTCTTATATCCCAGTGAATCAGGAAGGATCCTGACTCAATCTCTTCTGAAGACTATCTTGTTGCCCAGAACTTAAAGAATGTTTCGGCCCTCTTTGCTTCTATAACAGTTTTTGCCTATTTCCCTCAAGGTCATCTCCCTGACTCTACATGTATATACTTCCTAGCTGGTTGGGTACAGGCAACAGTATATTGTTTTGCAAGATATTCTCTAGAGCAGAGATCTTCCCTTGCATAAAATTGCATGCTAAGATTAAAACTGGCCAAACTGAGAGCTGAATGCATTATAGCATACTGTGAACATGTGCCAACACTGACCAGAACCGTCTGTACTATTAACAGGGAATGCTGCAAGTAGCATGATTTGACCAAAGCTGGCAACCTAGTCTATATACTGCCTCTATCTTGCTAGAAAACATTTGTGAAATCCTCAGTTAAGCAAAACCATTATGGGCAATGGAGGTCAATAACTATGGGCCCATCTTATGATGATCATGGCATGTGGAAGTTTGCAACTTGGAAGGTCTGCAGAATAAATGGTAAAAGCATTATCAAAGAAAAATAGATATGTTGTGGGTTTATGAAATTAAACTAAAGGGATAGATTGCAATAGACCTGAGTGAAAGTGGTCTGATCTTACAGAATTGATGAATATATTCATTGGGGAACATTCTGAATAAATGGATGGGGGGATATTCTGCTAGGTGATATGAATAGATGGGTGGGACAAGAGGAAAGAGTGAAGAGAAAGTGTTTGGGCCATTGGTAAAAATATCTGATTAGAAAAAGATATGCTTTTCACACATATGTGCTTTAAGCACAAGTCTGTTAGTATGTATGCATGACAAAGGAATGAATATAATTCTAAAAGTATTATTAATGTGATTGTTTATGGTAAAAGACTGAGAGAATTAGTGAAGGATACAATGGAGCTGAAAGGTTCAGAAGGTGGGATAGATCATAGTTTGGTAGTGTCAAGAGTAGATCTTGGGGGGGAGGGGGGAAATGGAAGAGAAAGAAAGAAGTGGAAGGAACCAGAAGATTGTAGGAAGAGGAATTGCCCCTCAGTATGGAAAAGTATTAGAAGATAGAGGAATCTCCAATGAAAGAAGATATAAAGTAGGCATGAGGACAGGGGATGTGAAAGCTGCTTGGAACAAAGTTCCAACAATTCTATTACCAAGTGACACAGAAGCATATGGAGTTATGCTAATAAGAAGTATGAAAAAGGGATGAATGGTAGAATGATGAACTGAAAGTAGCTGTGGATTATATAAAAAGCCATATAAGAGATTGCTGCTGAAAATGAAGATGAAAGATGTTTTATAATATGTATAGAGAAAAAAGAGAGCCAGTGTGGTGTAGGGTTAAGGTGCTAGAACAGGAGTGGGAGACCCAGGTTCTAGCCCCTTCTTAAGCATGGGACCAGGCTGGGTGACTACGGGCCACTCACTCTCAACCCTAAACTGAGAAGTCAAAACACATCTGTCTGCTAACCTGCACTGGACCAATTTACTGGATTACAATCCATAATCTTAAATGAAAAGGTCTTAATTCTGTAGTGGATTGATTTGTTGGGGTGAGGAGGAGGAGGAGGAGGAAGTTGCAGGGACTATAGTCAAAAACAGGAAGAAATTATTAAGATCAGTCATGTACAAGTGTTATACAGGTAAAGGTGTTTCATATCTAGCATGAGAACCTTTTCCGTACCTGTTAGCACTTCCTTAAAGGAGCCGTACCTTTTTCTGGGCTTGGGTGGAAAAGCAGCTTCAAGGACTCAGGGATATTCAGTGTGAATCCAGAAGAAAATATAATCGTAACAATTGGGCACAAGCATCTAGTGGTTATCCAGACTGCTCCAGCCTCGATATGATATATCTATTTTAGCAGCACACACAGTACATTCTGTTTTCTAGGCATGAGGACTTCCATTAAAAATAGAATGTCTATTTACAATGGATGTTAAAACACCAAAAAAAGGTGAGAGCAACATTGGAAGGGCCCTTAATAGACTCTGAGAGGCATGCGCATCTCACGGTCTGTAGGTTATTCTAACAAAAGTGTGCAAAATATAATTATCAAAGGCTTCTGGATCCCCCCCCCCTTTTTTTTTTTTTTTGGATTCTGGGTTTATTTGTTTTGTCATCAAGAAGTCACCTTTATCTTTTCCCCTTAAGTGCCTGAAGTGTGCTCAGCGTCATCTCTGCATTTTGTAACAGGCTGTAATTTTGCTACGAATGTGTCAGATCATCAAAACACTTAATACACTTCATCTTGGACTGTTTACAGAAGGTGAGCTGCCAAAATGACTGTTTTCACGATTGCAGTTCATTTGCTTTGCCTTTGATGCTGAAGTCCATTTTCGAAAAGGGGGTTCTTTGTGCTTCAGAAAATTATGGTTCTGCTCAACCTTTAATTGTAGCCTTGCTGGGGGGACGGAGGGAGGGGAGAGAATAAAGCTCCATCCACAGGTCAAAAGTTGGTGCAAGATTTAACATTTTCATTTATCAGTCTCATCCTCTTCTCTTGAGAATCCAGGAAATGCAAACACTGTGAACGCTACAGTGCGGAATAAATGCAGGCACTGAACCTTGCAATTGGGTTATTTGAGGTTTTGAAACATTAGAATGAACTAAAGATGGTTAGCTTTGTCCGCTATAGAATATTTCCAATTCTATTTGTTCCTTTTCTGTCTGTTCAGATCTCTACCTATTATATAGAGTAATCTCTATTTCGTTTTGTTTGAGTATGGGCAGAGTTGTTCAATGAGATGGGTGGTGACAAATTTAATATATTAAATAAGTAAATAAATAAGTAAATAAATAAATAAATAAGGTATATGGTAAAAAAAAAAAAAAAAGTCAAGTTTATGGCCATCTTGACTATTCTGACCATAACCTGTGGACACTAAATATTATACCCTCAATATACCCTAAATATTGGTAACTACTCCTTTGCAAACATGCATAACATTTTCCTCTGAAAGTTTAGTTTGCATTTTTGGCTTGGAGACTAGGTTGAATAAAACTAAGCGATATTTATGTCTTGATCTGCATAATACATTAGGAAGTAAAATGTTGCTATGAAAAATTGAACCGTGCAAATGGAAATGATCTTTGGAAGAAGGTTTTGTTGGCTGCAAAAATGGAGTTAGAGTTCACTCACGGGATGTCTATCTTGTTTAAAGTAGTGTTTTTCAACCTTGGCAACTTTAAGATGTGTGGACGTCAACTCCCAGAATTCCCCAGCAGCATGCAGGCAACAAAGGAACCCTTATGACAATTATTTTATGACTGGGTGGGTCTCGAGTGACAGATCATTTACTTTTCATAAAGCCCATCAGATTCAAAATTTGAGAAGAACCTGAGGATTTTTGTTCAGGCAAAACCACAAGAATTTGGGAGAACATCAAGAGATGTTACGAACATAAACAACATCTTCACCAGTACTCTGCCACAGTTAGTTTCTCATTCATATGCTGGGAATTAATATCACTCTCCTCCTCCTCCTCTTCCTCCTCCTCCTCCTCTTCCTCCTCCTCTAATAGCAGGGTAACACATATATGCTGATTGATATTTCTTCTTGTAGCTAAGAATAAACTTTAAAATGTAGATCCTGTTAAGAATAACAGCTGACTTGGAATTATTTCAGCTTTGACACACAGATTTCCCCCCCATCCTCCTAGATGTTACATTTGCACATGAACTGAACACTTGCACATTTCACGGATTAATATCTAGACTGCATGTTTCCTATTACACACTTCTCTGAATGTGGTGACACAATTTTCAGGTCAAATATTGCCTTAAAAATGTATAGTCTTGATAAAAGTCCCCCACCCACCCCCAAATATTGGACAAAGTTGCATTCTTAAAAGTATATATGGGGGACAGTTACAGTATATGTGGGGGACAATTACAAAGAAAACTATATGTTTATTTTTATTTTATTTTATTTTATTTAAATGTAGAATGAATCAGAAATGTAAAATAATAGTCCTGTCAATGCATTAATACAAATCAGATATAGGTCAGATGTAATGATTCACACCTTCCACTACCTGTTTAGCATCCCTAATTTATAAAACTTTGGAATTTTTATTTTTTACCTTGCGAAGCATGGATGGTGCGAGCATTATGGTGGTATAAGGGTTAGGGCTATGCAAAACTTGATTGGGTGATTCAGTTTGAAAGAGATTGGATTGAATCATGATTTCAAGTTGAATCTTTGAATTGGATCTTCACATTAATCTCAAGCATCAAATCAAAGAAGTTGCTTCAAATTGTGTTGAAGAGATTTAAAAATAGCCCAGAGTTCTAATGTACTTCTGGGCTTTGTAGAGTATCAAATATAGTGGCCGCTTTCTCTCCATATATGGACAGGGGAGGGGATTGAATAGTTATTATGGGACTCTTTGATATTGACGTGTGTAGTCTGCCAAGGTGTTTTATTATCTCAAGCAACCTATTTTGGAAAAGTGTGGTCTACTGTATTCTTTGTGTCTCATTTTTCTGTTGGATTAAATTTTAGGCAGATTTGGTTAAAGAAAGCGAGAAGATTAAAGAGAGATTCAGATATAACCTGATGTTCTTTTTTTTTTTTTTCCAAAACAGCAACTCTGGTTTGCTTAGAATGTGTGTATGTCTTGTCCAGTTTTCCCCAAACTCATGTTCTTTTAACCCTTGGAAATATCTGGTTGCAGCTTTGCAGGGTTGTCTAAAGGATCTACCATTTTTGCTATTTTATCCCTTTCCATCTCTAATGAAAAAAGATGAAGCAGCTGTAGATGTTCAGATGTTTTAGTGCTCACCCTCATAATCCATCAATGAATATTTTATCAAGTAGCCTTCTCATCTCGGATGGCAAATGTGAATCCAATTTTGCCAATTTCAAATCTTGGATCTAGCAACTGAGTTGGATCTTGATAGTCTCACACACTGACTCATGATATTTCTGAAGTAGGTTTGGAACCCCATTTGCTATACAGTACCTGGCTGACCTTATTTTATTTTCTTCTTTTAAATGGTATAATCTGCCCATTCCCAATTTATGCCTCTAGGTAGTTTAAAATTTTCAATATACAATATTCCCAATTTATGCCTCTAGGTGGTTTAAAAATGTCAATATGCAATACAATATAAACTAAGAAACCATTAAAACTAAGGAACATAGAAATTCTAACCATGTGTGTGTGTGTTTTATTAGCTATTAATCTACCACATTGGTCCAGTGAAAGTTTTTGTGTGTGTGTATGTGTGTGTGTATGACTTCTCAGTCTAGGGCCGAGAGAGAATTATTATTCCAAAGCCACCAGCCAGCTTCCATGTCTAAGAGAAAACTAGAACCTATGTTTCTCCACTCTTAGTCCAGAACCTTATACTGGTTCTTTTATAGATTTATATATAGACAAGCACCAATACTGATAAGGTAAACATGGATCTGGAAAATGCACCCCACTGATAATCTAACATTAGACCAGTCATTCTGTATTTCAGCCTAATTAATTTTCAGGTTGCCATGAGAAAGAAGGAGAAAAACAAGGTATGTATTTTTAGAGTCTTGGAAGATGGGATATCAATGCAATACATAAATGAGCTGCCAGTAGATATGGGATTTTAGGAAACTGTTGCGTAGAAATCTGCTCACTTAATACAGGCATTCCAAAAACAGATCTGTAACTAAATGAACCATCCCATTGTGACCAATTATTTTTCCATACTGTTGACTCCTTTCCGCTCTTCAATTTCTGGTCTTTGAATCTTAGGGCAATCAAACTCCCAACAATCAGTTCAATAATACATACACAGCAAATGTGACAGGTAGACAAATGATGGGTTATTGGATATAGCTCAGTCAAAAATTTTATATACCTCAATCAATTAAATCAGTTTGATTGCCAGACAGAGAGAGCAATGTTTCCTATTGTCATTGACTGACAGGCAGTGATGTGGCAGAAAAAAATGATGAAAGACAAGGGGAAACTTTACTGGCACATATCTTATACTGTGTTACCTTTTTTCTTTCTTTTTTAATAAAAAAAAATAATACTGCTGTTTATTGAGATTTACTGCCAATCCTCCACCTTTTAGACCTCATTTTTGTCTCCTTTGGAACAACAATCCCATCTGAATTTTGATGAATGATTCCTATTGAAATACATTGCCAATTTAATCGTTCCAGTAGAAATTGTTCCTACTATAATGGCTTGCAAAGATGCATGATTACTCAGAAGTAAATTCTGCTGTTCAGTGCAGCTGACTGTGCTGTCAATAGGCCTGTTCACATATTATTGATCCAAAATGGGAATTACTGCTACCTGTACAATCAACAGGGTGCTGTATTCATTCTGTTGTCTCAGATTATTTTACCTAAATATTGCAAATTATGTGAAGAATACCAAATGAAACATCCAGGATAAAGTTGTCCAAACATTTTTCCTAAGAACTTTTCAATAGTTTTTGGAGACTGCACAGATTTTGGGGGGTATTACCCCTCTGAACCTGTGTTAAAAGTGATCCAATACCTACAAACCTGGGATCCAAGTTTATTAAGAATCACTTTCAGCTAAGAATATGCTTCACCTTTGAGACATCTTCTGAGGCTTTTCTACATGGTCCTCACTATCTGAAGAGTAACAAGTGAGTGCTGCTTCTCTGCAGTAACCAAGAAACTGGATACTGGACTCCTTGCTAATGTCCTACTGTGTTTAGAACAACTTCTAAAGTAAAACAAAAGAAAATGGGGAAAAAAATGTAGATGAATCTTAAAAAATGAGCCACTAAGTAAACAGAAGGCTTTAATTTATTCATTTAGGAGAATTATATGGCCCTTTTGATCAAGCAACACCTTCATCGCTAATTGTGATGTCGACTTCTTTGCTATGCTAAATTAACATTATTGACACTGGCCCATTCAAAAGTAAGTATTTGCATTAGGGAAACAAATATGTTATTTATGTGACACAGACCCACATGATAGTTATGCACTGCATACCTTTACTAGCTAGAGCAGATTTAATTGGGTATTAAAAGAGATTTACAGTATAATCTTGCAATCTTATACACATCTACTTGGAAGTGTCATTAAGTTAAGTGGGGCTAATTCTTTGTAAGTGGATTTAGCATTGTATGGTGACATTGCTATCCTTTTCTCATTTACTTAGCATTAAGTCCTTCTTAAATCAGTGAGACTTATTTCTGAGCGGACATTTGTAGAATTGCATTCTTCATTGTGAAACAGATGTAATAGTGCACTATGTCCAAGACCACAGATAGCAGCTGTCGTACCGTCCAGTTCTATTCAGAAATAACCATAGCTAAGTCTATTTTTTAACTCTTCTAAAAATAACTGATTAATCAAATGGAGATTTGGGGTCTTCATTAGCCTGTGCTTGCAGAAATGACTTACTGGCATGCCATCAGAGGGTAAGAGATCAAAATTCATCATATCCAGGTTTCTGCTTTCTTCAATGTTCAAGAAGTCTTCTTGTAGTTTGTAAATATGAACTAAAAGCAACTACCTTCCTCTGTGGTTATTCCAGTACCAGAATATTTACCAGACCAATAAGCATATTCCGGAGAGATCCATGTGGGGAGTCTGGAGGAAATAGTGGAAAACATCACTCCACCTTTTTCGTACATGTGGTGATGCCACACAGACCTATAAAAAAGGTGGAGCTTACATTGCAGTGGAAATATGCTGTTCTTGACATTACTGATGAAATTGCTGGACTTTGGGGATGCACCTGCTATATTTTTAAATATTTGTAGACCTGTGTATAACAAAGGTTTTTTTTAAAAAACAACAACAACAAATAATATGTTTGCTTGTTTCTTTGTTTTTTTTTCTTGGAACTCAACAACAAAAACCAGGCATATTGGTACAAAGGGTCTGAAAAGCATATCTCTGATGATTCAAAAATGGTTTTGTGGAACCAGAGAATTCCTCCTCCTCGCCAGAGCACTTTCATCTCATGTACAGAAGCTCACTGCCACCTTTATGAAAGGTGAGCCTCTCCGTTGGATGTACCTGGATGAAAGCTAGCTAGCATTGAACCAGACACACACACAAACACACACACACACACACACACACAAAACGAAGACAGCCTTGATCTCATGGAAATTTAGACTTTTGCAGGAGAACTCCTTGCAAACGGCTTTCACTTTCTAAACAGACATCAAGATTTCAAGGAAAAAATGGGGGAGGGGGAGAGGAGGAGCACAACCAGATTGAAGACTGAGTTGTGATTCTGCACATTCACATCTGAGCAGTGATTAGGGGGAAAAATGCTTTAAAAGCTGGGCTTCTGACGTTCCATGAAAGACCTGTTCATACTGGGGAAACAGCCACAGGCAAGCTTACTATCCCCTGCGAAAAGCTTTCTCTGATGTCCTTGGCTTCCATCTGCACAGGAGGAAAAGATGCACAAAAGCCCAGTGCATTTTCCCCCTCTAACAATTTTACCTGGTCTTTATAAGTAAGTCACTTTCTCCCAGACATATGATATAAAACACATCTCTTGGGAAAGATAAAGCTGTTTTAGTTTGGAGCAAAATGATGTGCCTCTTTCACTTTACCCAAAGGGTCAGTAAGTCAGTTATCACTTTTGTAAATACCACTACAGTGCAATCCTACATCTATCAACCAGGAAGGAAATCCCATTGAGTTCAGTGGGGCCTTCTTCCAGGTAAAGGAACACTAGCATTGAATCACAGAACCTAGAACTGTAGAGTTGGAAGTGAATTCAAGGACCATCTAATCCATCCATCTGCAATGTTCAGGACAACCGATTAAACCATCCCTGAGAAGTGGCTGTTCAGCCTCTTTTTAATTAGCTGTTTTTTTTTTTTTCCATCCATGGTCAAGATGTTAAAGATGGACCAGAAGAACAAGCTTCAAAGCCACCTTCAGCCCTGAAGCTCACTATGTGGCTGTCTCTTATCTCCAACTGCATCCAATAGAATTTTCACTTCTATGAAATAGAGACAAACTTTCAAAATTCTCTATTAAACTTGTCATTTTTTAAAGGGGGGGGGTTAGGGTTAGGGTTAGGGTGAAATAATTTTTTCAATTATTCCAGAAGAAGAAGAAATTCTCCAAAAATTTCTCAAGGGCAAACTCCATGCCTCCTTGTTTGTACAAAGGCGCATTACTGATGAAAAAGGTCCCCTGGAGAAGTCCTTCAGGAGGTGCACAATGTTTGAGGGATCAAGGATCACAACTCCCAACATTTGGGGGTGGGGCCTGTCATAGGAGACCATCCAGTAGATACTTGACATCACTAAATTGTTTGGGCTCTTTAGAGACTCTCATCCCTATCCTTAAAATCATCCCCAATCAGAAAAGTATTATGAAATATAGAATACACAGTGCTCAGTTTTGACAGAGGGGGCATAAATGAGGTGTGGGGGCAACACAACCCAAGGGCCACAGCTTGGCACCCTTGTCTTGAGATCCAATGGAAGCAAGAAAAATCAGAGAACTCCAAAGAGGTGATCAAGATGGCATCCTTTTTGTGTGTGTGTGTGTTGCAAGGCTTTGATTATGCAATGATGGCCACCGCCTTAATTTTTTTATCCATACCTCCACCCCCACCCCCATGGCTGCTTCTGAAGCTGCAAACTATGGGAGACATGATGATACAACAGAAGATGGGATGTTCACACACACCTCCCTTTGCCATCTCATTGCTATTTAAATGCAAGAATACCACCTTTGGGGGGAACTTCCCTGGACTTCTCTTTTAAAAGAGTTTCTGAAGCTTTTTCAGAGAGGGGGGGTATGTGTTATGTAGAGTTGCAACTGACAAAAAAATGAGGCTTTTCCAGCAAATTTGTGTTAGTTTTAAAAGGGAAGGGAAGGGAAGGGAAGGGAAGGGAAGGGAAGGGTCTTGTATTAATTTGAAAGGAAGATAAGTTCCCCTCCAAAAGAACTTTTTAAATGAGAAAGTTAACTATAAGACCCCAGGAGGAAGAGTGTTACTAGGTTAGCTGAATCAAGGTCCTTTGGCTAAAAGTATAATTAGACAATTAGCATAAAGCTATCTTTGAAGTATTGCAGCTGATGCTATTTCTGTGAGCAGCGTGTACCAAGTATTTCACTTAATTGGAAATGTGCTGACCTTAAGTAGTAGGTGTGTGTGCATACATACACGTACATACATCATTGCCAAACTTGAATGGGCATTTTCTTTAGCTGTGTAGCCTGGCCAGAGACTATCAGAGACACTCCTATCTCTTGGAGTGTAAATTTAGGATTGTAGGATACAACACTGGAACTTCACCATAGACAGACCTGACCAGCTGGACTATGGAAATGCTTGTAGGAGACTCTTCTGTTGCTGCACTGATGATGATGACTTATTGTTGGACCTGAGCCAGCCAGTGGCTAATAACTTGGATGCAAGCCTCACTTAAGTCTTTTCTTCCTTCCTTCCTTCCTTCCTTCCTTCCTTCCTTCCTTCCTTCCTTCCTTCCTTCCTTCCTTCCTTCCTTGGGGGGTCAAATAATTTGTTTCCTTGCAGTACAGCGTATGCCTCCTTTTGCTGTCAAATCCAACGATAAGGCTTTCTTGTCAGTATCACATTTTGCCTCTGCAAGTCAGGACCTGTCTTAAATTCCCTGAGAAAATGGTAATGGATAGGTTTTATTTTCTGTTTAATCTGTCCTTTTTGGAGTGGCTGTTTTAAATTCAGAGTCATGTTCTTTTTGGATAAATGGGGTAATTGTTATGGTTTCACGCGAATCCTCTGAGTTGAAAGCTAAAGAGGCAGATCTGACAGATGGTCTGCCTGAAGAGCCCACAGGCAAGCAGATACCTGCAGCTGTTCTAGGAGGCCCTGAGCAAGTGAAATGTGATTCAGAGAATGAGAGGATGGGTTCCTGCAGGGTGCATCATCTGCAGAACATGCCAGGAGCTAGGAAGGGCTGAGCAAAGGAGATCAGCATGACTTCTGGAGAGAAGAGAACAGCAACGCCTCAGATCAAGCCATGCCAGCCTCTGGGCTATCTGAGAAAAAAACTTCAGGTCTTTGTCCTTCCATTGGGGAAACAGCTCTCTGTTTCTAGAACCGTGTCTCAGTCACTTTTGTGCCTAGCCCTGAATTTGAACCCTTCGCTTAATGTTCTGACAGACTTGTGGAAGTCTCTGGGGGTTCAAACCTGGAATATTGTAGACCACTCTCATGGTTCTGTTCTCTCTCTCCTTGCAGTTGCCCTCAGCTCAATGCACAAGGCAGCTGCTATGGCTAATTACTTCTTAATTCCCAGTGGTTACCAGGAAGTTTGCAACATGGCAGTAAAAATGTATGGGCTTGGATTTGCCGGGCTCTTATGTGCTGGCTGATACTGGACAGAGATACATGAAAACCAGCAATATTGGTATACATTTATTTATTTATTGTATTTATACATGGGCCAAATTTAGAGACCAATTTACCTCTATGATGGTTTCTTGGATTCTCTAGGACTGGGTCAAGGAAACAATGCTAATTTCACATCTGCTTTAGTCACAAATCTTATGTGAGTTGCCGTATTGTGATGTAAGAAATATTTGGGGGGGGGGTTATATCTTATTTGGGTAGGGCTATAGATGCTATAGACAGATGCTGAGTAGTTTTGAAGTTCTGCAGATCTTCAACACATGTTATGGATCCTGTAGTGGTTTCATGTAGACCTCATACTGTGGGAAAAATCCACTGGAATAAAAGGATATTTAATGAGTACCTTACATTAAAGAACATGGTTTCCAATTAGACTTAAGACTAATCAGGCCACTGTATACATTTTCTAAGCAATTAAACACTGTACTTTATCATTAGATACCATTAAGTTTTTATTTGGGGGTGGGGTGGGGGGACAAGAATCACATTCTCTCATTGGCAGAACCTGGCTAAAAGGGAATATTTGCTCTCAGCTCACACAGCCCAAATTTATTTCTAACAAGGATGAGTTAGGTGTGAGAGCAGAGGACCCAATATTATTGATTGCATTATTTCTATGAAAGATGGTCCCACTGTTTGCCACTGTGCTCATTAAATAAATCAGTATTAGCTTGTAAATTCCCCATCTTGCACCAGGCATAGATTCTGTTTGAAGTCAACGTCAGCAACTCTTTGCAACAGGAAGAGGAGAACACCCAGACCACCTGAGATTGCAAGAGTCATAGGAAGAGCATGGCAAAGTTTTATTTATTCCATGCAATGAAGTCCCAAGTGTAGAACAAAGTTGCAACTGGGCACTATGACAGGAGGGCTACGTGCATTGGAATGAAAAGCACTTCTTTTCCTGAGACTGCAAACAGGCAGGCTTGCTGATTTGGATCCCAGGAGACAGACAAGGTTTTTCTTCTGCAAAGTGAAGACCGATCTGTCTGTGTTCATTTTGTCAATGCAGGTAGTCCTCGTTTAGTGATTGTCTCATTTAGCAACCATTCGCAGTTACAATGGTGATGAAAAAGTAACTTTGCAACCAATCCTCACATGTACAACCTTCGCAGGTCTGTAAAGCAAAAAAAAATTGATCATAAGCGCAATCGTGGTTTTACTTTGTGACTGCTTCGGTGAACGACCAAGTTGCTGGTCCCAATTGTGGTTGCTAAATGAGGATTACCTGTATGAAACTCAGTTTAAGTTTCTCCATTTCTGCACTGCTATTGAAGTTTTATTTTCAGTCACAAACATTGATTAGGAGTTTTGTATTTCTCTTTTAGGGAGTTGGCCTTTTGACAGATGTCCACGTACACACATGAACATGTAGATACAAGTGTGAGCAGGTATAAAGCTGGAGTTAGAAGCTGAAGCTGACAGGTTGAGAAAGGTGGGCATTACACAGGATTTGTCTCCCTCCCTTCCTCTCTCCCTGTATGTGTGCACTTCTCTTCTTTTGGGGAGACTGTCATGCATTGAGAGCCATTGTTGTCATAGATATGGTAATAGTAACATTATTGTATGTTCAGTGGTTAGATGAACTATTTTAAAGCTAAAGCATTTGGGGAAATATGGCATATGCCTTACTTTGCCTTACTTTGTATGTGAAGATGCATTGCTTAAATGGAGAGACATTATTATGATGGTTGGTCGCACAGTCAGCCAGATGTTTAGACTGGATTTGGCATTTTTATCCACCTATTGAGTCCTTCCCAAGGACCTGGGATAGGCAGATGCTGTTGGATGGTGTTGAAGGTATCATTGCAGGATGTGAGCTGTGCCAAGTCAAGCTGCCTTTTGCAATTGACTGATGGTGATTTTGTCAGTGCCGATGGTCTTCAAGTTGTGCTCCAGATATTCTGGGATTGCACCCAAAGCGCCTATAACTATTGGTACTATCTTTGCTTTCTTTTGCCATTATTATTATTATTATTATTATTATTATTATTAATAATAATAATAATAATAATAATAATAATAATATGCCACCTGACTCCCAGCAACTCTATGTTATCCATAGAGAGTTTTTTGGATGTAGTCCCTAGCAATTTAGGGTAAAGTTAAAAAACTGGTTCTGTAGACCACAAAATGCTCAGTGATTGGAGTCAATCCAAGGCATTTTCATTGTCCATTTTTAACCCCCAAACAAGTCACAGGATTGTGAATATCTGTTTTTGGTACTAATATATTTCTATAAATAACTAAGTCGGTTAAAGACCTTTCTGCAAATCTGGCTTTCAGTTAAGGATTTCATGATAACCCATTCAGTCTGTATTCATTCGCATTTTAGTGTGGTTCCAGAGGGGGGAAAAACATCCACCCCTCCCTGTAGAGATTCAGTTGCCTTCCAAAAGAAAATTCCTGGGGAAGGCCAGATCTGTATAAATTGATTGGACTTCCTTTTCCCATTTGATTTTTTTTTTTTCCTTTTGTTATAGCGGGCACCGCTGGTACTAGCACAGCCTGAGGCTGCCCTTGTAGGCAATGTGTGAAGAAGAAAATTGTCAAAGGAGTATGAGAAAAAAGGCAATGTGGTTCGCAAGATGAAAAAGTAACCAAGCAGAAAAGATGGGAGGGAATTATTCAAACTCCAACATGCTGCTTCAAAGTTTCAATCTTCTTGTTTTAGGATAGTTCATAGGCTGGGATAAAATTTCTGCTGAGGAAAATTGAAATGCTACAACTACCGTGCACGGACTGTATATATTTATACTAGCTGAAGCTATGATGTCAATTTTGTCTTGGGTTAACCTAAGCGTGGCCCACTCAGAAGCTAATCTAAATGTTGAATGGTCCTGGAAGCCAATTATGGCTGTAGTTAAGCACTCCAATGTGCTTTCTCCAAGCTTATTTATTTATTTTTATTTATTTAAATGATTCATATAGTCTTTTCCATTTTGCAGCTTCTCCAGTTGCACCATTTAATAGAAGACAACACCTTTTTGTCAATAATTTATTTCTATAAAGGCTGATTTTAGTTTTTGTGAGTCCCAGAAGTCTACTTGACTACACAAGTGGTGCCTGATCTGCTAAAGGAGAGACCACCTGAAGCCTTGGTCAGCTTTGTATCACAATTCTCTGTATACTAAGACTAGTAACAGAGAAGGCTTATAACACTCTAGCTCCATCTTTCCAAAATGATGTTGGACCTTGAATTGGCATAGAGGATGTTCCTCTTTATAACATTATTCTAAAAATATAAAATCAACATACTGCTTTAATCTGAAAAGATTCTAAGTGGTATATATATAGTAAGTACACGAACATAAACACATGTTGCTTCTTGGTTCAATTTAATTCATACAAAAGACCTACACTATGGTTGGTTCGGTCTGCTAGAGAGAATGAACATGGATGGAAGCACAAAGCCAACGTATTAAAGAAGAGTGAAAGGGTCAAGAGGAATGAGAAGACCAGGAAGCTGTACTTGGATAGAGTTGATGAGATGCAAAAGAGAGAGGTGAGAAGTGGTATGTGAATGGGGCAGAAGCAAGGATGGTTTGCAAAGAGAGAAAAGTAGAGAGGTATAGTGAATACGTTGGTGTAAACAAGATGGAATTATATTTCTTTTTCTGATGCCTTTAGTTTCTTTGCTTACTACTTTTTACTTCCCTTCTGCATTTTGCCCAGTATTGCTAACTCTGAAATGGAACTGAGTAATGGATATGGAAGGATGGATACCTAATTTGGCTTGGTTAGCCACAAGCTGACAGTCAGTTTGGTGTAGTGGTTAAGACTAGAAACCAGGAGCCCATGAATTCTACTGCTACTTTGAGAACAAAGCCAGCTGGGTGACCTTGGGCCAGTCCCTCTCTCTCAGCCCTAGGAAAGAGGCAATGACATACCACTTCTGAAATCTTGCCAAGAAAACTGCAGGGACTTCTCCAGTCAGTCACCAGGAGTCAACACACGCACACACACCCAAAAAGCCACAAACTATATGGGTTTCTGGAAGAAAATTCTCAGAATAGCAAGAACTAGGACCGCCATGGTCTTTCCAGTCTGTTTTCTCTCTGGTTTTGCCAGCCACTCCTTTCTTCTGGCTCCTTGAATGATTATGAAGAAAGAAGTGAATGACAAGTGAGAAAAGCAGACAAAGGAAACTGTGAATTTTCATTTTCCAGCTTTGAATGTGGTATCCCCGTAAATTATATGTCTGTTCTGAAGCAAGCACTGAATGTCTCGCAGCAAATTTGCAGAACCTTTCTCTGTATCTTATTAAATCAACAGGAAGATTTACTTTCACTGATCCCACCCATGAAGAAGGATTAGATAGGGGGGAAAAATCTAATGCCATTACCTTATTCTCAGCTAATCTAAAATAATTGCCCTGTTATAGAGATGCATGGGGGGAGGGGGACTGATTTTTCTTTTCAAGTAAATGCAGTATCTCTGGAATATAAAACTTTTGAGCCAAGAATCCAAATAAGGAATGCAAGGATTTATGTGCAAAAATCCCCATATTTTTGATCAACAGGTTGCAAGATAGCCAGGCTACATGTCAAAGAGCAAACAATGGCTAAGTTGGCCCCACAGAACCATTTCAAAAATATGGAGGAACATATTTCTTCACACAGAATATAGCTGACCTAAGGAATTCACTGAAGACACGTGTGATGATACCCATGAATTCTATATTATCTGAATTCATAAAGGATCAGTTTAAGAATGACTTTTAGGAATATACAGATCAGATCTGGTCCAAATGATGAGATCCAATCCAAATATTTGAACTCATTTAGAAAATTAGTTGGATTTGATCTGAACATCCAGACACATCTTTGAATGAGACCAAATTCATTCCATTTAACCATTCAAATACATGTGTAAAAAAATGGAAAGCAATCACATTGGTCCAAATCAATCCAGACTCTTTCTGTTCAATTCTATGCACCAAATTGGTCCAAATCAATTAGGAAAATTAAACATTCATGCAGGCCTAATGGCTACTGCTACTTGCTATTCCAAACTAGTTAAGTACAGGCTCGATGACAGGAAAATTAAGTTGATACTTGGCCTCACATTCTGAAATTCTGCACTTAAGAAACAGAAATGAAACACACAGATGTAAGATGGAGGATAACAGGCTTGGTAATAGTACTTGTGAGAAAGATCTTGGAATAGCAAACAAATATGAGCCAGATGTGTAATGCTGCTGCAAAGAAAGCCAATACAATTTTGAGCTACATTAACAGTATAATTTCTAAATCACAGGAAGTAGGTGTTCCACTCTATTCTTTATTGCTCAGACCCGACTTCTACTACTTGTCCAATTCTGGGCACCCCACTTTAAGAAGAATCCAAAGAAATAGAAACAGGTTCAAAGAAGGGCAATGAAGATGATCAGGAGACTAGAAACTAACCAAGAAGTGGTGGGAGGAGCTGCATGAATTTAGTCTTGAGAAAACCAGATTCAGGTTAGGGGTTCCAGATAGTATTTTTCAAGGATCTGAAAGACTGTCATACAGACAAACATGTTTCTCTCCAGTCACAGAGGCAGAACGTGGAATAACGAATGCAAATGATAGGAATTGGAAAAAACTTCCGAACAGTAAACAGCAGCTTGAAAAATGAACCCAGTTCTCTGAAGAAGCAGTCAGCTCCCTTCATTGGATGTGTTCAAGCAGACACTAAACAACCATCTGTCAAGAATGCTGTAACTTGAGTATCCTGCAGCGAGCAGCATTTCGCACGCTGTAGCCTCCAGGACCCGTTCCTTATCTAGATTCCTATAAAATATCATGCATCTCTGAATATCCCTAGGAGGGCAAGAGCTGGCAAAGTGCAATTGCTTTCTGTTTACTTTTCTTGGCTTTTTTAAAAGTCAGAATGTGAAACCTTATGAAAAAGGGCTCTTAGTTTCTCTCATCCTTTTCCTTACCTGTGGGGAGTCAAGGGATGACAAGGAAACTAATGTTCATGGACCTCTACACATTCCTCTCATTTCTGTTATTGTTGAAAGACATTGGGCAGACCCTGTCTCCTTAAGTGTCCAGGCCATAAAGATACGGGGGAACTGACCCCAATTGATAGCCTCCAGAACACCCTTGAGCTGCTCTGGAGATGCCTCTGCACTCCAGGAAACAATAAATATCAGAAGACCAAAGGGGGTGCCCAAAACTTTGACTGGCAACCAGTGGGTCATCAGGGAGAGAAGTTTCCCCCAATAATAAGGAGGATCCCAAATTTATGCCAATTGTAGCCAATCAATTTGTTAATTGCTGTATCTCTGTGTAAGAAACATGTATAAAATCTTCTTCTTTGAGTGTGATTGGGGTTCTCCTCTGCCTTAAGGGGAGACCCCAGCTGACTCTATTGGCTTACTTTCAATAAAACTTTAAAACCTCAGCTGGTACTTTTGTGTCTGATCTTCTGCCGGACTGAATCCTAATTGGGGAGAGTCAGAAACTCTCAAATTTTGCTAACAAATGCAGGATGAGGAGCAGGTCGTGAGTCTGATTTAGCAGCACTTTTTAATGCGCTTCATCTCTCCTGGTGAGTGGCTCTATCCGCACGATCATGATGGATATGCCAGAGAGGGTGGCTGTTAAATATGAGGAGAAACAAGGTGGCCGTGTGTCTTAGAACAATGGCAAGAAAAACAAACTTTCTTCCTTTGCATCTCCCACACCAGCTGGTTATGCCAAAATCAGCAGGGGAAGTTGGTTTTGGTGGGTCAGGATAAGCTGGGATTCACGCTCATCGCTGCAGGAGAAATGACTGTTAAAGTGAAAGGGAGGAATGGAAAGTTTGCTGTCAGATGAAGAGAGGCAAGCACAGCTCCTTCTGGGCCGTCTTTGACAAGGAGCTGCAGCTCTCCAGGTTCAAAACTCAAGGGTTCACTCTACGGATGCTCTGCAATAAAGGAGTTGTACTCAGTTGATGTTTTGCATGTTCTTGGCATTAAAACTGAATAAAACACAGCTCACTGAGTTCACTACTACGGCCAGGGTGATTAATGCCTGTTTAAGTATGATCAGGTGGGAAATGCTTGCCTCGCCTAATGGCTCATTAAGAGGAGTCAGGTGTGAGTATCTCAACACCAACCAGGGCCAAAACCCTCCTGGAGTTTCCAAACACCACCTGGGACTTCAGAGGCTCTTCCAATATCAGACAGGAGCAGGTGTACTTGGAAATTGGTTCATAGCAACGCAGGCAAGCTTTCTGCTCTGACTTGGTGCTCTTGCTGTATTTCCTTGTAGAAACACGCGAGTCTCTTTGTGTTGGGTTTTCCGATCAGGAATAGGTTGGCTGATACCAGAGAATGTGGAAATGCTTGATGGCATCCAGATGTTTAATGTGGGGCTCCCAGATCTATGGTGCAAAAATCTTGATGACCATGTATGGCAGCAAATGATTTTATCTAGGCCTCTGTGCTGCCATTTAATGATTACCTGCATTTTGCAGATAAGGTCTGGTCAGTTTATTCTAAACCAGTGTTTCTCAACCTTGACAGCTTTCAGATGTGTGGACTTCAACTTCCAGAATTCCCCAGCCAGCAAGGCTGGCTGGGGAATTCTGAGTGTTTAAATCCACACATCTTAAAGTTGCTAAGGTTGAGAAGCACTGTTCTAAACCAAACAAACTGATTGACAGACTGAAATGGAAATTAGGTTGGATATACTTCACCAAACATATGTGGAAGCTAACATGGATAAAAGAATAGCCAGTAGAATACATTCACCCTAAAGCAATTCATCCATTTATTTATTTATTTTATTTATATTTCAAATTTGTCACTGCCCATCTCACTGCAGAGTGAGCAGATTCTAACTAGTGCACGCAGATCAGTCTAAATCAGATCCATGGTGGTTTTTTACATAGAGTATTGACACTTTTGAACTTTAGTGTTGGAGAAGACTCCTGAGAATACCATGGACAGCCAAAAAAACAAACAAATGTGTCGAGGAACAAATCAACCCAGAGTTCTCACTTGAGGTACAAATGACCAGGCTCAAATTATCATATTTTGGACAGCTCTCTGGAGAAGGCTTTGATGCTGGGAAAGGTGGAAGGAAAGAGAAGAGGACAGCCAGCAGCAAAGGGGATGGACTCAGTTACAGTGGCAATGAGTGCACTGTTGGAAAATCTGAAGGACCAGGTTAGGGACAGATCACCATGGAGAAAATCCATCTAGGTGATTGCTAAGAGTCAACACTGACTTGGTGGCAGATAATCCTTTCTGTGGTGTGTTTGTGTTATTAAACAGAACAATGCAATCCCCCACATTTCTATAATCTATATTTCCTGACATACACAACTTATTGTTGTGCACTACTTTCCCTTGAATGCAGATTGAATTTACATATTATCAAAGCTATGTTGGGATCATGATTTACTGAATATATCACAATTGACTTGATTCACATAAATCATTAAACTATAAACCGTGGATTATAAATTATAATGACTGGATATTTTGTTTATTTCTGAAATGTAGAGGCCAATCTACTCCAGAAGGAATCTGGGGAGCTTACATCAAATAAGAACAATAAGAATTTTTTTTTTTGAAATGTAAGAAAATCCTGTGTGTCCAGACAAACACACTCCCTGTAACAAAAAATCACCTACCGGGCTCTACAAGCATCCTACTCTAGAGTTTGAGAAAACAGATGAACAGAAGCCATAAGAGATAAGAGGTTCCCTCAGATAACCTGATCTTATGCCATGAAGCTTTCATAGATGATAACCAGTACCTAGAATTGCACTCAGAAGCTCACTGGTAACCAGTGCAGCTCACAGAGCAATGGAGTCATCGTGCAGCATGTCCAGCATTGCATTCTGGACCAGTTGAAGCTTCTGAGTGGTCTCCAATGGTAGCCCCATGTTGAGTGCCTGCCAGCAGTCCAATCATATGTTGAGTAGGATCCCACACTCCCTTGCACTGATGATGTTACTTAGTTGCACAATTAAATGTCTTCAAGCAAACAACCAAGCTCAGAGAACACCAAGAACTCCATAATTCAACCCTGAACTATAGATACTCCCTTCTACTGAAACATGAGTGACCATCTGGAGGGTTTCTCAGTCTATAAACAGGTACAACAGATGTAATGGGCCAAAGGGGGTCTTGGTTCTCCAACCCAGTTTAGAGATTCATTTCCAATAACTGCTTCTAATTTAAGAAACATCCATTCATTTCTCCATGTCACTCAGAACACGTGTTTTTGTTCCCATTTTGCCAAGCAAGCCCAGATTTTGTGAGCTATTTATTTATTTATTTATCATATTTGTGTAGCCACCCATCTCACATAGAGACTCTTTTATTTTCCCATCAAAAATATATTTTTGATCTACTGTGAAATCACGCATGGAGTTTTTGGTGCAGACTTTTCCTTAATGTATGTATTTTAAACACTAATGGAAAAATGTATTGCAGAATGTGAAGAATAGTTGAGTTTTGGTATTTATTGGCCTACATAAATAAATAACATAGTAGAAGTCTGAACTGAAATACAACCAAACCTATTTCTTCCCTATTCACACCACTGGGTTTTAGCTATGAAAACTTTAAAGTTATGTAGTCCACAAGCATTTCAACTATATTAAGTGGGACCAAAGACACAATGCCTGCTACTTAAAAACAGTGTTGTATTACTGTATAATTTTGGGATGTACTTGTACACACACACCAGGATATGGTAGACTATCCCCCTCCATAACTCCCATAAGGGGTTTCAAGAGCTTCTATCCATAACATTTCTCTCTACCCTCTCACACTCCTTGAAGCAATCTATTCAATATTACTTTATTCCAGAGAAAACCCCTCTCTACCTTGGTTTACTCACAAGAAGTAAAGTACTAAAGCTGATTTTTTTTTCCCAGTAGCTTAGCCAAGGAGAGGACTATAAAAATTAAGTATTTTCAGAATGAATGAGCTGATTCAATAAATAAATTAAAGTATTTCATTATGTATATCAAGGTTGGGGAATTAAGGGAGGAAAAGACAAAGAAAGACAAACAAAACAGAGAATAGAAAAATTAATTAAGCATCTGGCAGCTGATTCTCCTCCAGCCAGGAATACATACACAGGACTAAGGCAGAAGGAACCAGAATACAGGATGAACATAAGGAAATACATTTAAATTCCTTTAAATATAAGGACAATCTTCCTGATGGTACGATCTACCTGTGGAGCTTTTGGCTTCTCCATCTCTGGAGGTCTTTTTTTAGAAGAGGCTGGGTGGTCACCTCTTGAGGATGATTGAATGGGTTCTTCTGCTCACTGCAGAGGGTTGAACTAGAGCAGAGTTTCTTGAAACTTGGCAACTTCCCCAGCATGGCTGGGGAATTCTGGGAGTTGAAGTCCACACATCTTAAAGTTGCCAAGTTTGAAAAACACTAAAGTGGATGATCCCGTGGTCCCTTCAGACAGTTCTGTAATATGCAGGTAAAACCCAGCTTCCCAACAGCTCAAATGACTCCATAAAATAAATTCTAAATTGGATCTAGTTCCACTGTTCCTTAGATTGCCAAGGAATTTCTAGCTCCACAGTTCCAGATATACAGGTTTCTCAGCTGAGAAATTAAAAAAAAAATACAAAAACACCCTGGAAAAAGGCAATGACGACAACAACATGCAGTCCTGCCACATGGACATGGAGATGAAGTTATCAGGAGTCTGAGCCTGACCCGAAGAAGATTTCATCTTTATCTAAGAACAAGAACTGCATTCTCATCCAGAGACTCTTTACTCTCCCATCTGTCTACTTTGGCTGAAAAGTGAATATTTCTCCTAGGTTGTGCATATCTTGCCAATTGACCTGAATAAATGATGGCTGAGCCTGTTCTTGAGTTTCAACATCAATTTGCACAAACGAGCAGGAAGATCTGTCCATAGCTTGGCAGAGAAATGTCTAATGCCCTGCAGCTACTGTCGATGGCACAGAGAAGAGAGAGAGAGTTATTCTGAAGTTGCTTTAATCTTTGATCCTCTTCTGAGATGGAATCTGTTGATTGTAGAGAAAGCCTGTCCTGCTGTGTTTCTGTACCACATGGTCTGTTGAACATTGCTGATGAAGCAGAGGATTACAGAACTGGTTTCTAGTCTGTGAGTCAATCTGTTGGAAACAAACCAAATGATTTCCCCCCCCAACACCTTTTCCTTCTACTGCACGAGCCTCAGAAAAGACACAACTGCTTTAAGATGCTGCTGATAGCTGCTACATCTACATTTGTACTCACTTTGAAGCATGTTTCTCTCTCTGAATCTAAAGTATCACACCACACTATTATAATATTCTAGAAGCATGAAAGGGGTTATTTAGGTCATTCAGTCTTACTCAATGCAGGAATCCAAGTACCCCCAACAGATAGGTAGTCTATCCTTCACTTGGACATATCAAGTTGAATCTTTCACTTTTCTGGTCTCTTGGCTCCACTTCTAAACTGTTCTGACTGTTAGGAAGTTTCCCCCACCCCACTCCCCATTCTAACATTCAATCAGAAACTTCCTTCCTGTAATTTAAACCCATTATTCCCTGTCCTGCACTCTGGGAGAAATAAGAATAGATTTGACCTTCTTGGGTGACATCTTTTCAGGTATTTGAAAAAATGCTGTTATCTCCCCGCATCCAACAACTACTCTTCTCAAGCCTAAAACATTCTCAGTTCCTTTCAATCTTTCTTCATAGAACTTTGTTTCTAGTCCCCTGATAACCCACACTGACCTTCTCTGAATCTTTTCCAATTTTTCAAGGTAAGGCAAGGAAGGAGGAAGAACAGCAGCATGAAGTCTCCATTGTCTAATCCACATTTTTATTGCCATGCTCCAGAAAAGTGTGTGTGTGTGTGTGTGTGTAGTCCTCTCCTTAGCTTAAAAAAAACCTCGGTAGCTTTAGTACTTTACTTCTTGTGAGTAAACCAGAAAATATCTGTGGTGTATGTGTAGATTGCAGGGGAAGTAGGGCCATTCTTAATGTCTGAGTCTTCATGATAAAAAGTGGGCAGGGCAAGGTCACAAAATGGGAAGAGATGGAACAGAAACTATATCTGATTTATTTTTGTATCAAATGTAAAAGTAATACATTAGATCAATTCAATACTGTGTAATGGCTGCTGTATAAGTATTTAATAATGTTCATTTTGGTCACATTAAAAAAAAAAATGACTATGGTGACTTTTGGAAGTATCCTGGGAAAGCATTCAAGACTTCAGAGCACAAATCATGACTTAGGACCATAACTTACATACTTCTGGTCAAACAAATGTTTCTGAGAAGTCTTCAAACAAGACCAAAGGATGATCCCTATTTAATAGGAAAGCTCCATGTGGTGAATGGAATGAATGAAGATAGTCATCTTCCATAAATCATCAAGGCAATGTCCCCTTTGATGACTTCAAACAAAGCAATGCCTGCAGAAGATGTTGTAAGGAACATAACTGCCCTTAGTTCCCAAGCTATCAAATTCCTCTGATCATCCTAATAACAAGGATTAATCAAGAGGAGGAAAATACTTGTGCTGTACAATTCTTTGGATAAGATTCTAAAAAAGATCTTTGGATTATGCACAGGGAGAAACAGAGCACTTGTCTGCAACTCTTAAGCCACATCTTTTCCTGGGAACATGTAGCGACTGCAGAGGGGAGCTGCACAATCCCGGGGAAAGACATGGCTGCTTTAAAAAGCTGCAAATATTCATGCTCCAGATGTACCAAAACAGCTCTCTTGGAATCAAGTCCAAACCATTGCACACCCCTAGCAGATCTCTATCTTTGTCTCATTGATCAGGTATTGGCATCCTTTTATTATCTAAAGATTACATTTGCTGTACTTGTGTGTGTGTGTGTGTTTTAAATCTCCTAATGCTGCTTTTTATCTGGCTGTGGATGGTTACTCCTTTGTTTCTATTTGATTTAAGAGGTGTGAAATCAACCGTGGGTGGGAGCAAGGCTTTTTCTAAAATGCCCCCAAGGCTTTGCAATAGCTGTCAAAATAGTGCCTCTCTTTTCATCTTTAAAAAAGAAATACAGCAAGAGGCATCTATTAAAATTGGTCTCTGGGGCCCAATTTGATCTCAGCCTTTAGTTCCACTCTGGTTTGGAGCTATTGACACAAGAATTGTTCTTCTTCCCTGTATGTTTTTATTCAGAAAAAGTCAGATAATGTCCTTGAGTATAGAATGAAGGAGGAAATCAACATTTGAATGAGTGGAGAATTTAAAGGGAGGGAGAGGCAAGATTCTGCAATGTTTGTAAAGTAGGCCTGTGTGTGGCTGAAGATCTAGTTATGATGCAAACCAAACCAAACACTCTTTTAAGCTTACTTTCTAGAAATGAACCCCATGGAATGCCCTCAAATCTATTGGAACACAGCCTATAATACTCAGGGGTTTAAGTCACGCTGTCTGGCAAATCTCTTAGATGGCAACCTAACCCCACATTGGTCATCAGTTAAAGAACTAGTGGCTACTTTTCAGTGAGCTGACCTGTTCCAATTCTTGCAGCTGGTGCACACCTTCTTGGAAAGGAATGACAACAGTAGCAGCTTGGGTGCTCTTTTGGGTAAAGAACCTCCTGAGTGAACAGCAGGTTGCATCAAAACTACCAGAGATATTGGAAGGTGTGGAGGGGGGAATCAAAGGATGCAGATGATGAAAGAAGTGTCACATCATTCTGATGCAACCTCCACCCCTTTTGTATGTTCAGGGTGACGTCACATGTACATGCAAAGGAGGTGGAGCCTCATTTAGCCATCCAATTCTCTGGATGCCTCCATAAGACAGGGCTGTAATATACAGGTAGCCCCAGGATGGCAGCAGAGGGACTTTTCTATTGTCCTGGTGGTTACCCTAGTCAGTATGTATTGAAACTGGCTGTTTCTCCATGCCTACCCTTCCTACTCTCCACCATACCAAAGCCTACATTTTTCTATGGGTGCAAAACTGCAGCACACCATGATCACCATGAAGGACCAGCCAAGGTCACCTTGGGTCTACAGGCCCCAAGACAGCCACAGCTCCTGCCTTGACTATATTTAGTCCTGAGACTATAAGATGAAATCAAGACAGCAAATGGATGCACAGGGGTTTAGTTTTCAATGGTTTTCATATGCACAGTTAAGAGAAAGATTTAAAGTAGACAATAGGATATTTGGAACTGAGCAGCAGAAGACAGAATTGGAAGCTGAATGATGTACACATGATGAACATGTAATTGCTGAAATGTATAAACTCTTGCTGAAATTTGAAATGGAGGAAGAACAAGTCAAAGAGTGTATGATAAAGTGGGCTAAGACTTTTGATTATAACATATTGTTGGAACAGTGGGAAAACATGTGGTTGAAAGGATTGAAATGTACATTTAAAAGAGAATTCTTCTCAAATGATGTACCATTGGTATATGACTCCAGAAAAATTATCTAGAATGTATGAAGGTACTTCAAATTTATGTCAGAAATGTGAAAAACATGAAGGGTCATTTTATCATGCCTGGTGGACTTGTAAAAAAGCCAGAAAATTTGGGGTTCAAATACATACAATGATACAAAGAATTTTAAAGACTAATATTCAACTGAAGCCAGAACTGTTTTTGCTGGACTAATGGAGAGACAATTAGAAAAGAGCCATGGAAGATTATTTATATATATATATGATCACTGCTGTGAGACTACTAAATGCACAAAAATGGAAAGATTGTAAAATACCCACAACAGAGGAATGGTTGGTGAAGATGATGGAACTAGCAGAGATGGCAAAATTAATTTGTTTGCTTAGAGAAAGATCAACGACTACATTTATTAGTGACTGGAAACCCCTTATGGACTTTTTGCTTTCAGAAAGAAAAAAAATGAACTGGTGATTTATGGATTTGATGATTAGAAAGGGTAGATTATAGAAAGAAGGAAATTATGATGTAACCTTAGAGAGAGAGTGTAAAATATAAATGTAGTTATAACTGCTGTTAAGAAGATTGCAGTTCTTCTTTATTACTTTTTTCTTTCTTTCTTTCTTTTCTATTTCTTCTGCTTTATTTCTTTTTCAATTTCTTATTACTTTTCCCTTATTACTTTTTCTCATCAACTCAAAATTTGTATTGTTTTTATTCTGCAGAAAACTTCTTTAATAAAAATTATTTTAAAAAAATATAGCTCCGATAGCCCTGTACTCACTTGGGCATTGTGTATTGTGGAGAAAAATGTATGGTAAGAGTCGATAATCAAGGACAGTGCCCATCTGGAAGTGACTTAAAATGGTGGCATTTATTGGTTACAGTTTGGATCAGCACATAGCAAGTTACAAGCATTTAGGGACCCTGAATAGCAAGCTGATAGCAACCATCAGTGAAGTGTCACCATAAGTGTCACTATGGAACCTCCTGCCTCCTGAGGTCCGGTGTGCCCCCTCCTTCATGGCCTTCAGGAAAGGGATCAAATCCTGGCTCTGCCAGAAGGCCTGGGGGCCGGAGGGGGGCCCGCACCTGTGGAGATGGCTGGTGGGATGATGGGTGGTCCCCCCCCCCCCAGCATCTTACAGGTTTTTTAGGGCTAAAATCATAGGAGGTTTTTAGGGCATTTTTAATATATGTTTTTAATTATTTATACTTTTTAGCCTGGGAGAGAACTGTGTTTTTTATTGTGAGCCGCCCAGAGTCACCCATGGGGGAGATGGGCGGCATACAAGCCGAATAAATAAACAAATAAACAAATAAATAAATAAATAAATTTACTTAAAATATAAATATAAAATATAAATATAAATATATATATATATATATAAATATATTTATTTATATATATATATATATATATATATATATATATATATATATATATAAATAAATTTACTTTAAAATAAATATATATATATATATAAATAATATATATATATTAGACTCCATCTCATTTCTGGCTACCCATAGACTGATATGGTTCTCCCCCCGCAATACAAACGGGGGGCCCGCACCTGTGGAGATGGCTGGTGGGGTGAGGGGTCTGTCCCCCCCCCCCAGCATCTTGCAGGTTTTTAGGGCTAAAAATTATAGGAGGTTTTTAGGGCATTTTTAATATATGTTTTTTAATTATTTATAGATTTTATCCATGGTTGAAGGGACTTGTGTTTTTTCTTCCTTTTTTATTATTGTGAGCCACCCAGAGTCACCCGTTGGGGGAGATGGGAGGCATACAAGCCTGAAAATAAATAAATAAATAAATAAATAAATAAATAAATAAAGTGAAAACAGACAAGCAAACATCCTGAGCACCCTTACACCTGAGATCCTCACTCCCATGACATTCCACAATCCTTTAACATTTAGGTGGAGGAATTATGCCTTCCAGCACATGGTCTGATATCCATAGGCCCTCCTATTTGGGGGAAGGGTTGAAGAGGCAAAGTAGGAGAACCAGTCTGGTGTAATGGTTAAGATGATGAGCCAGAACCAAGTTCAAATCCATCCTTAACCAAGGAAGATGACTGGGTGATTTCAGAGCAGGTAATGTCATTGCTGAACCCAATCCACCTCACTCACATAAATAAAATTGTGCAGGTTCTTTGTTTTCCAAGGTCTGGACACACCACAGCATAGAAGATAACTGAACAAAATGTTTTGTTGTAGCATACACCGTTCCTTTTCTAAATTAGGCTGTTGCCCTGGGTTCACTCCACCCCCTTAGGCTTTGCAAGTTGATGAAACCATGCAAATAAGTCTTTGATGCTCAGTCCTTAAAGCAGACAAAAGCCTCAATATTTGTGAAGTGGCGAACAACCTTTGCCTTCCTCCAAAAGTTCTTGCACTGGTTGGGATGAGGGGCTGCCTCAGCATTGCTGCTTAGCTCCAGGCCAAGCTCCAAGCTCTGCTCTTAAGCTTGTTGCTCTTGAGCCCTCCAGCTGAGCTCCCAAGGCAAGAAAGGCAGGAATCACCCCACAGTGGGCTGCTCACCGTAGCTTGTGGTCCAGGCAGTTGACTGATAGCCCTCTTGCCTGCTGTAATAGATGTGCATTCCCAGATGTCACTTCTTGCTTCTTCATCTGCTTGTTGTCTTCTCTTTTTCTCCTACACACCCACACCTTTGTAGGCTAAAGGCTTGGGGGGGGGGGTGCAGGTGAGGCTGCCTATGGATGTTGGCACGTTCCTGAAAATGCCAGGCTGCATCTCAGTTAGCCAGAGAGCTGGAACAACAGTGTGGATGCTTGTTAGTAAACTGTGTGAGTGGGGGAGGGAAGGAAGGAAGGAAGGAAGGAAGGAAGGAAGGAAGGAAGGAAGGAAGGAAGGAAGGAAGGAAGGAAGGAAGGAAGGGAGGGAGGGAGGGAGGGAGGGAGGGAGGGAGGGTCCCATCTCAAGTTTCTGAAGCTGTAAACTTTTTCTACCCTTTGAGAGAAAGCATGCCTGAGCTGAGCCTTGGGGAAGTGGGGGTGGGAAGTGTTTCTGCTCGACTGCAGCTGCTTTTCCCAAAGGCAGACACCAACCCCAACTTCATTCCCTCACAAAACGTAAAGTCTTTCCCCCTGCCCAGAAAAACTGGGCTGATTTTTCTCATTCTGACATGGCTTAAAGGGCAAACTGGATGCCTTAATCCTCAAGGTTAAGATTAATTGTCCATTAAACCTTCCCTTCTCTTTCTCCCATTTCATCTCATCTCTCTCTCTATCTCTCTATCTCTCTCTCTATCCAGGTGATCACATAGCACAATAAGTCAATGAACTAACCTTGCACCTAGAAGTTAATGATGCTCCATTCAACCCCTTCATCTCCCACTCCTTCAGTTCCTGTCAAGGCTAAGTCAGAAAGGTTCTCCTTGTTTTCCTGCTCCCTGCCCACAGTACTGCAAAGTTCCCTTCCCCTTAACTATCAGCTCTTCCTTGTCACAAAGTTCCCATGAACCTGGAAAGGATCATAGGAAGTGAAATATCAGCCTGTTCCCATTGCTTTGATTATTGTAGCATCAGAACAACACTGCTACTAAGGAGGGGGGGAAAGGAGAGGGGAATCAGTTTTAATGTCAAAGGAGACAGTGTGGGAAGGCATCTGTGTGTGCAAACATCTGGGAAGGTAAAGGAAAGGCATGGGAACTTGTGAGGAGGGAAGAAACCCTAGAAGGAAAATTCAGGCACTGGGGGCCAGTCCACCCAGAAGCCAGCCAATAAGGCTTGCCTTGCCTGAATGGATGGGAAGGGCAAGAAGAAGGAAATGAGCAATCAGGTGTTCAGGTGGCCATAATCCAGGCTAAACATCAGCCCAGCCCTATTGCCAACCCACTGCAATCTGGGTTGGAATTTCTGAATTTGGCTTAAGAGGCAGCTAGGAGCCTCACATGAGACAAGCAGCTTAATCTGCAGTGAGGAATTGACCCATATCTGTGTGATGCTGAATGTTGCCATTGTCTCCCTGCAGATCTCTCCCATCAGTATGGAAAGGTTATGCTGTAGAACATGTTCTTGTTTCTTTTGACTCATCTGTTTGTTGAGCACTTGAAGGGGGACTTGAGAGAAATTGAAATGGACAGGATGGCTGTTCCTTCCTTGCTGAAAAAAGCCGTCAGAGATTGATTTGATTTAATGTGCTATTTGCTTGAGAAATTTGCAGATGACATAACATTACATGGGTTAGATAATATCCTAGGAAGCAGAAATGAAGTTAAAAATTATCTTGGTAGGCATGAAGGTAACCGAAAGAAAAGTAACAGAAAAATCAGCAAAGTTTTTCACTTAGGAAACAAAAATTAAATAGGAACACCTGGCTTGGTAACAGTGTTTGTGCAAATGATCTTGGAACACTAGTTGATTGCAAACTGAATATGAGCCAACCATTTGGTTGCAAAAAAGGCAAATGCAGTTTTAAATTGTGTCAACATAGATATAATTTCCAAGTCTCAGAAAGTTATCGTTATATTTTATTCTGCTTTTGTGTGACCTCCCCCCGCCCCAACCCCTCCAGTTCTGGGAATCATACTTTAAGAAGGATTCAGAGAAACTGGAACGGAGCAGTGAAGGTTGCCAAAGGAGTAGAAACTAAACCTTATGCAGAAGTGGTTTAGTCATTGGCAGGGCATATGAAAGCATTCATCAAATCCCTGAAATGTTGTCACATGGAAGAAACACTAGAACTGTTTGACAGAGGAACCAATGACCAAAAGAGATGGTAGGCTTTCCTTTAGTGGGTTGATTCAAAAGGTGAGTCTGTTGGCAATGCTTTAATTTGGATTCTTGCCTTAAATGGTTCCTTTCTACACAATGAATCCATGATTCTATCCTCTGTAGAATGGGTACAAGAAGGAGGCTGGGTTACAAAGATAATTGCAATGGGTTGTGATAATAACCTTGGGAGACAGGAGGAAGAGGTACAGCCAAGACCATGGTCGGATAAGAGAAATCTAGTCCAAAGGAGGAATGGGGGTGGAGAAAGCATGTCAGAAGGGACCCTTCTTAGTTCTCTGGAAAGTAAAGGCAGGGACAGGGGGGAAGCACTTTCAGACTTGCAAGATTCTGTTACTTACAATAAAGGTAGTATTAGTAGTCATGGTTTTGGTCTCCTGTCTGGACTACCTCGAAGGGCTGACAGTAGTGTCTGCAATTTTTGCTAGTCAATGGGGCTAATTATCTGTTTCTACCTATAGCAGCTTCATCTGGATTTTCACACATTTCTGCTCCTTTCTTAAATGTCTCAGTTAATTCAGGAGCATATCATTAAAACTGGGGTTCTGTAAACCACCAGCTGTACCACTTTTTCAGAGGATGTGATATTCAGAGGAAAACATGAAAAGATGAGGACTGGGGAAATGCCTAGCACAGAAAAAAGGCTGCATGTGTAAACCCTTACATAACCCATATTTTCCTAATAAAATGTGTTTTATTAATAAGCAAAGAGCTTGCTTTATGGTGAAGGTAGAAGGCAGAGGGCATCTCTGCTTTTTGCTTAGAACATAAGAACATGAGATGGGATGCCTGCCCCATCTCATCCAGCAGTCTGTTCTCCCAGGGCCAACCAAATGCACAAGGAAGTCCACTAGTCTCCCAGCAGATGGTCTTCAGAGGAAGTCCCATGGATCCCCAGGACTTCCACCAAACGGTTCAGCCCTTTTCTGAAGCCAGCCAAGCTGGTAGTCAGCAACACCTCTCATGTTAACAAATTCCATGGTTGAATTACATGTTGTGTAAAAAACCCATATCCTTCTGTCTGTCCTGATTCTTCCATGATTCAATTTCATTGGGTGACCTTTGGTTCTAATCTTTTGGGAAAGGGAAAATCGCTTCTTCTTGTCCACTTTATCCACGCCATGCATATTTCCATCCAACCCTGCTATCATTCCCCCCCACCCCCCCATTTTGTTCTGCTGCTTTGTCTTTCCTCATATATAAAGGCAGGGCCTGTGTAAACTGAAAAGCAAATCTTCAAGGCAAGTAGAAATCATTTGTTGTGAACAACGCTGATTTCTTTCCCTTTCTTTCTTTTTCATTAAAGTTTTATGGGCTAAAGGTAAAACGAAAAGATGAATTATGCATGATATTGGCTCGGGATGGGGCAGCTGATCTCTGGACTGAATTCTCTTTAGCATCTCTTCAGCATCCATCCAGGAATTAGGCTCTTTTGTTCCAGCAAATACATATGTTATTTTATTTGGATTATTCTTTTTTTTTCCCCCCAGACACAGGTGGACTGAATGTTGCACTGCAGGTTGAAGTTTGCTCATCTAGCAACTGTTTCCTGTCTCTGCAACCTGCGTGTATGGATGGAAACCTTAGCTTATGAAAGAGACCTATAGGAAATGGATCTGCCTTTAAACTAATAGCTAGGAATACTACAGAACAGAGGAGAGGTGTGTAGTGAGTTCCACTCCAGGTCTGGGCTTACTTTAAAGCACATAGGTTTGGCCTGCAGAGAATGCCAGCCACAGTCTCTGGGGCCAACTCTTTCAGAGATGGAGGCTGGAAGCCACTGCTAATCCATATAGATGGTGCGTCAAGAGTTTTGATGTGGTATACGATAGGGCTTCTTTTCTTATCAGTAGGCCTATTTGGAGAAGATGCCCCCAAATCACTGCACTGGTGAGGATTGTTAGATCTGAACTGACATTGCTCAGACTGGACAACATTAGTGTGGCACAGGGAGCAAAGTGCCAACCATCTAGAGTTCAAAGTGGGCAATATGGAAGACACAGCATCTTAACATCAGCCTTGCTCCTTTGGGGGCTTGGATCCAATGCCATGTCCACCATCTTGCCCATTTTGACTTTCCCAAGTGGATGCAGCTGACGGAGCAAGTGTCTCCCAACCTCAAAGGGAAAGTAGAGCCAAAATCCATTAATCTGAAATGACAGAAAGAAAACCTTTAAGATAGAAGTCCTCAAGGGGCTTCTGGGTGAGGGTCTATGGAGGGTTTATTTATGTTATTATTCATTTATTTATTTAACAAATGTATATGCCTTCCCAACTTATACACAGTGACTCCAGGAGGCTTACAAAGTAAAATCTCCAATACGAAAACCCACCAACATCCATCCCAGCCCACGGTGCAAGCAGGAACAGGGACATGGTGAAGATTGGTGGCCAGGTGGCAAGTTTTGGCTGACAAAATTCTCTCTGGAGAAGGAGAGATCAAGAGATTGCTCACTTGTGCTCTGGATAGCTGTTCCTCACGAGGAGACCATAGGAATTGAGCCCAGCCTAAGAACAACAGTGAAACAGTCCAGTTGAGTTCAGTTCCTTTATTTGCTTACCCCTTATAGACAGAATCTTGCCAGACTAAATCTGTACTACAGCAACTAGTGGATCTACCCTGGGAGATTCTAGGGAGTGGCAACCCTGAACCTCTTTTGCTTCTCATGCTCCTGTTGTGGACTCAGCTGCCTCTTGCCTCCTCCCCCCTCCTGGAATGCACAACCTTCTTCCTGATAGCCTTGATGTCCCACATCACTCTCCTCCTCGTAGATACATTCCGTCACAGCTTGGGAGCCAAGAAATCACCACTGTGCTCAAAAACACTGTGCAGCCTCTATGGACACTTGACCCACAAAAGACTCACCTTCTTAAACACTTTGGGATACAATTAATTTACAATTTAAGAGAGATCTTCCGACTAGTTGGAAAGAGTAATAAAGACACTTGGTGAGTCACCTTCTTTTTGGAATTTATTTATTTATTTATTTATTTACTTACTTACTTACGTCTTTATTAGATTTATTTCCACCCATCTCCCCCTAATGGGGGACTCTGGGTGGCTCACATGATCCATTAAAATAATAAATATATATAAAATTACAAAAACATGAAAACTATACAAAACATTACCGAAAGAAAAGAAAATCCAAGAGGCTGATGGTTTCCAGAAGTGCAGACAAAAGGCTTCTAAGGGACTAGCCATCCCCACACTTGCTGTCTTCAAGTATTATTAGAATTAAGAAGGAAAATACTATCTTAAAGGATTTTGACTTAAAAGCAAAAAGCTCAACAAGACTATGATTTAAGAAAGCTTTAAACAGGTAAAGGGGACAGTAATTTTAGAAAACAGAATTTTTTTTTTCTTTGATGAAAGTGCCTTTGAAAATAATAAAATTAACTAGACAAAAAGACTGGACCTTCATGGGAATGCTGACTGTTTATTGTTAAGGAAAATAGATAATTGGTGGATTTTACAAAATAAGAAAATAAGGGTAATATGAGTCAGACTGTGTGAGTGTAGCTACAGAGAGCTAACTGGGACTAAAGTGTTAAAGACAGAGAAAAGCAAACAGGAAAAAAGAAGCTTGACTCTTACTTTCACCCTGGTAATTGGCATACTTTCACTTTTGGGCCATAAATATTATAATGGCCACCACAAGAAAAGTAGTAGGAAGGAGAGGTTCACTTGAACGACTTATAGATAAGGGCATCACACCAGATTTATTGCAGAAAATGTTTGAGGAATTTGGCAAGAAGATGACTAATACAGTTGCCAATAGTTTGGGTGCTTTTAAAAAGTACATAGAAGAAGGATTTGCAGGGACAAAAAAGGATATGAAAGAAGTTAAGATGATTGAAGAATCTGTAGAACAATTGGCTGGAGGCGTAAAACAAATTAATGGCAAAGTGGAAGTTTTGGAAAGTAAGACAGAAGTTATAAACAGAGAGATGGAGAAAGGTTTGGACAACCTGGCATTACAGAACTGAAAGAAAAAGATTTTTGTTTAAGATTTAGAGTAATGCCAGAAATTCATGGGGAAGATATCAGAGAAAAGATTGTTAAGTCTCTGTCTAACTTTTTGGGTTGGGATGCAGGTGACACAGAGGCAGAGATTGATAACGTTTATAGGATTAACACCCTATTTGCAAAATTAAGAAATGTTCCAAGGATGTCCTTGTGCACTTTGTCAGGAAGAAAACTAGAGATCAAGTTCTGAAGCAGTATTTTAATACTAGATTGAGGATTGATAACACAGATGTAGTTCTACTTAAGGAAATTCCAATTAGAATACTGTGCAAGAGAAAAGAGGGTTTTTGTTTTGTTTTGTTTTTTTCTGACAGACAAAATCAAACACAAAAAGATCCCAGTTAAATGGGATAAGTTGGAAGGGATGGTTTTTACTCTGAAATAGCAGCGATTCAGACAACTCTGTGCAGAAAGCAAAAGGTTTCTTGGGAAAATTCAAAGAAGAATTGGAGAAAATGCAAATGGAACTGACAGTGACAGATGTGACTAAACAAATGCCACAACCGATACAATAGGACACTGAAGATGCTACCACATTGGGTGCTACAGGTATTGATTTTTCTAAAATCTTGGCGTAACTATGAATTATAAATGCTTAATGTAGAATATAAACAGGGCAAATGCTCCTCAAAAGAGAAAAAGAAAATGTCATTATTTGAAAAAGTTAAAACAAGATGTGATATGCTTACAAGAAACACGTATTAGGAAAAGGGTTATAAAATATTTGAGTCAGCAAAAATTTGGGTGAAGAATTTATTTCAGCAGGAATGAAAAAAAGAAAAAGTTGTTTTGTATATAAATGTTGTGCAGAGCGCAGCAAAGCTCTCAAAAACTCTACTCTCAGGAAAAACACACATCAGCATGAGAGCTTGCAAAATGCAATGTCCATATTTTGCTCTCCAAAGAAATTCCAGTCAGAAAATATATACTAACTTGTTTTTATTGAGAAAAATGCAAAACTTCATAAAATACAAGTTGCATACAAAATATAGGAAATAACAAAGACTTCTTCTCATCTTAGCATCCAAGACTTATCCACAACAAAGTCTCCAGCTAAAAAACACTCTCAGAGAAGAGGTACACTACTTGGTTGCTAGTTACAACTACATAACCCATAAACTACATGATGGATAAAACTATACATGACTGACAGGCTGGGCATCTAGCCCTCCCATTATATTGCCAGCATGTACCTCCCCACTGAATAACTAGCATACACATGCCAATAGGTGGCAGTAACTAGAACAGCACTGTCACAAGATGCTTTCTTTACATTAACTTCCCACAGTAGACAAAACAAGTTGTTGTACAGAGGACGGGATGACTTTCTTCCCATGAGAAAATCCTGACACCCCTCTCAGCCCGTTCTCGACACAACAACACATGTTACGGAATAATACAGGAAACTGATTACAACAATACAAAAACAATTTACATTTGCTATAATCCAAGGTTTGCTAACATTGCTTCATGTTGTACAATAGGCAATGGTTTGGTAAATACATCTGCAAGATTTGCTTCAGATGCACAATACACAAGATCAATGAAATTTTCTAACATAGCTTGTCTCACACTTTTATACTTTACATCAATATAATTTGTACAAGCTCTAATGTTTTCTGTTTTAGCTAACCCTATACAGGCTTGGGAATCTTCATACACTGTATAAGGCAATGACACTTGAATGTTTAAATAAGTGAATAATTGATGAAACCATCTTAATTCACAGATTGCTTCTGAGAAAGCTGCAAATTCAGCTTCTGCAGTAGACAAGGCAATGGAGGTTTGCTTCTTTGCTTTCCATGCAATTGTAGATTCACCAAATTTACAAACAAATCCAGTTATGGACTTTCTGTCACTTTCTTCTGCAAATGAACTATCAACAAAAATTACAAGCTTTTCTGACCCACTAATTGACATTTTAAGACAAAAGTTTATTGTACCTTTTAAATATCTCATTAATCTTTTCAATCCTAGCCAGTTATGTTCTGTAGGATTAGCCACTTTACGGCTCAAAATCCCAACAACATAGGATACATCTGGAGGTGTCCATTGTGCTAGGTGTAGTACAGAACCAATCACAGAATGATACATTGCAGGTGTTTCACACAACTCTTCACATGTTTCATTTTTTAAAAAATCACAAGTCATTGGAGTTTTTACAGGTTTTGCATCTGACATTCCCATGTGTGTTAACAACTGTTCTATCTTTTTCTTTGACTTAGATAGATTTCTCCATTTTCAGCTCTATGCACTTCAATCCGAAGGTAGCATCTTAACATACGTAGATCCTTCAATTTAAAATATTGCTCCATTTGCTTGGCAAACTCTTTTACCAAGTTTAAAGAACTAGTAGCAAGACAGAAATCATCAACATAAGTGAGAAGTACTGTCTAGTCTTTCCTAGTTCCTTTCGTATACACACATTGATCAGTTATTGATTTCTTGAAACCAATTTCCAACAAAGCTTTGTCTAAACATTGATGCCAACATCTCCCAGCTTGTTTCAATCCATACAGTGCTTTACACAATCTGTATACTTTCTGGGAATCCTCACTTGTGTAACCTGGAGGTTGCTTCATATACACAGTTTCATGAAGCTCAGCATTTAAATAAGCTGTATCTACATCAAAATGATGAACAACCATATTTCTTTGTGCAGCTAAGGCCAACATTACACGCAATGATTCAGGCCTAACTGTTGGTGCAAATGTAAGATTATAATTCACAAACTGTTCTTGTGAATAACCTTGTGCAACCAGTCTAGCTTTATACTGAACAGTATTATCAGGTAAAAACTTTTTTCTAAACACCCATCTGGAACCTATGGCTTTTTCTGATGCAGGTAAATCAACAATCTCAAAAACATTCTTATTTACTAATGCATTGAACTCAGTATCCATAGCTTTATTCCATTTATCTTACTCATCAATTGGCAAGGATAACATTCCCTGAAAATTCTGTGGCTCACAAGTTATTTGACACACCCTGACTTGTTGAATAACAAATTTTTCTGGTGGAACACCTTTTGTTTTTCGTGTTGGTCTACGAGGAATCTCAAAACTTCCTTGTATTTCCTCTACTTTCTCCTTCATTCTTTTCTACTTCAGTTAAAGCCTCTGCTTCTGCTTCTTGCTTTATCTGTGGAGAGGAGGGTGCAACAAGTGGTGTTTGCTCTCTAGCTAAATCTGTCTGTGACTCCAAAAAAACCTCTGAATTTGCATGCAGCCTTTGCCAATCAGAAGGCTCTTCAAAGCTAGCACTTCTAGAGATAACGACTTGACCTCAGTCCAGAGAAAACCGATAAGCTTTTGATTCATGTGAATAACCAACAAATCTCAAGTGCTGTGTTTTTGGTTGGTTTTTCCTTCTTTGAGACTTAGGAATTTGTACATAAGCAAAAGTTCCAGATGTACGCAAATGCTTTAAGCACGGATGTTTACCATACAGCAAAAAATAAGGAACTTCATTCACAGCTGAATTCCAGTGTCTATTAGTAAGAAACACTGCTGTTAACATAGCTTCTCCCCAGAATCGGGATGGCACGTGGGCATCTAAAAGTAAACTATCCTTAATTACCTTCAGAACGCCGATCTTGCGCTCAGCTATCCCATTCTCAGCAGACATGCCCACATTTGTTAATCTGTGGAAAATGTGTTTCTTACGTAGCCAATTTTTAAACTCAAGGCTCATAAATTCACCCCCTCTGTCTGTCTGCAAGCTCCCCAGTTGATATCCATGTCTTTTTTCAACCATAGACACAAATTCTTTGAAACGAGAGAATGCTTCAGACTTCTGTTTCAACAAATAACAAAATGTGAAACGTGTTTTATCATCCACTAAAACAAACATGAATCTTGCTCCCCCCTCACTTGGAGGAAACGGACCAGCTAAGTCAGCATGCACAAGAGCAAATGGTCTTGCAGAAATCCTGCTGCTTTTTCTGGCGACAGGGGCAGATTTTATCTTAGATTGTTTACACACAGTACAATCAAGAAACTTAGAACACTTCTTGAATCTCAGTTCTGGATACACTTTGGCCATTTGTGACAAACACTTCCATCCAGGATGACCTAATACTCTATGATAATGATGGATACAATTATCATGTAAACACGTGTTACCAGCACAACTTCCAATTAACACATCTTGTTTAGGAAGCATTTCATACAATTGATTAACCATTCTCCCTCTAGCACACTCAGCCCCTTCTTTTGTAACATAGCATTCAGAACCTTGGAACATAACAGAATACCTAATGCTAGTTAATACAGGGACACTGAGAAGGGAAAAATCAAGTGTAGGAACATAGAGTACATCAGAAACCACTTCTCCCAACCAAGGAATGAACACTTCACCTTGCATGGTTACTTTGGCTACAGAACCATCAGCCAAATTAACCTATTGAATTTTAGGCTTACATTTCATTAATAATAACTGCTCGTTGTTTACAATGATTTCACTACAACCAGAGTCCAGTAACCACTTATCAACATAACATTTGTCTCTGTTAGAAATCAAAGCAGACACCAGTTTAGTACTCCCTTGTTTCTTAATTGTTGCTTTTTACGACAGACGAACCTTCTGGAACTCTCAGCAGGCTGATTTTTCACAGGACAGTCTTTTATAAGGTGCTTGGTAGAATTACAACGAAAACATTTTCTCACCAAATATGCACATTCTGTGCCAGCAGGAGAAGGTTGCTGCTTTACGTTATCAAGTTTTTTCTTAGAATTAGTCTGCATATCACGTGTGCATTGTATTTCTTGCAATCTACTGGTTAGATATTCCACAGTCAAATCTGCAGGCAGTAAAGTCTGTACAGATTCTATGAGCATATCAGACGAATCATCCAGACTCGAAAGAATTATACATGCTCTTTGTTGCTCGGGAAGGATCAGATTATGATCTGCCAGCTCAGCAAACAAAGTTTTCATCTTATTCAGGTGCTCAATTACATTAGCTCCTGGCTCCAATTTAAGGTTATACAACTGCTTTGTCAAACTTACGATAGCAGATGAAGTTTGCCTCGCATAGATCCCACGCAAAGCCACCCAGCATGCGTTAGCAGTTTCCAAACCACGAACATGCACCAATTCTGAAGACTTAAGTCCCAAAATCAAATTACCATATGCATGGTCCATCAAGACTTGCTCAGCATTCATGGGTGCCACTGGGGGTGGGTTGTTTACATAACATCAAAGCCCTTCTCTCATGAAAAAAGATTTTATCTTTATATTCCATGTTTGGTAATTCTTTGAATTCAACCTTTCAAACAGAAGGCTCAGTGCTGCAGGTGGAGCTGCTGCCATATTTCACTTAAAACAAGCACTCAACCACAGAGAAAAAATCCAACCCTCAAACAAAACAGTCACAGGCAGGGTAATAAATCCATAAATCACACTTCACTCAGGAATTTCAGTCCTTGCTTCCAGCACTCCTGGATTCGCCTTGGACATCATTCCTGGAACCTCACGCCTGGAATCCATTCTGGAACCACTGACCTCAGTCCTGTCCTGGGTCCTATGCACTTGATCCTGGGTTCTGGATCCTGGGTCCCCTCTGGGCTCTGAGACTTAGCCCTGGGCCCATAACCTGTTGTGCAGAGCACAGCAAAGCTCTCAAAAACTCTGCTCTCAGGAAAAACACACATCAGCATGAGAGCTTGCAAAATGCAATGTCCATATTTTGCTCTCCAAAGAAATTCCAGTCAGAAAATATAAACTAACTTGTTTTTATTGAGAAAAATGCAAAACTTCATAAAATACAAGTTGTATACAAAATATAGGAAATAACAAAGACTTCTTCTCATCTTAGCATCCAAGACTTATCCACAACAAAGTCTCTAGCTAAAAAACAATCTCAGAGAAGAGGTACACTACTTGGTTACTAGTTACAACTACATAACCCATAAACTACATGATGGATAAAACTATACATGACTGACAGGCTGGGCATCTAGCCCTCCCATTATATTGCCAGCATGTACCTCCCCACTGAATAACTAGCATACACATGCCAATAGGTGGCAGTAACTAGAACAGCAGTGTCACAAGATGCTTTGTTTACATTAACTTCCCACTGTAGACAAAACAAGTTGTTGTACAGAGGACGGGATGACTTTCTTCCCATGAGAAAATCCTGACAATAAACTCTCAGCTATGTCCAAAAGTTATGTTGACTGATGATTATGGCAGATATGTTGGAGTGGAAATTAATCTATAGGGGGCTAAGACTTTGATACTAGGAATTTATGCCCCAAATGAAGATAAACCAGCTTTTTATAAAGGACTTGTGAATAAACTATTGGACTTTCCACATGAAAATTGTTGTCTCCCAGGAGAGTGGAATGGGGTGGTTGTCCCATAAAAAGATAAAACTTGTGAGAAAAAATTAAAAATACAGAAAGCAAGCTATCATAGGTTTTCTTTGACTTAATGGACAGTTTGGAGTTTGTTGATGTATGGAGATATAAGACATAGATCTTTTTCAAGAATAGATATAATTTGAATCTCTAAGATTTTGGCTACTAATGTTAATAAACTGGAGATATTACAAAGACTTTCTCAGACCACAATCCAGTGACTTTAACTTTTAAAATGAAAAATGGCTCTTTCAGATGGAGATTGAATAAGATATTGTTGCAAATGGAAATGGTAGTGGAAGATTGCAAGATTTTTTGAGAATAATTTAATAAAGGCACAGAAATAAGAATGGTTTGGGATGTGAGCAAAGCTTTTATAGGAGAATATGTGTAGCTCAGGGTTGAACTGTGGAGTCCTTGGGGTTCTCTGAGCTTGGTTGTTTTCTTGCAAATGTTTCGTTACCCAGCTAGGTAACATCTTCAGTCTTAGAAGGGAGTGGGGTTTGCTTTCAAACCCCATTTTAAAGGATTGTAAAGATTAATATTCAAATATTTAAAGATTAATATTCAGTTGAAGCCAGAACTTCTTTTGGGACTGATGGATACACATGTAGAAAAGAGTCATGGAAGATTATTTCAATATATGATTACTGTGGCAAGACTATTATATGCACAAAGATGGAAAGATTTAGCACTACCCACCATGGAGGAATGGTTGGTGAAATTAAGAAAATGTGCTAAGATGGCCAAACTGACTTTTTTGATTAGAGAAAGGTCATTATTAACATTCATCAATGAGTGGAAACCCCTTATGGACTTTTTATGTAAAAAAGAAAATGATTTTGTGACTTATAGTTTTGATGATTAGAAATAATAGGTTGTAGAAAGAAGGAAATTATGACGTAATCTTAGTGAGAGAGGTTTGATTAGAATTGTATGTATAACTACCGAGTGGAAGATCAGAAGCCATTTCTTTATATTCCTTTTCATGTTTTCTATTCTTTTATTTTCTTTTTCCTATCTCCTTTTTTCTTTGTCCCTTTTTTCTTTTCTTTTCTCTTTCTCTTTCATATTTACTATATCTTTTTCTTTGAATGTACTTCTTATTATATATGTAAAAATTTTTAATAAAAACTTTTTAAAAAAAGTCCTCAGGCTAATACAAACTGAAAGAAGAAATGTCTTCTTTCTTGCAGTAAGCAGATTCTCTCTGTGTATATATATGACTTCTTATCTGCAACAAAGCAACTTCTCTATCTACGCTGCACTTGTGAAACTTCTGAGGCTATCTAGATCCTGAATGCAGAATTGAATTTCTGAAGACCTGAGATTTCTATCCATGACTTGAAATCTGGCAGGTGTGGCAAATCAAAAACCATATGTTTTCCAGGAGTCTTACCACTCTGCCATTCTCTCTAACCCAACAAAGATATAGACTATGAATTGTCTGCTTTAGCTGGCTGGTTGGTATTGTTTTCCTGGATAGATGTACAGATGTTCAAACCAAACCCTGAATTTCAACCACCTCCCAATTTGTATTCTAAGAATGTGTTTAGGATTTATACAGGACCCCAAAACAATCTTCAAAATACAATTATTGCTTGAGGTTAGGATGTGCTTTGCAGCATGCTAGTTTCCCATTTTTTGAAAGAATAAAGATCTTAAACAAAATCGAATGGCACACAGAACATCACAGATTTTGAGAGTATTGCACAGTGTAGTGGTGAAGATGTTGAACCAGGACTGTGGAAGTTAAGTCCACCTTCAACCATGGAAATAACTTGAGTAACTTTGTACTCTCTCTCCACCCAGCCTACTTCATAGGCTGATAGAATTGGGGGAAACTCCCTCTCCCAGATAAACCACCTTGAACTCTCTGAGGTAAGAAGAAGACGAAGCAGTAGCTAGCTTTAGGTTGAGAAGACTAATAATAATGGAGCATTTTCCATCCCCCATCCCCCATCCCTTCAACCTTAGCTCTCTTTGAAATATAGCAGGTTCCTCTATAAATCCAAGTTATTTCCCCAAGCCAATTGGTTGTTCTGTTAGCAAGTATTCTCTGATAAGTGAGCCTTTACAGCCAAATTAAATATTCAACCTAAATGCCCCTTGATTTCCATTCAGCCATAGCATCCCATTACCCCCCATGCTTTCTAGTCCTCCTCCCTTGCCCAGCTGGTGTTCATTGCTAATGGACTGTTCTCTGAAAATCCTCACGCTGTGCATTGCTGAGACCTCTAGCTTAATCTTCCATCTTATTAATACCAAAATGTGAAACACACTGCCAGCTAACAGCAATGAATCCGGCCTCTTATTGTTTACCGAAGCTGCATATGAAAAGATCCTTTAATCCCTTCCTCATAAATCACAAGCTCTGGGTGTTTAATAATATTTCTTTGCTCTCCTCTGAACCTGGTTCAATTTATCAGCATCTTTCTTGTTCTCTTTCTGCCTCTCCCTCTTTCCCCCTAATCTGGAAGGAAAAAGATTTCAATGCTACATTCTCTCAACAAGCCACTGGTATTTGATTTACAGAAATAAACTATTAAATGTACACCCGGGAATTTGAGTAACCTCTGGCATGTGAATTCATGGATGCTGATGAAATAATGAAAGCTTTGGTAGTTTTGTCCCTGTGAGTGGAAAGAATTCGGACAGTCAGTTCTGCCTGGATGTGTTTTGCTGGTTTCTTTGCCTTGATATCATAGCTTTAATGCAAAAGAGAATATATTTGAATGCACTGAGACAATGATAAATGGGCTCCAAATGAAATGAAGGAAGTTGACTCTATTGATTTATTCATAGAATGGTCACCGTTAATGTTTGTAAGTAAATATGAGCTGTCACGATAGAACACTTCCTTCATCATGCTTCAGATAGGCTCAACTGGGTGTTTCCTTGGTAGGAGCATCTGCAGTTTGTTCATTCATTCATTCATTCATTCATTCATTCATTCATTCATTCATTCATTCATTCAATTTATATAGCCGCCCATCTCAGACCAGGGACTCTGGACGGCTAACAATAATAAAAACAATCAAACACTTAAAACAATACAGAAAATTAAATATAAATACAGCCAAGAGATCTTTAAAAAAGTTGGTGTCAACACAACCATGAAACAGGCAGGGCCCTTCGCACACTCAGGGCCCCAGACCGGGGCATAAAGCCAGGTCTTCTAGGCCTTCTGAAAAGCCAAAAGGGTCAGGGCCGTCCTAATCTCAGGAGGGAGGATGTTCCAGAGGGCAGGCGCTACGGCGGAAAAGGCACGTCTCCTGGTCCCTGCCTGCCGACATTCCTTGGCTGACGGGACCCGGTGCATGCCCATCCTGCTGGACCGGATTGAACGGGTAGAAACAACTGGGAAAAGATGGTCCCTAAGGTAACCCAGTTGTGCAGTTGTGGGGGTGGGGGGTAAAAAAGATAAAACATGGCTGCCATTGAGCAATTGAAGGCTGTGCAATTTGTGTACATGTGTTGCATGTATGGCACACATAAGTAGTGAGCACGGGTATGCTGATGCAAGGTCCACTAGAGCATGACTGAGAGATGACCATCCAGCCTTGGTTTGAAGACCTCCAGCACTGGAGATCTTCAAACCAACATAGAATTCTATTCACATAGAAACCTGTACCATTGGCTGACAGCTCATATAGTCAGAAAGTTCCTCCTGACTTACTACCTTGTAATTCATCCCAGTGGTTCAAGTCCTGCCCTCTGTGGCCACCAAGAATAAGTCCACTCCCTCTTCTGTGTGACAACCATTCATATATTTGAAGACTGCTTTCATATCTCCCCTTAGTCATCTCTTCTATACGCTAAACTTATCCAGATCCTTTAACCATTGCTCATGGGTTTCATCATCTTGGTACAGTAGCTCTCCTCTGAACTTGCTCTAGTTTGTCACTATTCTTCTGGAACTATGATGGCCAGAACTGGACACATGCAACTGGATCTGGCTAGGTCAGAGTAGAAAACAGTTATTTCCCCTGAACTTTATGCTGTGTTCCCATTAATGCACCTGAAAATAGCATTTGCCTTTTTTAGCAGCTGCTTCACACTGCTGACTCATCTTCAACTTCTTGTTGACAAGAGCACCAAAACCTCTTTCACATGGATGACTACCAAGCCAGGTCTCCCCATCCTATATTTGTGCCTTGCATTTCTCCTACCCAGAACGTGAAATTTCTCCTGTTAAATTCCATCCTATTAATTTCAGCACCCTGCTCCACTCTGTCTAGATCTTTTGGAATCTCCTCTCTTATATCCAAACTACTAACTTCCCCTCCCAGTCACCTGCAAACTCGATAACCTCAATGCCTTCATCCAAGTCATTTCTAAAAATGTTGACCAACACAAGGCCTGGGATAGAGCCTGTGACAATTAATTTGATCATTCAAAGTGGAACAATTATAATACATTTCTGCCTTGCGCTGTTGATGTTATCCCTTTTGATCCTGTATGACAGATGAGTTTGTGAACAGCTCAAGCCTTGTGTTTGAGTGAGGGGTTAACTCTTGATTTGTCTTCTGTTGGGTGGTATCTGCAGCATATGGTCAAAAAAGTCAAGACAGTGGCCATGACAGTGTCATCAAAGCTCTGCCTGTTTAATGTGTGACAATTGCTTTGATTATACCATCCCAGCACCATCCTGACTGTTTTTCACCATAGCCTGTCGACATGTGTGTTTCTGTCTATTGCCCCATCCAGAGGCAACCGCATGGAGTGTCAAAAAAATCAAGATGGCAATCACAACACAACATAAAAAAGGGGTGCTCTTTGATTGCTCTGTTGCAGCCATCGTCTTAACTTTTTGACACCTCCTGCAGATATCTCTAGTCCAATCCCGCTGTTCAGCACTATTTGGTATTGTTAACTCTGCACTGGCTTCCACTGTTATGGACAGGGGTTGGGGTAATTGTTAAATAGTTAACCATTCTGATTAAACTAAGCTTAAGTGAGACTTTAATGGCATGAATAACCTCACCAACCTTCCTTTGTGCTACAGTTTCTCCACTGGATCTCGCCCCCAGGCACATAGCTGTAACTCTGATCTCAACTCACCGCAGGTTGTTTTTGAACATTTTTCCTTTTGTTCTTCACTTGATGCTCTGCACAGCTCTTGTGGCTAATGACTGCAAATGTTGGAGAGAGTGCATTGTAATTAATTATAGTTATTCGTGTAATTAGCACAGCAAAATTAAAGCTTGCCGTTTGTAGGCTTCAGAATATATTTTGCGTAGTGCTTGTTTGCAACTAAACAAAAGGTTAGTAAATAATAATAGTAATAATAATAATAATAATGTTTATTTATGTTTTATAGGATTGGCTGTTCTGCATGACAAATGTTACATGGCAGATATATGGCTCCTATCTCTTGTACCTCTGCCAAATCTCCTCTTTCTGTTTCACATTCTTCCCTTTGTTTCGGGAATCACAGAGTTGGATGGGGCTGAAAGGAAAATCCAGAAATAGCAGAGCATAGCTTGCATGCTGATTGGTGCTTGTCAAGCGGATCATTGCTCCAAAGAACCAGAGTAGATGGTGTTGGATAAGAACAGGGATGCCCCAATACACTTCGGTGCCCAGGGTAAAGTCCTAGCAGATGCCTTCCTGAAGTTAAGATCTCTGCCATGACGTCTAAACTAATTCAGGTGTCAGTAGCAATCCCTCTGACAGATAGAGAAGGAAGGAAGGAAGGAAGGAAGGAAGGAAGGAAGGAAGGAAGGAAGGAAGGAAGGAAGGAAGGAAGGAAGAAAAAGAAAGAAAGAAAGAAAGAAAGAAAGAAAGAAAGAAAGAAAGAAAGAAAGAAAGAAAGAAAGAAAGAAAGAAAGAGGGAGGGAAGGAGGGAAGGAAGGAAGGAAGGAAGGAAGGAAGGAAGGAAGGAAGGAAGGAAGGAAGGAAGAGGGGGGGCAGGCAGGCAGGCAGGAAGAAGAGAGAGAGAAGGAAGGAAGGAAGGAAGGAAGGAAGGAAGGAAGGAAGGAAGGAAGGAAGAAAAAGAAAGAAAGAAAGAAAGAAAGAAAGAAAGAAAGAAAGAAAGAAAGAAAGAAAGAAAGAAAGAAAGAGGGAGGGAAGGAAGGAAGGAAGGAAGGAAGGAAGGAAGGAAGGAAGGAAGGAAGGAAGGAAGGAAGGAAGGAAGGAAGGAAGGAAGGAAGATGAGAGCGAGCGAGAGCTAGCTAGGTAGCTAGGTAGCTAGGTAGCTAGGTAGATAGATAGATAGATAGATAGATAGATAGATAGATAGATAGATAGATAGATGAGAGATGATAGATTTCTGAATACTGAGTTCCGATCCTTCTCCAGCTATTAAAAATAGATGCCACGTGGACCACTGTAGCCCCTTTGGGGCAGACACCACATTCACCAACTCTCCCTGCAAGCCAAGAACGCAGGAGCAGTTGCCGCTTGTCTGTTTGCTTAAACAATTTATGCGGCTGCCCATCCCATTATTGTGGCTCTGGGTGGTGAACAAGACATTAGAACCAGAAAGCAACAGAGCAACTCAATTAATTAAAAAGAAGTTACTACCAGCAGCAGTTGATAGTTGCTATGGAGAAGAATCTTTGCCATATGGAGAGATTCTTATCCTCATCCTCTGCACATATCTTTGGCTCCCCCAATTCCATTTACCCACTTGTTTAGAGAGGGAAGAATGAAAAAGGAAGCACAATACATCTGAGAACGTGTTTCTCAGAACTCGGATTAGTAATATTTATTAGAAGGAAGATTAAGGATAACATAAGAATTCCAGTGAGTATTTAACTTGAAAATTAAACACCAATATATTTCCTTCCTTCCTTCCTTCCTTCCTTCCTTCCTTCCTTCCTTCCTTCCTTCCTTCCTTCCTTCCTTCCTTCCTTCCTTCCTTCTTTCTTTCTTTCTTTCTTCTCTCTCTCTTCTTCCTGCCTGCCCCCCCTCTTTCTTCCTTCCTTCCTTCCTTCCTTCCTTCCTTCCTTCCTTCCTTCCTTCCTTCCTTCCTCTCTCTCTCTTCTTCCTGCCTGCCTGCCTGCCTGCCCCCCCTCTTCCTTCCTTCCTTCCTTCCTTCCTTCCTTCCTTCCTTCCTTCCTTCCTTCCTTCCTTCCTTCCTTCCTTCCTTCCTTCCTTCCTTCCTTCCTTCCTCATAAATATGCCCTTCATATGGATACGATTAAGAGTTCAGGGGAGTTACCAGCTGATACTGTACTCTCCTATTCTTAACATTAGGAGACTTTCCAGAAATAGAGCTAAGTATGACTTACAATGGAAAGCCTGAAAGGATGAATGCCAACCCAGATCTTGCCAGGTTGCCTTAGTTGTCCGAATATTGTTCCCTCTTTCTTGGATCCCAAGAGACAGAGATTGTGCAGGGAATATTGGAGAATAGGAGGTCAGTTCAGTTCACCTTCTACTTCTAAAACCTCTTTCAATTCAACATGGCAAAGTATCCACACTCATTCTGCAAAGGATAAGCCAGGCTGTTGCAGGTCTGAGTTGCTGTTTTGTTGTACTGTGCTGTGTGCTGTGTTTTGTGTTGTTTTGTGTTTTGTTTTTGCAGGTGGGGCATCTTGTTCACAATTGGTTACAAAAGGCATTGAACCCCTGTTTAATAAGAACCTTGGATAGCTGGGTAGAGCTGTATAACATATTACAACCCTAGATTAAAACAAAACAAACAAACAAACAAACAAACAACACAAAATATTAAGGTGTTCACAAAACCCTTCAATGATATGATGCTGTGCATAAGATCCAAAAATGCTGGGCTAGCCAAGGGAATTTCAATTTAGAAGGAAATGTGGATTTCCTTTTGTGTGTTCCTTACAGCTGGAGCCAGTGATGTTTCTACTCTGGTTTGGATCCTGATCCACCCTATTATCAAGAAACATCCTTTGCCTTTTGGGGAAAAGCTTTCATATGGTTCCATCCCATGTTCCAGGTGCAAACTTTAGCAGTGCCTGTGAAAGTGTAATCAAGAAACAAGATCAGGAAAAAAATATCCCAGGGATGTATTTGGTAACTTCAGTGGACAAGCCTAAACTGTCAATGGACTAATTCTAAGCACTCCTGTTTTGTAACTTCTTTGTCTGTCTGCCCTCGAAATTTTTCAGATTTTTGCCCAACTGTCTCTAAATTTGCCAAGAAATTAAGTTGAAACAAAATCCAATCTAGCAGGGAAAAACATGTAGAAGAGCACAGCTCCAGGAATACTTTTTTTAAAGAGCAGGAACACAACTGATAAGAGTTCTTTGACCTGGCAACAGTTTTTCTTTAGCATTTTAAAAGGCAAATAAGTGACTGTTCTGACATTGCAGGTCTCTTCAAAACATGCCCACAGAAATGTTCCTAAAATATATTATATTCCATCCATAACAATCCTTCCCAGCTTGTGAAAAGTCAACCCTAGTGCTTAATATTATTCAGTTTGCATCCACTGTCCGTCTGCTAAGATTGGGAGGGTAAACAGAGATGCAATATGAAATAACCTGATTGTGAGGACTCAGCTGCTGACAAAATGGAAATTGCCTACAAAATCAGCATATATTTGGCAGAACGAAGCATTGTGTTATCTGAATTGAAGGCCAAGATGCTTCCAGCTCCCAGTTCTGTTCCTCAAAGCCAAATGGAGTAAAAGTTGAATCTTTCTCCAGCACTGGCAAAGAAGCCTTCATACCACTGAAGGCAACAGGCTAGCCTAGAGGTCATGGGGCAAGTCCTGTGACAAGTAGTTGTTTCTTCCAACAGCTGATCACTGCCTCCCAGTGTGTCCCACCTGCTGGGCCTGTCTAATGGTTGAGGTGGCCCTGAGATGTGAGTAAGCGGTGTGCCAAAAACACAAACCAAAATTAACCCTTGCATTAGAATCTAGAATGAAGCCATGGCATCAAAATATTGGACAGGCCCATTTAGATCATCGAGTCCTAATAGTAATTTTATTAAAAGTTACACTTACAATGATAAAAAAACTAATTAAAAAAAAAAGAATAAAAGGAAAAAAAAAGTGCAGAAAAAAAGAACATAAAAAAATAGAAAAGAAAGAAAAAATAAGAATAAAGAAAAAGAAAAGAAATATATAAAGAAATTACTTCCCTTTTCATCACAAGTATAAACAATTTTAGTAACTTATCACATTCTCTTAAAATACAACAAATGCTCTCTTCTTCCCATATCCCATCTATATCTATAAACAAATCCTTAAAACCTCATAATTTCAGTCCTGATCAGCAAAAATTGATGGTTACCAGAGATACCAACATATCTATTTTAATATGATCAAATAAACCAAGTTTATATTCCTTCCTTTTACTTTTAATAATCTTGAACTTTACTCCCTCCAAATAGTGTCCTAGAACTTGATTTCTTTTCATTTTCTCTTTGTCCCTTCTCCCAAAATTCTTCAAAGCTTTAACAAGCCTCTTCCATAATACCAATATAGGAAAATTATCCAGGTCACTCTCTTGGATTGTTATTTGTATATCCCTTTTAATTATTAAGACATCAGCCAGTTTCTTTTGTATGTCCAGTGTAACATCTTTTTCCATGTCATTCTTGAAGCCTGTCATTCTTAAATCCACTTTCAGATCAGTTGGCCAGTAAAACGTATTCTGTAACATTTTTAAACACTTTAAACTCTACTTTGTTGTAGTTTTTTAATTGTTGCAAGTCACCTAGAGTCATGCATTTGAGGAAGGGTGATGATATAAATTGAAATAAATAAATTTGAAGTGTGCTATTATATTCCCCCACAATCTTCTTTTCTTCTTATGGCTAGGTAATATACTGTATTAGGAGAATATATACAGAAGAAAAAAAAAATGGGGTATTTATTTTGTATATGTGCAAAATCTATAGGAGAAAAGTAAAAGTTTTTTTAGCCAATTCTGACATGCTAATTTTGTTTACATTTGTTTACAAAGGTTGGCCAGGTGTTTGCCACCACAACTGTGTGTCGTATGATCATAATTGCTTTTGTGGAAAAGGTCTCTTTCAAGTCATGTTCAACTCCTTCATAGACACATCAATGCATTTTTCTTGGCAAGAAAGCTGAAGTAGTCTCCTATTGCCCTCTCCCCCCTTCCTGTTCCCTTCTCTTTCCCAGTCTAACCTATAGCCAGAGCCTTCCTTGGAAGTTTTTCATCCAAGTAGTAACCGGGTGTCAGTCCTACTAGGCAGAGCAGACCAGGAAATCAACTCCACCAGAAAGCTAAAACTACTTTTACTGAGATTGCCTCTAATAACAGAATCTTGCAAGTCTGATTGTGCTGATCCTCCTCCTCCCTCTTATAATTCAGGGAATTAGGGAGGCATATACCTAAGCTGCTCTGAATGTTAAAAGTTGTTCTGAACTTAAAAATGTTTCAGCCTTTTGCCTAAGTGATGGTTCCTGCATATCTCTGTCAAGGTCTTCTTCCTTACTCCCTATACCAGGTCCAACTGTGCTGACCTCAAAGTTGTCCAGATATGGCCCTATAATTTGACTTCCCTTGAAATTTCTCCGTCATTTTGTCTAGACAAGGGAGTTGAAACAAACAGAAGAGAGAGGAAGAACCAATGAAAGGGAGAGAGAAAGAGTTATCACACTCACTTCTAATCCACTTTATCTATTTACTAATTTGTCGGTTTGCTATTTGTCCCTTTAAGGTGCTCAAGGTAATATCAGTGGGTTTCCAGCTCATTTTCTTCTCTTAGCAATTATCTTGTGAGATAGAATGGATTGATTAAAAGTGAATGGCCCCAAATCATTTAATTAACTTCATCCTCTGATCTTGGGTCTCTTTATCTGTAACCTTTATATTGTACTGCTTCTCGTTTGGGGCAAAATCCAATGTTCAACCAGTGCTCTGCAAAACTAGCCTTCCAGAACCCCAAAGAAATATTGCTAATCTAATGTAATACCTTTATATCCCCTTCTAGCCTCAGCTTTACCAATTTTGCATAGTGGGAACTACCAACAACTTTTCCTGTGTTGTTTCTTTCAGATGGGGGAATTATGGATGAAGGAGGTGGTCCTGAAGGTACCTTGGCACCAAGACATATAGAGCTTTACAGGTTGAGAACAGCACCTTCGATTGCATCCAGAAACTTATTGGCTACCAACTGAAGGAGAACATCACAAATACCTCTAATTTTGCAGAGAAACAAAGGAAAGTGGTTCACTTGGGCCATATCATTGTATTTAGCTCCTACAAGGAAGATGAGATCAACTGACTGACTGATCAGTCCATCTGCTTTCCCAAACACTTAGCAATAATGTCCAATGGCAGTAACTGAGCAGTGAATCTTAGCAAGAAATTGGTAATGATTTTGTCATGTTCTTTTTTTCTCCATCACCAACTCTAAGTATTATTGAAATTTAGCCAATCTTATGAAGAATTCATGATAGCTTCTTTTCAGGTTCCTAAAGCACAAGTGGGCAAGCTACAGGCCCCTAGGTCTCATTTCCAGATCCCTAAAGATTCTAACATCATACTATCAAAATTTAGCAATAAATGGGCTGATATTCAGCAGCAAGAGTTTTTAGTAAAAAATGTCAGTCAGCCAGCCAGTTAGTTACTGAGTTATTTATTTATTTGTTTAATCTTACAGTTGTTATAGCTTGTCCCACTCACAAGGTTCCAGGTGGGTTACACCAGATTATAAATTATAAATACAACTATGGCTATAAATTAAAATTATATATACATTTAAAAACAGTAATAATAAATCAACCGTCCTCCAAGAATAAAATCTAGCTAGGGTTGAAATTCCAATTACTTTAAATAAACTGTCTTTAAAGATCTTCTAAAAACCACAAGGGAAGGACCACTATGGACCTCTGGGGTAAGGAGTTCCAAAGTGTGGGAAATGCTATAGAGCAGATCGCTCATTTCATCTATGTTCAAAGGAAGGAGAGAATCTTAATAGGCCTTCTTGAGATGTCCTCATCAGACAGGGAGATTCAATCTAGCAAGTGAGTACTTGATACAACCCATTGTTACACTGTAAGAAAGGTGGGAAATGGAGCCAAGGCCTTTGTGAGTTAAAACTGATTATTTAATTTATATTAAATAAACTCCCAAGAACTCTGAGTGGCATACAACTACGAAACCAATATATAGAAAATACAACCAACCAGAAGAGCAAAATGCCAAAATAAATCAGACTACTAACCACAAAACTCCACAGTTACTTATTCCCACCCTTTAAACCTCTCAAATCCCTCAATTAAGCCTCAATGACATCATCCTCAGAACAGAAGGAAATTAAACTGAGTTCCCAAGCCAATGAATGCCTGCTCTATCCTAGAGACAAGAAGCTAAGACCTACTTTTTTAGATCAGACCCAACATGTTCATCTTATGGTATTTGGTCTCTACAAGCAGACTGAAGATTAACCATCCTCCTTTGATTTAAATGATCACTCTGGCCAATACGCATTGGAGATATAACATGGGTATATCGATGTATTATAACAAGTCAGACGATTGCTCCATCCATTCTGTTTATCTATACCAATTTTCCCACAACTTGGGACCGTCAAAGCTAGGTAGAAATTCTGCTCCCCAGATAGATACTGCTTGTTTTCCATGCACTTACTGGATCATGGCATCTAATCTATGATTGTCACTGCAATTTGTGGCAGTAGATTCCAATGCATTTTTAATTTTCTTGGAGGTGGGGAGGGTCAGAACTGAGTCAAAGCACCAACTCATGGTTGGTGAAATCTTTTATATCCCTACTCAGAATTAAGCTCTGCTAAATCTAATGAGGCTTCCTCTAATGCAGGTCATAGAACCGGAACTTCAGAAGAAAAACTGAGACAGGAGAAAAATGCCCATCCGCTTTCTCATTTCAATTATAATTTGATAGATCTCTGGTACAGTCGCTTCCCATCATGATATTTCTTGTGGATTCCCATCCTCCGGTGAAAAACTGCAAACACTTTTGAAAAAGCTCAAAGTTCTTTAGCTTAAAGGGCAGATTCTCCATGTGGTAAAGAGCATCCTGCAAATTCCCATCTAGCTACTCCGGTTATTTCAGCTAAATTCAATGGCAATTTAAAGCTGAGTGATGGCCCGATGAAAACTTTCCACAAGAACTTAATAATAGTCATTGCTTTCCTTGATGCACTTCCTGAATGTATGGACTCTCCAAACTCACCCTAATGCTGCTGACTGCAGCATAATGCTGGGTCATCCTTCCCATTTGCTGACACAGTTATCCTTTATGGATTGCCCCCAACCCAGAGAGACACTTAAGTCGATAAAGCGAAACTCCTTACAGCTCATGTCAACCAGGCTGGGGGAAAAAAGGAAGTGTGGCTCTGATACAAAATACATACAGCTTGATTTAACTGTTTGTTCAGTCTAATAGTTCTGAGACTTAATAGAGTGTAATGGGCTTAGAAGGTGTAATTATAACCATGTTGGCCAGACAGGTACATCATCCTAGGAAGCTTCTGCCAAGATAAACTCTGCGTGCTCAGCAAAAGGACTTTAAGATTAGAGGATGCTAAGGGTGGGCAAAGATAAATCAAAAGGTTACAATCGCTGGCCAAAAAAAAAAAAAAAAAAAGTAAAAACAAAAACAAAATAAAACACTGGGTAGAAATTACAGCTCCTTTGGACTCTATTGCAGCCACTGGAAAATAGCATCTTTCTCCAGTCATCAGGCAACTGGTCCAGAATAGCAACTGGGCATTCTGCAACTGTAGGGAAGTGATGGTGCAAAGAATTCACATGCTATGAATGTCTAAAGTTGGGAATGTGAGCCTCAAGGAATGCATTGGCTTTTCCACGGCTAAGTTGATTCTGACTCTGTTTAGGGAGAGGCCGTCCTTAAACTTTCCTGGCTGCAATTTAATCCCAACACAAATCTTTATAGCATCTATTGCTTGATAAGCACCAAATCTGAAGTTTTCAGATCGTAGAGTTTTCACTGTAAGTTGAAGTGCAACTTAGTGGGCTTAGCATTTACCAGCAGACATGTGCTTTCTCATAAGCCAAGTAGGAATGTTACTGCTATGCTTTGTAAAATTCTTCTCCCGCAACTAGCTCTTTCAGAAAACTAAAGCAGGAGGAAGCTGCTGGTGGATTGGGTCCTGATGAGTGAAAATCATCAAGGCCCTTTTCTTTTAATTTTTTTCCTCCTCCAACAGAAGTTGACTCTGTCACCAAAACTACAGGTCTACTGTGAACAGAATTCATAGTGTTTCTCAGTGGGATTTCCTCTTCGTGCTTCCATTCTCTTCCCCAACACTGATCCCCATGCAATTATCCATCCCCACATTCCTTCCCAACCCAATAACTTACCACTTTTGCCTACTCCACCTGATCCAAGCATTATCACCTTGCATTCCCTGGTGCCTTCTGTGGGGCTGTTGGACAAACCAGGGCATTCACATCCAGCCTCCATTCTTCTTTTGGAGAGAGGGGTTCAGAACTGGCAAATGGCTGTTTTCAAACTACTAGCAAAGCCATTGGAAAGAAGCGGGGAGAGGTCTATGTAAGAAATATTATTTAGCAAAGCTTCCCTCCCTTGCACTGCTGTCTGTGTTGGCTGCAGAAGGTCTCATAGCAACCACTGTAAAAGCTTCCAATAAAAATGCAGCTTGTTCCCATCTTCTCCTCCCTTCTCTATCCTTCTTTATTATCCTCTGTCCTCTTCCTTTTTGAATGCGTAGCAAGCTGCGCATTGCTCAGAAACCATGCACCTTTACAGCTGACAAGCCGTCTGTCTACTGGCAACCTTTGGAAAGAGGATTTCTTTAAGCAGCCTGGGCTCAGTTCTGTTTTCACAGTCAAGAAGCTAACGACAACCAGGAATAGAGATCCTGGAAAATTAGAATTTCTTAACTTAGTTACTAATGGATCCCATTTTTCTGTTGTTATTGTTGCTGTTTTACAAACCACTGAGTCAGAAAAAGCTTGGGGGTGAAGTGAAAACAACTCCTCCTCCTCCTCCTCCTTGAGAGCATCTCAAATAACATGAGAACAGAACAAAGTTTTCTTAAAGAAAACTAACCAACAATGAAAATTAAACCAGGAGTCATTGTTTGCTTAAAAACAATAAATGCAAAATGCAAAGTCATAAAGAAAAAAATATATAATATTTTAAAAAAGGTCTCAAAATGTTCTGCAAAGGCAGCCATTAGGTCTTAAGCTGGCTTAAACATGCAGTAATAGGTATAAACTCAGCAGGAACATAATACTGCCACTGGAATTCAAAGAAACCCACTACGCCTCCTTAGGTTTTGCCAGAATTAAGAATCCTGATTATGTATGGTGGCAGTGGTTGTTTTAATTGGATGGGGACCACTAAGCATGTTTTGCCAAACATGCTTACAGGCCTACTATGTATCTTAGTGCAAGGCTTAGGGGGACCACCAGATCCTCAAGGAAAACCTTACCAATTCACCCTCAGTCTCATTTCAGTGATTGTCTATAAGAATAACATAGGGCACTGGCAAGAGAAACCCAGATATGAGTCTACCCTCAGCCCATGAAGCTCACTGGGCAACTGTGAGCTGGTCACTGTCTCTCAGTCCATCCTTCCTCACAGGATTTCTGTTGTAAGAATACATTTGAGGAAGAAGTGCTATATATATATACTGTCTTAAGTTCCTGGAAGCCAGATAGGATGTAAACCTGGAAGGGAAAGACTTTCTCAAGTTGACCTTGACTCCTGGTGACTTCTTGGACACATCCATATAGTTGTCTGGGCAACAATTCATAAGAGGCGCCGCTACCTTCTTCCAAGATGTTTTCTCGATTTTCCAGTCTAGCTTATAGCTCCAAGATTCCCTAGGGATTTCCTCTCCAAGTACCAACCAGGTCCAACCCTACATAGCTTTTCAAGAGTATCCAAGGTTGGGTAGGCTTTACCCACCTTTGTAGGGCAAATGTTAGTCTCCCTTCAACTGAAGTGGACTCAGCTGTGAAGTCCATGTAGTTTTCTTGGAAACAGTATAAAAATAGCTTGCTTTGCTTTCTCACTTTGCTTTTTCAATATTTCCAGTCTAACCTGTGCTCTGGGATTCTTTGGAGGTCTCCCATCAAAGTACTAACCAAGTTCATCCTTTCTTAGCTAAGAGGACTTTTTTTCCCCCCAAGTTCAACTAAATTGGCTAAAGTTGCCTGAGCTATAAGCCTGACACAAGTTCTCTTTAATTATAACTAAGTTTAACTGTCTTGTATGAATTCTCATCAGATTGTGGTTACCCTATATGAGATCTGATATAATCTCTGAAAAGTCATGAAAATTTGGCTTGCAGGGCATTTGGGCAATTGTATGAGATTGCAGAGTGGTATTGAGGCCCAGAAAAGGTACCGATCCTTTTGTGTGTGTGTGTGCTGAACAAGTGGAGGTTTTTGGGGGGATGCAATTGCACAAAGCAAGGCCTGCTTGGGCATCTTCACCCAGGGCTGTTGTTTAGCCATTTTTGTCAGGAGAACCACTTTTTTTTTTTTTTTTTCCCTCCTCTTCTTGGACTTCTTCCTCCAGACATAATGCTTCATCCTGGCTCTGATCCTGCACAAGCAGCCCACAAGCCATGTTGTCTGTGCCTCATTATGGGCAACTAATACATGGTATAGCTTGGAGTAACTGACCTTTCCGCAGATTGCAAAATAGTTTTGTATCCTTACAGTTAAATGTGGAATGAGGGAAGGGAAATCAGCACAGGAGTTGATCTTTGAGCTTGGGGTTGTGAAGAAGAACAGGAGCAGACTGACTTGGCTGAATGAATGGCATGCGTGCTTAGATGAAGTGGTATGGTTCCACTCCAAAGAAGAGGTAGAACTGGGAAGAAGAGAAGCTGGATCCAGCTGTTGCAACCAGTTGTTGCCTAATTTAGACCACACCACTGCATCTGCCTGTTAGAAGGTTTCTTTAGCCCTCCTATCTGCATTTCCACACAAAACCTTTTTCTTCTTCTATTTTGTAAGAAGCAATTCAACACATATCCTTTTCAGAAGTAGGGAAGAAGGAAGATTCCAGACTGTTTTGGGAAGCTCTTATCTGATGGAAACCCCATTAGGCAAATCAAAATTATCCTTACATTTCTTGGTGCCTGCATTCAACAGAAAAAAAAAAAGTTGCACAGAGAAGTAGAGGATGGCTTCAACTGGGTGCTGGCTTATTCCTCTTCATTGGTGGAACAGGCTTGTCTGTTCAATCAGAGATGAGCGTTATTTATCCATGCCAACATACATAATTTCATAAATTTGTATGTACTTAATTTCAGTAGGAAGCAGCACTTTTCCATTAATCCTGTTGAAAGACTTTGATCTAGTTTCTCTTCTCTCTGAACTGTATCCAGGTGGTCATTATTTAAGAACTATTCTTAGTTTACATAACTGGTACCTAAGCTGCTGTTTTTCTTTCCCCTCCCCATTTCTTTTGCCTTGTGAATCATCTCTTTCAGTAATAAAGTCATTCTGAAAGCTCTTTTGGATGATGCATGAAATAAAAATAAAATATAGTAAAACATCCCATTTCTAAGGTCTACACAGAAGCAGAAATGACTGGGAACATCCCTTTCCATCCTCTGAAGCTGAAACATCCTTTTCTTTCCTCCCCTCTACTAAAGAAATGAGCTAATTTTACTGATTCTTTTTTGTTTCTCTCTATCAAAGCCTTCAGTTTCAAAATCACTTTTGGTAAAGCGTGCAGCATCTCAGTATTGTTTTCTTCAATCCTATCAAACATTAGATGTCATGGTTCATGAAAGCTCTTGATTCATGTCTTGAATATACTTTGGATTAATGTTAGAAATTAAATTTATTCTCCACATTGTTTAAGGCTACAAAGGCAATCAAGGCATGGTTTGTATTTGTGTTTGAGTGTGTTTAGAGTGTGTAACTGTATGCATATGTGCATTTCAGCCTTTTTCTTTCCTATTTTCCTGATCTGAACCCCTCTCAAAGCTTCTGTATGCTTATATACCTAGACATACATACTTCAGGCCTTGGAAATATAAATGATCGCAAACTAAACAGGGATCAGCTGTGAATCATGGCAGCAAAAAAAAAAAGCAAATCCAGTTCTAAGCTGCATGGCTGAACTAACCGTTTTCAAATCCCAGGAAGTAATTGTTTCTATGTTTAGCTTTAAGAAGAGGAGACTATGAGCAGATATGATAGTGCTCTTCAAATATCCCAAAGAATGCCACACAGAAGAAGGTCATGATCTCTTCTCTCTCTTCCCAGAAGGCAAAACATGGAATAACAATTTGAAGTTCCAGGAAAGGAGGTGTTATGAAAAAACTTCTTAACAATCAGAGCAGCATGATTGGGGAACCAGTTACCAAGGAACGGGAAAGTGCAAACCCAACCCTAGACAGTCCTCGGTCTGGAATGATTTCCTGCACTGGGCAGGAGATTTGCAGTAGGATCTTCACAGGCTCCCTCCTGCTACAGGATTCACTGAGTTCGTTATAAATGGGGGGGGGGGGGGGGGAGGTGATCCATCTTTTGTAATCATTTGCAAAGACAATGTGGGAGATTTATTCACAAGCCTCATGATCTCTCAGTAGTTTTGACTTTCAGTGGCCACCCCTAATCACCATATCCCCTTTTGGAGGAAGAAATAACCAGACGGTATATGTCATTGCCAATATAATGATATTGATTCATCATATGCAGGCATTTTTAATTGGGACCCCTTTTCATGTGGACCTTTTTTCAAATTAAGACCTTTTTTCAATGGAAGAAGATCCTTCCTTCCTTCCTTCCTTCCTTCCTTCCTTCCTTCCTTCCTTCCTTCCTTCCTTCCTTCCTTCCTTCCTTCCTATCTTTCATTTATTGTTGTATGACATTTTCATCAAGTTATCTGTCCCAGAAATAAAATCTGTTTGTGGAGGCTAAACCTTGCTTTTATTTAAGGAGAGTATATGTGAAGCTGAACATTTCCTCCTCCGTATAGCATATCATTTTACTCTGAATTGGATTTGCAGTTGTGATGCCCTTTCTGAAAACACAATGTTATATATTCATCAATGTTCACCGTTTCACCAGTGCTGGCCTGTTTCTGCTTTCTCATGTTCATGAGTCTATTTGTTGTAGGCAAAAGATGGCCCTTTTTCAGCCTGCTTCATGTGGAAGAATTCCATATAAAGGACAGGGAGGGAGTTCACCATAATCAAAATGGCAGGGTAGGATTTCAATGTGGTCTTTCATAAACACAAAGGCAAAGTTTGCTGTTGTGAGAACAAGTAATCCATCTGCAGGCTGTGTACTATGAAGCCTGAATATGGGTTATGCTGTGGAATAAGATAATATTATTATTCTCAGAAAAGGAGGAGAGGAGAAGAAAATGAAAGAGGAAGGGCAGGAAGAGAAAGAAGAAAAAAAGAAAAAGAAGGGAGAACTGAGGAAAAGAAAGAAGAAGGGAAGGAGGAGGAAAAGGAGGAGGAAAAAGGAATAGAAGAAGAGGGAAAGGAGAAGACAGAAGGGAAAGAAGGGAAGGAAATGGAGAATTATTGCATCTAAAGGTTGGAAAGAACTTTGAAGATCATCCAGTGGAACTGTCTGTTCCATTGTTGAACAGCACTTAGCATTAGGACTTTTTTTCCCCCTGATATCCAACCAAAACCTATTTCCTTGTAATTTAAGCCCACTGTTTGTCTTCTGGAACAACTTTGAATTGGGGTCACGAAGAGTCAGACATGACTTAACAACTGAACAACAACAACAACAAAAAAAGAATACACACACACACACATTTGTACATATTGTAACATTTAGTAATAGGTGGCTTACAATTCCACCAAAAAAAAAGAGAGAGAGAGAGAGAGAAATAGAAATATATAAATATAAGACCAACAAAAAAATCAAATATAAACCAAACAATAAAACAAGTAACAAAACCTGTCTACAGGGCAGCCTTACCACAACTCTGCCCTGTCTCTTACACTGAAGTCCTTCAACTACTTGAAGACGGTTCTCATGTCTTCCTGCAGCCTTTTCTTCTCCAGGCTTAGCACACCCTACACCTTCAACAATTCCTTGTAAGATGATTTTTTTCAGGTCCATTATCATGTCTATTGCTCTCCTTCTCCTCTCCTCCTCCTCCAGTTTGTCAGTGTGCTTCCTAAAAGGCACTGCTGCCCAGAATTGGATGAATATTCCAAGTGTGGTCTGACCAGCACAAAAATGAAAGGAACAAGGAACAGGAGAAGGAAGAAGACATTGGAGAAAGAAGAAGAATAGAAGTGGGGGGAAAGGAGAAGGAGGGGCAGCAGGAGGGGGAGGGGAAAGGAGGACAGGAGAGATGGGAGAAGAAGGAGAAAAGGAGTAGGTGGAGAGGAGGAGAGGGTGAGGAAGTGTAACTAAAATCTTGAATGTCATCAATAATTTAATGACATCCTTTGTTTGACCTCAGAAAGCCATCTTCTGAGACAGTGTTTCTCAACCTTGGCAACTGTAAAACATGTGGACTTCAACTCCCAGAATTTCCAAGCCAGCATTTAAGACATGACATGTCTTAAAGTTACCAAGGTTGAGAAACACTGTTCTAAGATGTAGAATTAAAAGAATGGGATTTTGATTTACCAAGCAAACACTGATTGCAGCATCATGAGATTCTATAGGTGTTCCCTTTATCTTGAGGAGATCTTCCTTTTCCCCACCCATTAGTCTGGGTGGATATTCTGCCACTAATTCCTGAGCTCCAGTCCCTACCATTATGCACATTTTATGTGATTTTTGCACCAGCAAGTTATGGCTTTCAAGATACTTTTTTTTTAATGTATACATGAATATTCATTGACTATGCAAAAGCCTTTGATTGTGTGGATCACAACTAACTGTGGCAAATTCTTAAAGAGATGGGGGTACCAGACCATCTTACCTGTCTCCTGAGAAATCTGTATGTGGGCCAAGAAGCAACAGTTAGAACTGGTCACGGAACAACCGATAGGTTCAAAATAGGGAAAGGAGTACGACAAGGCTGTATACTGTCACCCTGCTTATTTAACCTAAATGCAGAGTACATCATGAGAAATGCCAAGCTGGAAGAATCACAAGCTGGAATTAAAATTGCAGGGAGAATCATCAATAACCTCAGATATGTAGACGATACCACCCTAATGGCAGAAAGTGAAGAAGAACTAAAGAGCCTCTTGATGAGGGTGAAAGAGGAGAGTGCAAAAGCTGGCTTGAAACTCAACATTAAAAAAACTAAGATCATGGCATCTGGACCCATCAATCCCTGGCAAATAGAAGGGGTAGAAATGGAAGCAGTAACAGACTTCATTTATTTGGGCTCCAAGATCACCGCAGATGAAGACTGCAGCCATGAAATTAAAAGACGCTTGCTCCTTGGGAGGAAAGCTATGGCAAACCTAGATAGCATATTAAAAAGCAGAGACGTCACCTTGCCGACAAAGATCCGCATAGTCAAAGCTATGGTTTTTCCAGTAATAATGTATGGCTGTGAGAGCTGCACCATAAAGAAGGCTGAGCGCCAAAGAATTGATGCCTTTGAACTGTGGTGCTGGAGAAAACTCTTAAGAGTCCCCTGGACTGCCAGGAGGTCAAACCAGTCAATCTTAAAGGAAATCAACCCTGATTGCTCATTGGAAGGATTGATAATGAAGCTCAAGCTCAGATACTTTGGTCACCTAATGCGAAGAGAGGACTCTTTGGAAAAGACCCTGATGCTGGGAAAGATGGAAGGCAAAAGGAGAAGAGGACGGCAGAGGATGAGATGGCTAGATAGCATCACTGAAGCAATGAGCATGAAACTGAGCAAACGTAGGGAGGCAGTGAAGGACAGGAAGGCCTGGTGCGATATGGTTCATGGGGTCACAAAGAGTCGGACATGACTTAACGACTGAACAACTATACATGAATATAGATCAGTGCACACCCAGGGAAGATTCTGTTACATAGCAAAATTCCAGTCATCCTGCCAATTCCTTCCAGTCACATTTCCTAGTATAACAACATACTTTGGAAAGAGAATCCAACTTCTTTTTCAATTCAGATGGCCCAGTTCCACTCCTTGTGCTAGTAGAAGCAGGAAGGAAGCTAGTCAAAACTATTTGGTTAATGTGCCTTATCAAAAGTCACATATAATATGCATTATATTTGGGACAATTCCTTGCCTTAATATGCACAATGTGTAACATTTCATACAAAAATGTACCTTCATCTGTACAGGACGGTGCTCCAAAACCTTCAAATTGATCCTGAAACTGGCTGAAATAAATTTAAGCCAGTTAAACAAAAGGAACCTGATGCAGAGATCTATCCATCTTAAATTCTGACAGTGGTCTTTTAGATTTTCTCTGTTGTTGTTGCATTCTTCACCTTCTGAAGTATTGAATTATTTGTCTTCGGCTCTTTTGTCACTTATTTTCAAGGTAGTTTAAAAGTCTGGATCTGAAATCCCTAAATGGGAATTTCCAGCTGGTACACACGTTTGGAATTTTGAATGCATGTTATCAGCGCTTCTGCAAAATGGCTTCTGAAAAAGTCTTCTCCAATCCCACATATTTCCTTTCAGCTCCTAGGTTGTTTTCTACCTCCTCAATTTGTCTTTGCTTTTTTTATTATTATTCTGAACAGGTGGGCAGACTCCTAAGCGTAAAATTGGACTTCAGTTGCACACCATTTATTATTATGTTATTATTAAATAATTATTAGTTTATTTAAAAAATGGGCCTCAGTTCTATATAGAGCCCAAAAGGCACTTTGGGAAATGTTAATTAAGTAAAGCAAAATACCATCCACTTGCATAATCTTTATTTCCATAAATGCTTCTGGGCCCTGAAACATTTACCCAGAAGCATTCTTAGAAAATGAAAAATGAAAGGAGATCCTTCTCAGTGGCTTGTTTAAAAGCCTACTCACCTGCTCTCCAGCCCCAAAAGACAAAGATAATCTAAAATATTAGAGAGCATCCTGATAATAAAGGGTTGGTAGGGTGCAAACTAACAACTTTTAACATATACCAAGGACACACAGCAGGCTCTCAAAATTCCACAGTTGCCTACCAGCCCCAAAGGTTTGGGACCACCCTGTCTATGTGAAGCCACTTCTGTCTCTGATAGTGCTGGGGCTTCAAAGGAAGGTGAGGAGGATGAGTTAGGCACCATCTGGTAAGAACTATACATGTGGAAGCTGATGAGTCTCCCTCCATCTTTTGTCCCCTTGGATTTCAGGATCTGAGGATAAACTCTATTCCAGAGTTTCAGAAAGAAAGAATTGATCTCCCCCTATGAATGATGTTGGTACACCTGCTATCCATCTCCCAAAATCAAAGCTCTAAATCACAAAGAGATCCATCTTGTAATTTCTATAGTGAGAAGATCTCTGCAGATATGGTACATGACAGTGCAGAATTTGAGCCTGCCTTGTACATAGATCTGCACCCATGAAAGCCTTATTAATACAGAAAATCCTCTTCATGCATTTAGATGTCTCTAAATGTGAGATGTCACAAATGGAAGGAACCTATTTCTATTCCACCTATGATGTGGGGGGGGGGGGGGAGAGAGAGAGAGAGAGAGAAGATAGACAACTGAGTGAAAGGATCTTGTGACAGTGAGATCAAATGGAAAAAGCTGCAAAGATACTAAAAGATATTCACATGCAATATTCCAGGGCCACCCTAGTTCAAGATCTCAAGCCCACCTTTTAGGGAAGGAGACACAGCCATCAATCATAAAACATACCACCACCACCCCTTTGCAAATCTTTATTTCACCATCAATGTGTAGCCATACTTTTTCAAGAACTTGTGTGTGTGTGTTGGGGGGGACTGTATTCTTTCTGCCTGCTAGTTCTCCTCTGCTTCCACCATATCATTCACTGGGCTCACTTGCTTTTCCTCCATATCAGCTTCTCCACTGTTTCTACCCTGCATTTATAGTATGAACGTGCAAAGCTTTGAAGGACAGATTCACTTTGATGAAGGTTCAACTGAAGCATCCCATTAAAGCTGGTTCATGAAGCAACATGGCCATTTCTCTTCTAAGAGGGAAGCAGACTGACCACATTGCTTTTCTTGCTCTGTATAAATCCCTTCTTACCTTTCTTCTGTATAGCTCAAGCTAGAGAAGAGGGCTGACAGATTCCTTCTCCTACTGCTGGCAGATTGTGAAGCAGCACTGGCAAATGCTGTGAGATTGCCCATAAGGTACACCAGACATGGCCAGCTTGGAGCCTCCTCAGTACATGCAGATCAACAGGCTGGGCATAAATCTGGCCACCCAGAAGCATTTCAGCCAGCAGTGGTAGCAACATGTACGGGAACTTTCTCCCACAGCAATGACCAGGCTAAGGACACTACATTGCTTAATCAAGGTGGACCTCATCAGCATTTAAATCCACAAAAAGATACATGTCACTTCCACTGTGCACATCTGTGTCACTTTGTAGAGGCCTATATTCTACTTTAGGCTCACATTAAGTTTCCTAATAGTGGAAATTTCCTAAGAAGATCTGGTGCCTTTTGAAGGTAACAAACAATGCTAGGCTTACTGATCAAAATGTTAAGTCCCTGAATTTTAATACCTCTGTTGACCTTTTACTGTTGCATTTTAACTCTCTTCTATTCTTAGTTTTCACAGCGTACTCCAGTATATCTAATAATCTTATCAGAGAAGGCAAGCTCATTAAAAAACAATATGATTGCTAACCTCGCAGCAGAGGGCAATTATCTATTGCTCCAAAATTAACTAATTTGCTCCCAAAATGCATACACAGATGCAAAACATCATATTTTTGCATCTTTAGGAATTAAGGTATTTCAAGTAGGTAAAAAGCATCAAGGGAAAATTGGTGAGGGGTTCCAAATCACTTTCTGATTCTGGGAACCAGAGGAAGTATGAGAGAACCAGCAGTCTAGAACAGTGAAAGTCAGAGAAGAATAGCAAAGTGGATTTTTTTTATTTACTCTGAAAGGAAATAAAAGCAAGGTATGACACACTGAACAACTAAATGGCAAGCAGTGATCTCTGAGCAAAATTAGAATATACAAATTAAGATCAAGGCACTATGTGGCATGAAATCTGGGTGAATTTCTTATATCAATTTGCATATAAATATCCCTATCTGGGGGGAAAAAAACATATTGTTTTGCTGAATAAGCCTGGTAGAAAAGGTGTATAGAATAAATAAATATTAGGGTTTTTTATTTCCTGCACTCAGGAAAAAAAAATCCATTTATAGTAAAAGTGCAATGAGATCCATTAATTTGATGTAGACTGGAATGACGTGATGTGGTGTCAAAATGTGTCTTTTCCAGTGATGTCACAAGTAGATTTCCTGCTGATTGTGATTTGATGTTTCTAAATTGATTATGGATAGTTTTCTTATGGTTGTTTATTGGTTTTTAACTTTTTATTGTTTTTACCTGTTGTGAGCTACCCAGGGTTGCTAGATGAGATGGGCAGCCATACAAATTGAAATCATCATCATCATCATCATCATCATCATCGAAAGTCACAAAATACAAAGACCTGCAAATAGAAGTAGAATGACTGAGGCAAAAGAAAGCAGATAGTACCAATAGTAATAGGTGCCTTAGGTGCAATCCCAAAACATCTGGAGCACCATTTGAACACCATTGGCATTGACAAAATCACCATCAGTGCCTATCTCAGGTCCTTGGGAAGGACTCAATAGGTGGATAAAAAGGGCAAATCCAGTCTAAACATCTGGCTGACTATGAAACCAACAGAAGAAGAAGAAGAAGAAGAAGAAGAAGAAGAAGAAGAAGAAGAAGAAGAAGAAGAAGAAGAAGAAGAAGAAGAAGAAGAGGAGGAGGAGGAGGAGGAGGAGGAGGAGGAGGAGGAGGAGGAGGAGGAGGAGGAGGAGGAGGAGGAGGAGGAGGAGGAGGAGATCCACTGTTATGCTAATCTTGATTGGAGCCCTTGTAGCAGTACCTAAAGGACTCCCTCAACATTTGGAAATTATGAATTTATTGGACCTGAATGCCCTAATTTTACAAAAAAAATACCCTGCTTGGAACTGCCTATATCCTCAGATGCTACCTTAATAATTCTTAGGTCATTGGTTAGGACTTGAATTATGAAGTTTCTACCAGTCTTTGGCTGTGAATCTAATTGTAGATTAATCATCATCATCATCATCATCATCATCATCATCATCATCATCATAATGCTTCTCCTCATTTTCACTAAATGGTGGAACACTTTTATTGCTTTTCATAGATCCTTCCATTGAAACATTTCCAAAAATTGGATTTCCTTCCCCCAAACTCATGAAGGTGTCATTCAAAAACCCCTTTCCTCTTTCAGTTAATCTCTAGAAATATTATTTTATCTAACATAAAAAACAAGATCCTATGAAATAGCACTCTTTGTCATTTCTATCACAGCAGGGAGACACGCTGTTTTATGTCTTGTCCAGGCAGCTTTCCTTGGGAACCACGCAGAGTGCAAATAGAAAATACCGCATCTACTTATTCAAATGGCTTAATAAAATTAACCCAGATTGTACATTTAGTATATTGAAGTTATTAATGATGTCTACACTGACTCCCATAGACTTTAAACCAGCATTTTGTAACCAGAAAAGAAACACGTAGCCCAACATAGAGATGGTTCTTTCAGAACATCATATGTCGAGCAGCCTTGGCAATGTCTCACTATGTGCATTCCTTCAGCATGTTCTCACTGAATCAGGGAATCACAGAGTTGGAAGTGTTCCATTGGGTCAAACCCCCATGCAGGAATCCAGAATCCAGCATTCCCAATGTATCTGCCCTCCTATAACTAAGACCATTATTCCACATCTTGTACTTTGGGATGATAAAGAACAGATTGTGGTCTCCTTCTGTTTGACATCCCTTCAGGTCCTCAACAAGTAATGTTATATCTCCATCCAAACTCCCCTTCCTCTTCTAGGTACCGTCTTTTCTCCTCTTATCATTATTTTGCAAAATGGCCTTTCTTTCCTTCATTCCTTTGCTTCCCTTGGTCTCCTCTATTTTTACAATCATGTTTGATCTTAACTCTTGACTTTTCTAGTCTTGACTTGAGAAGCTGACCTTCTAGTATGAAGGCTTTATTCTGACCCCATTCTATGTCATCCAGACAGTTTAACCATTCACATTTGAAGTCTTCTGTACTGTAGCTCATTTTGGAATAGACACTTGAGTCAAAAGTAAGTGTAAGAAATTATGGTACACTTGAAATATTGAACTTACTAAAATTAATTCCTCCTCCTCCTCCTCCTCCTCCTCCTCTCTTTCTCTTTTCCCCCCTTACATCAATATGCAACTTTTCATTTCTTTAATTGCTATATGTGTGAATGAAGATGAGATACCAAATTGATATCCATTCTCCAGTAATTAACATGAAATTTAAAGACCCTGGCGGATCAAAGCAATTAGCCATCAAATAGTCCAGCAAGGTAAAGAATGCTAAGAGCTTCTTAGATGCACTTAAAGTAAACGGGGGGGGGGGGGGGGGGGGTGGCTGATATAACAGATGCTTGGTGAAGATTACAAAACGTTAACAGGTTACAAAAAAATATGGGAACTACTCAACTCAGTCTTTTGCAGCAAAAGGATATGTGTTCCACCAGGCAATTTTGAAGAGCAGAATGAAGGGAGAAACTTGAAGCTTGAAGGTGACAGAAGACGGGCAGGAAATACCTCTTTATTTTGAATGAGTTGAAATCTCTGCCACCAATGAACTGCGTCTTAGAGTAATGAAGGAATCTACTGATGGTCTGACTGCCAAATGGGTGAAGTACAAGAAGATCACAGTTGCCTAAATAAGAACAAATGTCTCTATCTTCAAAAGCTAGTTAAGTAAGCTCAAGCTCAGATATTTTGGTCACCTCATGCGAAGAGAGGACTCTTTGGAAAAGACCCTGATACTGGGAAAGATGGAAGGCAAAAGGAGAAGAGGACGGCAGAGGATGAGATGGCTAGATAGCATCACTGAAGCAATGAGCATGAAATTGAGCAAACTCAGGGAGGCAGTGAAAGATAGGAAGGCCTGGCGCAATATGGTTCATGGGGTCACAAAGAGTCAGACACGACTTAACGGCTGAACAACAACAATACTGGAAGGAATTACAGTTAAGTGAATATATAACTGGCTTGAATATCCTACTCAAAGAGTACTTGAGGTACAAAAAGTATCAGTGGTTCTTCATCAGACTGGAGAGATATATCAAATAGGGTGACATAAGGACCAGTCCTATCTCTTCTACTCTTCAATATTTTTATTAATAACTGGGATGAAGTGGCATGGAGAAAACTTATCAAATTTGTACACAACACAACATTGTGTTGGACAGTTAATACCCTAGCAGACTGAAATAAAATTCAAAGTGATCTTGGCAGGCAAGAGAAATAGGATGAAAACAAAACTTCCTAATGTCAAAAACGTGTTGACACTGGAACCAATATCCCAGAAAGGTTGTGGGTCCCCCCCCCCCCATTTGGATAAATACAAGTAAAGGCTGGCCAGCCACCAGTCTAGATTCCTTTCATTTGGATTTCTGCACTGAGGAGGGAGTTGAACTATTAGCTCACATGGCCCCTACCAAATTTATGAGTCTATCACTCTCACTGATAGAATCAGGGTTCAGAATCAAAATGGGAATTTCAAACCCACAGCACATGATTGATCAGGATAAGCCTCAAATGAGTGTCACTCAATGGATGTCTTCATTGTATAAAGGATGTCTTTGTCCTATAACCCTGGTGTGTTCAGTGCAAGTGTCTGTAGAAGAAAAGCCTTTGGATTGAAGATTATATGTTGTTTGGCTTCCATGAAAGCCTAGGCTGTGACGACAGCAGGATTTTACCATTGGGTTGATGATGTTATGGGAGAGATCTGATCCAAAGGACTCATGTGCATTGGGGTTCACACAAATGGGGGCAGGTATGGGAGTGAGTTCTCACATGGGCAAAGGATGACAACCTGATATTGGATCTGTCAATTACCAGAGCAAGACATGCATAGGAACTCGGCTTCCTGATCAAATGGGAGGGTCATCTCGTTCATTGCATAGTACAAGCAGGAGAATGAGGCACAAAGATTTGAACACTGATTTCACTATTATAGGCACAGCAGTCCACTGGTATTATTTTATAACAGCTTCTTAACTTTTGTACAATAATACTCCTTTTTAGAAGGTCCTAGATTATTATATCCCTATTTAATTGGTTTCAGTTTAGCCTGCTGGGGGAATGCCACATGTGCTAGGATGTTATTGCACCAATGTCTCAAATTATATAATTCATGTCATTTGTTTGATGACATCATGACACATGTGACATCATTGCAGGTAGGCTGTCATAGACAACGAATGAAATTCTGTCAGCCAAGACTCCAGGGACAAACTCGAGGCCAATCCATGATGTCCAAATAGTGGGCATGACTGAGTGACTGACATAAAGAACAGCCCAAATTCAGCTTTATCATCCTGCAAGGAACGAAGCTAGCAAAGCAGGAATTAGGAGTTCCCAGGCTTGAAAGAACCATCATATCAGCATACATCAGGTGTCTCCCAAGGTGACTTAGAAACTTGGATGAAACTTGGAAGTCAAAGCCTGGAATTTAAATTCTGGAACTTTGATGTATGTGTACTGCAGTGGACAATCTTCTCCATGTATATGACTTCATCCTAGTCTGCAATAAATATGCTACTCTTCCTGAGTGACGTCTGTGAGCCTTCTGCCAAGTACACCAAATCCTGAATAAGAAGTTAAGTATCTGGAAAGCAGAGATTTACAACTCTGCCTGTGGCAGAGGCTGACATTTCACATGGCTAGCCCCCATTCTAAAAGGGAAAAACCAGAAATTGCTGGCTGAGATTTCAGGAAGGAATTATCCTTTCAAGTAAAATATATGGACCAGGAGGCATTCTTATCCTATCCATTATTTTTAACAGCATAGATGTGATCAAGACGCTTTTTTTTACACAGAATTGAGATGCTTATACAGTTTCAGAAGAGCCATTCCTTTGAAGCAATCAACTCTTGTCTTCCCATGGAAGATCTGTCTTTTGCCTAGTAAAGGTATTGGAAAAATTGCAGTCTGTCACCTTGTAACTAATCAATTAGAAGAGGCTATTCTTCCAGGAGGTTGATCAATCTGTTCAGTTTCCTTAAAAACAACGTTAGAGGAACAGAACATTGGAGGGACATTGGACAAAATTATTGTTTCTTTGAAGCTGCTAAAGTAGCAATTAACTTTTTTTTTTTTTAATCCATTCAGTTGGGTCTGATTCTCAGAGACTTCCTGGACAAGTCCCTGCAGTTTTCTTGGCAAGGTTTTTTGGAAGTGGTTTGCCCTTGCCTCCTTCCTAGGGCTGAGAGAGAGTGACTGGCCCAAGGTCACTCAGCTGGCTTCATGCCTAGGCAGGACGAGAATTCACGGTCTCCCAGTTTCTAGCCTGATGCCTTAACCTCTGCACTAGACTGGCTGTCTAACAATTACTTTGCTTGGCTCTTAATTTTATCATGATTTTTTTCTATTTAGATTTTTTTTTTTATCTCACCTTTATTATTTTTATAAATAACTCAAGGCAATGAACATACAGTACCTAATACTCCTTCCTCCTCCTATTTTCCCCACCACAACAAACCTGTGAGGTGAGTTGGCCTGAGAGAGAGGGACCGGCCCAAAGTCACCAAGCCGGCTTTCATGCCTCAGGCGAGACTAGAACTCCCCGTCTCTTGCTTTCTAGCTTGGTGCCTTCACCACTAGACCAAATTGGCTCTCTTTATCAGTGATTTTTTTACGGGGCGCATTGTTTTTCCAATAACATTTAAAGAGTGTATCAGGACTTCCCTTTTCTGTTTTGGAACACTACAACTTGGAATTTGTAATGCTCACAACAAATAAAAAGGAAGCCTCTATAGCTCTCCAATTATTCCCTAGCTTAGATTTTACATTTTTCAGCCAAGTTGGAGAAGAATTCAACTTTTTCTTCTTCCTGTTCTAATCCTCAGCACTCCCTTTGATTGTTAGAAAGAAGAGTTTCTATTCCACCAGCATCAGGAATTAAAAATATCTTTATTGTAACGACTGCATTCATAGTACCCTGTTCCTATTTCCATTATTCAATTAGTGGGATTACAATGCTATGGTAAGATATCATCAGTAAGTAATAAATAGCAAAGAGCTATTTGGGCAATGGTTAAAAATTCTGGCAATTTTTCCAATCCTATTCAGCTTGAATTGTGGAGGCTTTATTTTTGCCTCACACATCACTAGGTCAGTTGAAGGTCTAGCAGGTTAGGTGAACACATTCTTGATGGGGACGTTAATGGTTCAGTGTCTGAACCATGGGAAGGTTCCTTCTAAGGGGACCATTTGGTTAAAACGAATCAGGAGGACAGGGAGTGGAAGGAAGAGGGTGACCCTGCTGAACAAACACTGGCTAATCAGAGTGGAGACATTTGCTCACAATGCAGCAGATGGACCAGTAGCCGCCTGTTCCTTGGTCAGAAATTGAAACGCTGGTTTTGAGCCAATGCTGGAAAACACAGAGAGAGCTTGCATTGGCTGCAGGCTGAGTGTAATCTGAGGACAACCTCATGCATTTCTATGCTCCAGAAAGATTTCATGCTCATGATGGAGCAAGCAGGAGGTGTGAATCTTCCTAAAGTGTTTATATTGGTTAAACTCTAAGGCCCCACATATTGTCAACGTTTCATGGTTAAGGTGTCAGGTTAGAACTGGGGGGAACTCATTTTAAGGTCATATTCTGATTTAGAAGTGTGCTGGGATGTCTTTGGTACCGTAACTCTCTCTCAGCTCACCCTTGATCCTATTGTTAGGGGGATAAACATTGCATAAAGAAATAAGCTATATTCAAATACTAAAGGGAAGGGAAGCTCTAGTGCCCATGTGCATGTACACACACACACACACACACACACACACTAAATCTAAGTCCAAATTCTAGCATATCTAATAATTGGTGAGAGCTTTAATTGCCTATTTCGTATGGTCTGGAGACTAGAGTGGACAATTGAACTGGACTATATATGAATGATATATGAACCAGACAAGGAATTTTCCTATCTGGGAAACCATCCACGTCAAGAGGTGGAAGGCTGATGTAAAATTGCATGAACTTCACCTACAGTATTCATGCCAGTTCATTTTGAGGCTGTTTAGAAATCCAGATTCAAAGGGGGAAAGGGTTTTAGAGCACATGTAAGCATGCTCATAATCCCTATTAGGAATTCCTCAAATAAATCTTTTCCTAGGTTCACATTCCCACAACCTATCCTTCCTCCCACAGTTAAGGACATGACCATGGATGTCAGTTCTACATGGCCTTCATTTTCACTCTGGGGTGTTTCTTCATCCATTCTTCCTATTCTCAGCTCCCCTAGATAGACTACAAACAATGACTTTGGACAAAGCGAACATCATACTGACTGAAGAAGAAATTATTCCCCCCTCCATTCTACTGACAAGGGCCATTTCATCACTAGAAAAATGTAATGATCACTCACTCTTGATTCCACTGGACTTTAGTTCTATTGCTACTTCTGTTGCTCACAGACAGGAAATTCTCTTGAGTTTGCAAGCGAATAGTTATGGCAGAATCTTCATGTTGCACAAGGTCTTGATCAATTTGTTTTCTGGTCATACTTTCTGGTTTTATTTTCTTAGGCTAGAGTTCTACCATGCTTCTGTCCCATGGACTGATGCTGCTTGAAGAGGCACATGCCATATTTCCTTGTCCTTAGCACCCATTCATTTTTCCTTTAGATACCTAATAGTTTAGTCATGTTCTAGTCATTGTAAATGCAGTCATGCTACAAACACAGTGTGGAGCCTTCCAACAATTGCCAAAGTATAAAAACATCCTATAGTCTACAGAGATGATATTGGAAAGATACTGAGACTCTTAAGTTCAAAATTAAGATATTTGGGGTGCTTGGGTGGATGGCTGTTCTCCTAAAAGCAAAGATGCTATTTTTAGTTACCGGTTAGAGACTGTAGAAATTAATTGTATGCTATCAGCACAGGGAAAGGGGAGTTGTAATCAGTCAAATTTAATTGACAACCCAGTGGAACAAAAGGAGATTTGATTTTTGTGAGCTGCAAGCCTTTGGAAACCTCCAATTAAATACAGACAATTAAGATTAATTGGAAGAATACTGAAGAAATCAGTGTGGGCTCACAAATGCATCCAGCTGCCCCATAATTAACCCAAACATTAGCAAGTCCCCCAAATGTGATATTAAAAATACCTTAGAAGTTCATCCATAATTTATCTTAATAGACATTATCTGTCTTCAAAAAAATAGAGATGATCCACTTGACGGTGGGGGGAGGGAGGCTTTCTATTTGTTTGGCTTTTTAAATACACACACACATATAGATACATATACATATACATACATATATATTCACATACATACTTTGGGCATTAGGTACAAAACTATATATGTATTTTTGTATTTCCTGTCTTCCACATTGAAAAGCAAAGATTGCATATGCTAAGCCTAATGTGTTCCTACATGAATATCTAGCAGATCATCATAGGATGATTGTTACACAACCCAAAAGTTTGACTCCATGCAGTCATTTGCTTCTTGTTTAAATACCCTTGTATAACTATAATAAGTGTCTCCAAATCTCCCAGAGTATTTCTGGACTGAAATCTCAGATGTATGTTTGTTCATTCATTCATTCATTCATTCATTCATTCATTCATTCATTCATTCATTCATTCATATAGCCACCCATCTCACTTTTACGTTCCCCCACCTCCATGTCTAAGTCCTATATTCTGTCCCATACTTCTGCCCAAGGTGTTTTCATTTAGAATCCTGCTAGACAGTAAGGAAGATGACCTTGATGGAGATATTCAGGAACTGTTACCTAGGCAAAAGCGATTGAAACATTTTTTAAGTCCTGAATGAAATAACAGTGAGAAGCAGCTCAGGCAGACACTTCCCTAATTCACTGAATGATAAGAAGAAGAAGGAGGTACAGATTTGCAAGATTCTGCTATGATAGCCAATCTCAATAAAAGTAGTTTTTGCCTTCCTGTGAAGGTAATTTCCTGGTCTGGTCTACCTAATGGGGCTCATACCTGCTCTGAGTAGAGGATTGGATTTGATGGCTTTCATGGCCCTATCTAGATCTGTATGATTTTTAATACCTCCAAGGATGTCACAGAGATGAAGTTTTATTTTCTATCATTCTAGAGCACACGACATAGAATAATGTTAACCTACAGGAAGTTAGATTTGGAATGAATTGTAGGAAGTTAGACAGTAGAACCAATGAGAGGTGGAGGCAGGATATCCATCTATCTGGAATGATTTAATTTGGATCCCTGCACTGAATGTAGGAATGTAGACTTGATGGCCTACATGTCCCTCTCTCTGACTGTATAATTCTGAAATCTCAAGGGATGTCATAAAGAAGACCTAGGAAAATCTGTTCTCCACCATTCCAGAGGGCAGGACATAGAATAATAGTTTTAATGTATAGGAAGGCAGATTTGGGTTGAACATTTAAAAAATACTCTGTAACTATAAAATAGTGATTCAGTAGTGGAATCAGTTACGTAAGAAAATATGAACTCCACTTTCCTGGATGTATTCAAGTGAAGTCTGGACAGCCCTTTGTCTGGGGTGCTGTAATTTGCACTGAGCTGGTGCGATGGCTTAGGTAGCCCAATTCTAGGATTCCGTGATTCTGTACCAAAAAAAAAAAAAAAAAGTGTTATAGACCAAGATAAAACCCAATGAGGAGTTTCTACAGCCAGGACTGCTACCATCAGCAATATTGCAAAGGAAAACAGTCCCCACTTCAGGTCTTCAGAGGCAGATTTTGAGGATGTCTGGAGGGGGAAGAGGAGGAAGAGGAGGAGAAGAGAAGACAATCCCATCACACGAACAGAGACCAAGGTATAGTTTGCCTGATGTTCTATGTCAAGAACTAGTTTAGAATACATTTGGAGGAGGGGGATGACTCCATGGATCCATCCATGCAGCCTTCTTGGCAACACGATGGAAATAATTTGCCATTGTCTTCTCCCATGATTTTTTTTTTTTTTTAATTTAACTCTCCCTTTGCAACCTACAACTCTGGTATTCCTTGGGGGTCTCTCATCTGAGTGCTAAACAAGCCTAAACCTGCTTAGCTTCTGAGTCCAAATAAGGTCAGCCAAATTGTCCCTTTGCCCCTCCCCATATTCTAGTATGTCCCCACCCACTCCAGGGTTGTTCTGGGGGCTACAGAAGGAATATGGGCAGCCACATATGGCTCTCAGGCTGCATATACCTGATATAGGTAGGTTATCTTACTTACTTACTTATTAAACAAATTTATATAGCTGCCCATCTCACCACAGGCCACTCTGGGCAGTATACAACAAAGCTAAAACAGTCAATAAACACATTAAAAATATAAAAAGCAAAATAAAAAAGAGAATAAAATGATGTTAAAAATAAGGGAGCCCCCTCACTAATTCCCCCATCCCTGGGGTCCTCCAGCCTGCTGGTATAACCAAATCTTAAAGGACCACCAGAAGCTCAACGATGGTGAGGCCAACCTCACCTCAGGCAGAGAAGTTTCCACAGTGCAGGCACCACAGCAGAAAAGGCCCACTACCTGGGGCCCCCCAAATGAAGCTCCCTAGGCGACGGAACCCATAACGTGCCCTCTCTGCTGGATCTGGTAGGGTGGGCAGATGAAATTGGGGAGATGCAGTCCCTCAAATAGCCCGGCCCCATGCCATGAAGGGCTTATAAGGTCAACACCAGCACCTTGAACTGGGCCCAGAAACAAACCGGTAACCAATGCAGCTCGTGAAGCAGAGGTGTAATGTGTGTTCTGCTAGAAACACACATAACTGCTTGTGCCCCTGCATTTTGCATCAGCTGAAGTTTCCAGATACTCAAGGGCAGCCCCATGTAGAGTGCATTGCAGTAGTCTAACTGAGAGGTGACCAGAGCATGAGTGACTGTGAGTATGTCCTTCTGATCTGGGAATGGGCGCAACTGGTGCACACTACAGAGTTGTGCAAAGGCCCTCCTAGCCATGACTGCCACCTGCTCTTCAAGCAGGAGTTGTGAGTCCAGGAGGATCCCCAGTTTGCGCACAGGGCCTGTTTGGGGCAGTGCAAAATACCCCATCCAGGGCCAAAGATGGTAAAATCCCAGAACCAGAGGGGCTCAAAACCCAAAGCCACTCAGTCTTGCCAGGTGGCTTATTATATGTAATATGTTCAGTGTTCCTCATGAAAGCTAAATGAACAACCTACTTCAGTGCCTCTGTGCCTGGCACAATGACATCTTGGAGCAATCAGGAAGAAAAACAACTGTCAAGAATAAAAGAAGAAGACAGGATTTTTAGGACCCTGGAGGACTATTGTCCATGTAAAATGGCTGCCATGAGGAATGTAACCAGTCACAAAACATCTTATTCAAACAAGAACAGAATTGAGGAAGCCAAAAGACAAAACCTAACTCAAGAACCTAACCATACTTCTTATCCAACACTTAGGTATACCAACACCTTCTTTTTTAACACAAAATCCTCCTTATTGAAGCACACAAGATTTCAAACAGAAGCTTTTTCAGCTGTACCTTGATGATATCAGGGATTGAAGATAAGTCCTTCTGCATCCAAAGAAGGTATTTCACTATTGAACTATAGACCTCAGTTTAGTAGGGAAGCTTAACCACCACCTTCTGCACTTCAATCTGAATCAGACCCAAGGGAAAATCTTGCTCGGTAATTTCTACTGAGTACTAAATAAGTTCTCCAGGGAATATTTACAAGAACTATTTGTAGATAATAAGACTCAGACAAAGGATCTTTCTCATGTAAAGCACAGTTATCAGTCTTTGGGACTGTGGAACCAAGCTATATGGTAACATCTAGGTGAGTGGCTGATTAAGAAAGCTAAGAGGATTGGCCCTGGTAAACATTTGAAAATGTGGAGAAATGTTGGAAAATGTAAGGCTGTAGGCTACATGGGAACTAAAAAACCAAATCTGGAATAGGCAGTGATACACCACTTCCATTTTATGCCAGGAGCTGCATGGATGTCTCCATATCCGCCACCAAGAGTGCAGCTGGACTCAAAAGTGCCTCTACTTACATCAGTCTTTGCCTAAAACGAACTTTGAGGAAATTATGAACATGCATTTTCAGGCAAAACATCTTAAAGGGCTTCATTTTCCCCTTCAGAAGTTTTCTCTGGAAGAGTAAAGGTGGCTCATCCTTTCCTCGACTTTGGAAGTAATATTTTGTTTAAATCAATGCTCAATCAAAAACCTACACCATAACTGCGTAGCCTCATTGCTGGAGCAAGATCAGAATACTGCATTAGCAATTTCCTTCCAGACATTAATAAGTCCACGTTGATTGGGTTGGCCTGACTGACAGATGCAGAAGTTATAACATTATGTCTTGGTTTTATCTTGAAAGAAGACACAATGGCCTTTTTGCCTAGAGAAAGTATTTTGCACAATTAAAAATATTATTTTTGCATTGCTATACTGCATCAAGTTTAATTCACAGCACGAACCCAGAACTTATTCACAATTACCCCTAGGCACTAAGTTCCACCGTTCGGAATTGTTTTTCCTGCTCTATCAGCTGGGTCAGGCCTTTGGCGTCTTCAACCAGAAGGAAGACATTTTGAACGGGTTGTAAATTGCGACAGAGAAATCCACGTAGTCCCTACCTCCTGAAATTCCATTAACCTTCAGTATGGCTGACAAAACAGAGGCCTTCAAGATGTTGATAAATGATTCTCTATAGAACTCAGCCACATGGATAACTCAAGAGAGGTCCAAAGGGGTAAGCATAAAGACTAGGTCACCTTCATCGTCACCAACAATTTTCAGCCTAAACCATTCTAAACAGATGGCTTCATATTTCTGGAGACTTTTTTTTTTTTTAACTGCTTGTTCCATTTGATGAATACTTGACAATGTTTGGAGAACTTGGATGACAAGTTTTAACTGTGATTTGCTGGTGATTTGTGATTGGAAGCTCAAGCTGAGTGCAAATTGAGCAAATACAATATGTCAAACTAGAGCTACTATGAAGCAGAACAACTAATAACCATTTACCTTCCGTTGTGTTGTAAAAGAACCTGTGATGGATATTTGAAAGCCCTTGTCAGATGCCAGGCAGATATGAGAACTTGTTTCCTGAGATATCTTGGTCAGGGGTCCGTTTGGTTTTGAAATCACTTCTTCCTCTTTGTTCCAATTATTTATCTGCAAAAGATTTTTTTTTCCCACAACATAGATCTCAACCACCAGTGCATGTTTTAGATTTGTGATTATCTACCCTGTCACATTATCCTTCCCAAAGATAATTATGGTCTAATGAGAAATTGGCTACCCCAACCACTCCTGGCATGTACAACACAGTGTGAGAATTGGTAATCTCATGAGATTTTGGCCAAGAGAGAGAGAAAGAGTGGTTGACACCAGCATCCAAGTTCATTTGCAGGGCCTTCAAGACCACCAGATTTCCTTGAGAATCCCAAGCCAGAATCACTTATTAAGAGCTATTGAACAATTAACCCCTCCCTTCCTTCCTTCCTTCCTTCCTTCCTTCCTTCCTTCCTTCCTTCCTTCCTTCCTTCCTTCCTTGCTTCCTTCCTTCCTTCCTTCCTTCCTTCCTTCCTTCCTTCCTTCCTTCCTTCCTTCCTTCCTTCCTTCCTTCCTTCCTCTCACTGTATTCTCAGGATATGACTCTGTGGAAATCCATGTAGCCATATCCTCCTTGGCTCCTCAGAAACTTCAGGTCAAGCTATTGAGTTCTCTAAACTTCCACCTTGATCAGCCACTACAGAATTTTGCATTTCTACAGCAAATCCCAAAGCACACCATTAACATGTCAGTCTCTCATTAGGCAAGTCAAATAACTTAAAACACACAACATCATGGATTTCAGACATTGAATTAAGCTAAGTGATATATCGCAACCAGGACTTCCAGGGGATGTGGAGGCTGAATTAAGCTAAGCTGTGCTCTCTGCCATGGCCATCATGACCATCACATCCCAGTGGTTCTCTATGGACTCCATTGGATTCCCATGAATAAGGTGTCATGGAAAATGAAATTCTGGTACCATTTTCCATTGATTCTTGCTGGAGACTGTGCAGTTAAAGTTTCCCCCAAATTAGTGTGAATTGCTGGATGTAAGAGCTAGTTTGGTGTAGTGGTTAAGGCCCCAGGCTAGAAACTGGGAGACCGTGAGTTCTAGTCCCACCTTAGGCATGAAGCCAGCTGGGTAACCTTGGGCCAGTCCCTGTCTCTCAGCCCTAGGAAGGAGGCAAGGGCAAACCACTTCCAAAAATCTTGCCAAGAAAACTGCAGGGACTTGTCCATGTAGACACCAAGAGCAAAGTCTGACTTGAAGGCAAAATAAAATAAAATAAAATAAAATACTGGGTGTAACTTATGTTTCAGTGATACCATTAGGTAAAAATTACAGTGCCTTAGCTCAGAACAAGTTCCAATTTAACCAAGGCTAAATAAATTAAACTCAAATAGATGAACTGGAGTAAAACATGTTTGACACCAGTCTAGTATCTACCTACTGGGAGACGGTTTATAAAAATTATATACATAGAGATAATTTAGCTCAGTGTAGTTGGTCAGAAGCACAAAAGTTGCAGATCTTCTTTTCCAAGACCTGGAAATGTCACTGAACTGTGGCAGCTGGTTTATCACGAAACCTTAGAAACAGGACTTTTGCATCTTTCTTTTTTAGTGCCTGAGACAGAGAAAATACAAGAGAAGAAGCCCACAGCATTTTGATCACACAAGTTTTGATAAGGCCATGGAGGGTACTTTGAAAAATAAAGACCCTAACCAGGCATTGAAAATGTAGCTTCAAAGCCTTTTGGATTCAGTTTTATTAGCAATTCCTTACCCCTGTGTAGACTATCCACTTTCTATTTCAAATCTCCTGATCCCTCTGGACATCAGTGACAATTGGCTGGATTAAAAGCCCAAGCCACAATGACAGAAGTGGCAAATTATTATCTACCATAAATGAAGTAACCTTGGAAGGTTGTGTAGCTATAAAATGCACATCACAAAGACAACTCCTTTGGATGAAAAAAGAGCCATTATGAGGAAGCAACACAAAGACATCAGTCTTCCTGATAGATGGACAGAGATTAATCTTGCGTGCACTCATTCATAGCAAATCATGCGATGTCTACCTCTCCTTCGGAAGAGAAGAGAAGAGAAGAGAAGGGAAGAGAAGAGAAGAGAAGAGAAGAGAAGAGAAGAGAAGAGAAGAGAAGAGAAGAGAAGAGAAGAGAAGAGAAGAGAAGAGAAGAGAAGAGGAGGAAAGATGGAGAAGCTCTTCCCTGTGTCAGATTTTTCTTTTAAATATAGATTAATCTGTGTCCTCTTTCAGTGGTGAAACTCAGACTTGCAGTTCTTTTACTGAACAATTCTTCCATCTTTATTCTAACAAGCTTCACCCTGTAACTTGTGCCAGACAAGTGGGCATTTCATTAGGTCCTTTTTCTTAACCATAGGAAATGCTCCTGTTTATTTCACAGTAAGGAAATATTCAAGGAAGAAAACAATCAACTCTGTGCTAGTGAGTGAGGGGTTTGCTCCTTGTTTATATACAGTAGCTTGCCCTGCCAGTGTTGGTGGGGGTCTGGTTTTCTCCCTTGACTAGGGTATTGTTTTCTGCCTGATTGTTTGGTGTTAATCCCTAGGAGTTGGCTCCTGGAGGGGATGTGTTCTGGCCTTTTTGTTTCCTTCTTCGCTTTTTTATTGTCTCTTTTGAATGGTGTGTAAATATGGTTTATTTCTATGTGTCTATTGATGGCTGATTTGTCTGAATGCCAAGCTTCCAGGAATTCCCTAGTGGTTTTGGATTTATATTTGTCTAGGATGCTGACAGTTTCCCAGTGGAAACTAAGGTTGAGTCTGTCCATGTGTTGTGAGATTAAGGAGTTTTCATCGTGTCTTCTGACTGCTAGTTAGTGTTCATGGATGTGCTTTGCTAGTCTTCTGCCTGTCTGTCCTACATAGTGGCTGTTATAGTCCTTACATTGTATGTTGCAGATGACTCCTGTTTTTTTCTTCTTTGGCTACTGGGTTTTTTGGTTTGCTTAAGATGTTTTGGAGGGCTTTAGTTGGTTTGTGGCTGCGGAGATGCCATGTGGTTGTAATAGTCTGTTGGTAGTTTCTGAGTTGTTTTTGAGGTATAGCATTGTTATCCTTTTCATAGCTCGTGTTGGTTGCGCTATAGTGAGTTTTTTGATAAAGTTGTGTGGATATCCATTTCATTGGAAGATGTTGTTTAGGTGGTCTTTTCCTTTTTCTGGTGTTCCGGGTTGCTGCAGTGCATTTGTGCTCATCTGAATACTGTTCTTACGCAGCTCCTCTTGTGGGAGTTTGGGTTGTTACTTTGGTCATGGAGCACTTGGTCACTGTGGGTTGTTTTTCGATAGACTTGGGCTTCAAATTTACCATCATTTCCTCTGCTGATGAGGATATCCAGGAAGGGTATCCACTTGTCCCTATCCCTATCCCTATCCCTATCCCTATCCCTATCCCTATCCCTATCCCTATCCCTATCCCTATCCCTATCCCTGTCCCTGTCCCTGTCCCTGTCCCTATCCCTATCCCTCCCTCCTTCTTTCCTTCTTTCCTCCTTTTCTTTTTCCTTTTCCCCTTCCTGCCTTCCTTCCTCTTTCCTCTTTCCTTTTCCTCCCTCCCTCCCTCCTTCTTTTCCTTTCTTTGCTTCTTTGCTTCTTTGCTTCTTTGCATCTTTCTCCACCTGAAATTGACCAACCTTCTGGGAAGTTTCCCCTTCTAGCTTAAGTGGCAGGAACAGTTGGCCTGTCCTCCAAAGATAGGCCTGCAGAAAGGAAAGTAATTGGTGTGTGTGTTTCTGCCATGGATGGGAGAGGGAAAGAATGCATCATTCAGGTGCCCTGTTAATCACAGTCCAGATGCAGCACCTGGCTGAAGGGAAGGAAGGGACTGTAAACTGCAGAAAGATTTCTAAGGCTGGCTTCGTTTCCAGCTGGCTCACACGGGAGACCAGCAGCTGAAGGCTCTAAGGGTGGATATGTCCAATCCCAAGCATGTGTGCTGGTCCCACTGCACACTGTAATGTGGGTGGGTGGGGGGGACTTTTTGGGCCTTCCCTTCCTTGGAATATTGTTTGTCTTTTCTGTAGTAGTGCCTGCCCTTTGGAATGATCCCCACCCTTAACCTCTGATGCTCAGTGCCCCAACCCTGTTGACCTTTAGAAAGACTCTAAAAACTTGGGTATTCCCCTGAACGTTGGAGCTGGAATGAGTAACATCCCCACTGGGAGCAAGTATGAATGTGATCCAGGTTGCCTGCTAGTGATCATTATTCACTATTGCTTTTATCTTAGTTTATTTTTGGTTGTAAGCTGAGTAGCAATAAATAAATAAATGCACCTAAATATTTAATTCTTATAGAAGTAAGTGATTCCACTGCTTCATAGTCCTGATATGTATCCACATAGGTAACATGTACAATCATCTAAAAGACCAGCATCATATTGTGGCTTGCAAACTATGGAAAAGGATTTCTGAGAAATGCAAGTCATGGAACCCTAGGTTCATTTCTAATATCCTAACAATACAGCTCGCTCCCAGATCAGCACCTGCTGATTTCTCTTTACCAGCAGTCAGCATGAGGTGCAAGCGATGGTGCCAAAGTGAGCTTCATGGCTGGAAACACTTAGACTGAGGTCTGATCGTAAATAACACCCATAAAATGTGTTATGTAGGTTTATAAAACTGACACTATCTCCAAAATAAAAATAAAAAGAATTCCCTCTACCTATAAAATTATCATATCTATAAGACAGACAGACTAGAAATCTTTTCTGTGACTTCCAGTTTACTTTTGGGATAAATATTCATATTCTGTTGAGCCATATAAATTTCAGCTTGCAGTCTGTAAGATAGTCTAGATGTAGCTTCTACTATTAGAAGACATAATAAACCAGAAGAATCCTGTGGATTTGGAGATGTATGTCTGTTTCAGAGCTTTTCTATTTGTACATCCCTCCCACTACTCAGGATACAGGTTAGAAACAAACAAACAAAAAACTATTACAAAGAAGAGAATATATGAAATGTATACATGCAATTCACCCATCCTGTTTTTACTAGTGGGAGAATGAATGATTTATGGGATTATGGCACAATGTAAGGTCTGTCTTTGTCCCTAGATTTCAGAGGAGGAAAAGGAGGGGGAGGAGAAAGAGAGGAAGGAAGGAAGGAAGGAAGGAAGGAAGGAAGGAAGGAAGGAAGGAAGGAAGGAAGGAAGGAAGGAAGGAAGGAAGGGGAGTTGGAGGAGGAGGAGGAGGAGGAGGAGGAGGAGGAGGAAGATCCTTGCACATTGATTTTCAGTCTTATGTTGGTACTAATGGAAGCTTGTCAAGAAGTCTGGGAGAGATTTTCTGAAAGATATAAGGGTATGGGAAATTCCCCAACACAATGCATCAAAATCCTAATTTTTTTGACCAGTTGCTGATAGAAATGTTAGTTGCAAATTCAAATCTTAATGTGTTGAATACATGGATCTAATTGTCCTTTGGTTAAAGCCAACCCTGTCATATTTCAGGCCTAGTTAATCTTTGTGTTCCACAACATGGATCCCACTTACTTGTTATCAAGTAATGCTTCCTTAAAAATCCAGAACAGTGACAAAGACACTCCTCGTACGCAGATGTTATTGCCCTAGGAGAAGAGAAAATAAAGCAAGACAGAAAACTCTTTATAGCATCCCTGTGTTGGTTTGTTTGTGACTATTGTGCCATTTGGAGCTCCAGTGTAGAGTTTGCATGGACTACTAACACTTTAAATGTTGCACTGTTATTCCCCTGGAGAAGAGTTCAATTTCAGTGGGGAAACAAACATAGTCTGAGATATTTTGTGGGAAGAACTACAGCAGTGTCTTTTACTATAGTTTTCATACCTGAAGTTCATTTCTAGTTCTGTCTCCAAAGCATAATGTGCATCTGGGTGTTGATCAAATCTGAGAAATTGGAAAGATCGGTGTATTCCTTGGTGTTTTATTGGCATGTATTTGTTCTTCTTTGTCGTGATAAACCATCTCCAAAAAGTCATCAATGACACTATATGCAGAGTTGCATCGGTCTCCTTTCAGTAGGGTGCTTCATCAAATGCAGAATTTTGGTGGAGAATCTTGATACAAAGGACAATAGCATTGCTTTTATGCTTTGTTCTGCCTGTGAGCACATGAGCATCAGTAATGGAGGAGAAAAAAACTTAAAGAGACCAGGGGAACTGACAGTGTGTGCATGAACAGATGGTTGTAGAAAATCTGATTAATATGGATTAATGGAGGATGTCTAGAGAATTATCAGTTCCCTAAATTCCTATATGAGACCAGAGAACTTGGAGTCCCAAAATCTAATCATACATTTGCAAAAATAAAATTGCACAAATATCTCTGGTTAGAATGCAAAACTATTTTTTTCCCTTTCTGAAATAAATAGAGAGTGAGGACAAAAGATGAATTAGAAGACAAAAATGTGGTTCATTCTCTGTCTTCTTCCCGTAGTCATACATATAAGGTTTGATTTTAGAGGGTTTTGTTTTTTAAAAAAGGGATTTATGAGTCAAGAGGCTACTGTACTCTTTGATGGTATAAGTGAATAAACTGGATTTGCTTTATATGATTTGGGTCCATTCCAACTGATTAAGCTCTGTAGCTACTCATGATGAGTAATACTCCAAATTGCTATTATCCAGTATGGGAAAGACAGTTCCTCATATAAAAGATGAGGAGGGAAAAATCAATATGATTACATGGACTAGGAAGATGTTGTGTTCCTTGATTGAAGATGAGGATACCAGCTTTATTTCAGACAGTGGGTCTGTTAAGGCTTGTTATTAAATTTGACGTGTTTGCTTCATTTTATTCTATCACTCCCTAGCAACCAGGGGATACCTGATAAAAATCAGGTGAACCAAAGTAAAGCCAGCAAGTGCCTTGTCTAAATCTAAATTCCCTCTCCCTCCCAAAAAGGGATTCCATTTTTCTTCCTCATTCTCAAGGTCTTTTAGGTGTTTTGAATGTCTTGCTTACTTGCTTGCTTAAGGTATTATTTCAGGGTGCCTGTTATTTCTATGTATATTTTCTATGTATGTTTCTTTCTAGTTTCTTTCTATAATCATTCTCTCCATAGGTGTCTGGGGGAGGAGATATTGAAATCAGCAAGACGGTGGAGACAGCATCATGATGCAAGCCCTACCCTTTTGTATGTACATCAATGTCACACTCATGTTTGAAAGGGGTGGGACTTGGGTTGCAATGCTCTGTCCATCACCTTGCAAACTTTGACATGCACCCGCCTACCACAGATGCCTACATCTCTCCCTACCAGTCTGTAGCCTTCCAATTGCTGAATATGAATGAATCCCATTTCAGGAATTATGAAATGATGTTCCCTCATGAGGCTTTAACTAAATTGTGGGAAACCAGGGAAATGGCAAGCTATTGGAGAATTGTTTGTCCAGTGAAAGCAATCAGAAATGAATCAATCAGAAATTTGCAGCCTGGTTTCCCCCCCCCCCCTTCCCCTACCAATATTGTATTTAATTATTTGGAAAATCAGGCTCATGGGTGATGGTGGCAGGGGGTGGGGGAAGACAGTCAGAGATATTTAGCTAGTATTAGACAAGGAACTTCCAATAAAGTCTAAATTAGGATTTGCAAGACATTTGAAGCATTGCCTTTTGGGGGAAAACAACTCCTCTGTAGTTGTATACACTTGGAATGACACTCAAAATGCAGGGCCCAGAGAGTCTTAGAAGCGGTGGTTTTGAATCCGTACTTACAATGTGTGCTTGACCAGAGACCAATTTATTCCAAGGGAAGGATGAGCTAAAGAAGACAACAAGGTCCTAGTTGGTCCCACAGTTTATTTTCCTCACCCTCCCAACTTCTACTGCTGAAAATCAGGGTGATGAAAATCAGCCATTGTGTTCTACAGTTTAGAGATTAGAGGTTCATCGAGACTGTAGAAGCCCTTAAAGAAACTAAACTAAAAAAAAAAAAATTCTCCCAATCCCATAAAAAATGCTACGACCAAGCATGAGACATGCCTTAGTTATTTTACAGCGGCTCTCAACCTTCCCCCCAAATGTTCAGGGTGGGCCCCAGCCAGCAAAAGCCCATAATTGCTCTATGTGATGGCTCTGACATCCCTACATTTTCCCCAGTTGCAAAACAAGCAAAGAAACATTCTGTATCATTTCCATTCTCATCATCTTCCTCCTTCCTTTCAGCAACTGTTTAGTCTCTGCAAAATGATAGAAAAAAACAAGGTACGAAACATAGTAGACTTGTGTATTTTATAGGTTGAAAAAATACACATAAACACATATACATGGTGTATAGAGCCAGGATGGTGTACAGTAGTGGTGAAGATACTAGAATAGAACCAGGGAGACCCAATTTCTTTTCCTCCCTTAGACATGGAAGGTACCTGGGAGACATGGGCCAGTCCATGTCTTTCAGCCCAAGAGTCGGTGGGGTGTAGAAGAGAAGGTGCTGGACTAGGAGATGGGAGACCCAGTTCTGGTCCTCCCTTAGGAAGGAAGCTCCCTGGGGGATATGGGGCTAGCCCCTATCTCTCAGCCCTAGATTGGGAAATTGAAAAACATCTACCTAACTAACCATACTGTAGGTAGATTAGATCCCATAACCTTCAGTGAAGAGGCCTTTATCCTACATGACATTGATTTGGGATGATGGTGATGATATGCCATGTTCTGCAATTATTCTATTTAGAGCAAAGTTAGTTCATTTGGCAGTTCAAAAGGAAAAGTAAAGATAGGAACTAGTATATGCATTCTCAATTTTTAGAAGTTGTCCAAATTAGACTCCTGAGGGTGGAATGTTTATTCACATGCACAAAGAAAGATGAGATCTTCAAACCATGTCGTAACTGATGGGAAATGAGAACCCTTCCAGCCTTGTAATATCAACCTTGTAGCAAATCAAAAAGCATTCAATATCCATTTGCATTGTCCAGCCATTAATTTCCAACCCAGTAATATATAATTCTATACTCTATATTCTCTGTAAAAAAAGAGCGTCTAGGAAAAAATAATGAATCTTTGAAACAACATTAACCTGTGAAAAAGAGCTTCTGTCCAAGAGGGAACCTCTCTAATACAAGACAAGAGCATAGGAACCAATGTGGCATTTTGAGTATTCTTCAAGAAATAGCTGACCCTAATAATTCTTAGGGGTATGTGAGATAGCCTTAGTTCACCTTGGGAGGGGCAGAGGAGATGCAGTTTGCTTTACTGGTGTGTTTTGTGCTTGGAAATTCTACTTGGAGCCATGGAGAAGCAAAGTAAGTGATTTGGGGAGGGTAGAGTTGCTATGTAAAGCTGCTTCGCACAAACCTTTTGGAGAGCAAACCACCCCTTCAAAGCTTTTCCCTTCTGCTCTGCTGAAAAAGAAGCAAGTAAATAACTTTAGAGATCTCTCAAAAATGTATTATTCCTTTTGGGAAGGGTCCAACCATTCTTTACCGCTCATTCCAAACAGGTTTTTATTTATTCATACAATTTAGAGGCCACCCAACTCCAAAGGGCTCTGTGTGGCTTCATGCTTAAAAAAGGCAGACCCAGTAAAATAGAAAAACAGATCTTGTTCACCTAGAAGAAGGGGAAAAAATGCACATAAAGCAAAAAAGACACCTATAGGGGCTGGCAACCACCCTATCCCAAAGTGTGAGAGAACAGCTAGGTTTTCAGAGACTTTCAGAATGTCTTCATGGTGGGAGCCATAAGAATCTTCATGGGGATACCATTCCAGAAGGCAAGTGCTGTCCCAATAGATCACATTGTTTAACTGAGGGGACCTGGAGACACACCCTGCCTGATCTTAGTGGATGGGAAGCTATCTGAGATAGGTGGTCTCTCAGATTACCAGGCCCTATGCAATGAAGGGCTTTATAAGTGATAACTAACATCTTGAATTGCACTCAGAAGCCAACTGGTAACCAATGCAGCTCACTGAGCAGCAATGTCACATGACCATACCAAGGTATGCCCATGACTGCCCATACCATTGCATTTTGGACTACCTGTAGCTTCCAAGTGGTCTTCAAGGGCAGCTTCATGTGGAACACATTGCAGTAGTCCATTTGGGAGGTGACTAGAGCATGAGTGACTGTCTGAAGGACCTCCTCATCTAGGAACAGCCACAACTGGCACACTAGATGAATCTATGCAAGACCCTCCTGGCAACAGCTGCCATCTGCTCTTCAAGCAGGAGCTGTGAGTCCACAGATGGCATACCAGTCTGGATTGGTAAAATGCAACCCCATCCAAGATTGAAGGTGTGACGTCCCCAGAAGCAGATAACCCAGGTATCCACAGCCACTTGGCCTTATTAGGATGGAGACTGAGTCTGTTCCTCTCCAGCCAGACCCACACAGCCTCCAAACGCAGGGACAGGACATTGACAGCTTCACTTGGACAGCAGGAGTTGGTATATAATTAGGTATGATCAGCATGTTGATGATACCAGACCTTGAACAGACAGATGACTTCACCCAGCAGGTTCAGATAGATGCTAGACGGAAGGAGTAAGCATCTTGAGGAACCCCACAGATGGGGGCCCATGGGCATGACCCCTTCTCCTCTATCAACACCAGTTGGAATCAACCACAGAGGAAAGAAGAGAACCCCCATAATTCAGTGTTCCACAGTCCAATCAATATGGAGAAAGGAAACCGCTAGCTGGTTGTCATTGTTGCTATTTAAACTTGTATGCTGCCTGACTCTCTGAGGATATTTTTTATTTATTTATTTAGCCAATTTCTATAGCCGCCCATCTCACCAGACGTGACTCTGGGTGGTGTACAAGCACAGTTAACAATTAAAACAATATAACAACCTTAAAGCACTACAACATGAATTAAAATAAAAACATTAAAAAGCCAAGATTGCAGGACAATATCAATCACCTGGCATCATATCACCATCTTGCAGGCTCCCTGCAGGAACCGCAAGGCTGCTGGAAAAACTACGTTTTTAGGGCTTTCCAGAAGGCTAACAGGGAAAGGGCAATCTCACCCTGGGGGAATGATGTCCAAGAGGGTGGGGGGCACAGCAGAAAAGGCACATCTTCTGGGTCCCGCCAGATGAATTCCTTAGCAGACGGGACCCGCAACAGGCTCCTCCTGTTTGGCTTTAAGATCTTCCATCCTGTACTACCACGTCTCTGCATTATTGTCCAATTTGTATGATGTTGCTCTCTCGTAGCTGCTGATTTGAGATGGATGTAGCTTTTTTAAAACAATAACATCAAAACCTCTCCAGAACACTGGGAGGTAAATAATCACTGGGTGGCATTTTATCATGATTGTTTTTTCATTACACCAGAATTGAAATGGACTTTTTTTCCCCCCTTTGCCACGGGCAATGCTTTCTAAGAAGCCTTCCGAGCTTAATTTAATCTTGGAGCCTGATGGAGGAATTAACTTTTATATAATCAAAAATATATATATTAGATGGAAGGCTGGGGAGAAGGAACAGTGGCAGAAAACTACTCCAGAAGAAGTATTTTGAGGATATATTTTATTTGAGGTATTTTGCAGTGCCGAAGCCGAGAAGTTGCATTTTCCCTTATTTTCCTATTCCAACCTGTTATTTCAGGCATCTCCTATTATGGTGTGCCAAAAAGAACCAGCTAACTTAGGAATAGTGATGGGACTAACCCAGCTAACACGTGACACTGCAGCATCCGATCTACCCAAAGAAGCAGGGAAAGGATGAAAAAGGGGGCAGTCACCCAAATGAACAGATGGAGAAAGAGGGCAAGAATTGCTGCCAAATCAGCATAGTTCAATTCTCCTCAATCTGGGTGCTACGTCCTTGCTTCTTAGTGCTAAAGAAGGCTCACAGTGTGAGGTGCTCTGTATATGATCCTCCAGGTACCTGGAAAAAGGTAGACCCACTTTCAAAATGGGGCTTCTGGAATGCTTTCCCATCCTTTTAACCAGCCATGGCTGTAGGAGGCATCTGATTTTCTTCTGTGTAAGGAAGTAAAGTGTGTGTGTGTGTGTGTTTCCGCATTCTTGTGTTACCTCTGTATTTGTAGGGGTGCGCTAAGAAGCATAAGAAAAGCTGTGTAGACTTTGCTCTGGGTCATGTGATCAGGAAGGAAGAGGGAGGGGCTTAGAATGGAGAGGTCAGCAGCATTGTGAGCCACTGCCCATAAGCCTCTTCCACAGGGATGCATGGGAATTTTTTTTCCCCTCTTTTATTTTTCTCTGCAGCTCCTGGCCAGATCCAATCCATTTTCAAAAACTGATCTTTCTTTTGCTGGTTTTTATCCCCACCTTAGTTTTGGTCCCATTCTGTTCTATTTTGGGAGAGTTATCCTGCTGAAGGACAAAGTCCCAACCTCTTTTATGTCTTTTCTTCCCCATGTTCTGTTGGATTGGAAAGAATAAAAATAAGGGAATAGAGACTTGACATCTCTACCCTATAACTTAACTGTAGTTAAGTGTTCAAACATCCCATTCCTGCATCAAACTGCATGCATTGTGGAAAGATCTGTGATGTAGCTTTCAATCCCACCCCACCCCTTTATTGAACTTCAGGGAGGGGAGGCAGGGGCGTAAATACAACTACCAGGTTTAATTCATTTCATAGAGTATAAAGCAATATGACCTAAAGTGACAAGGTAACTCCTAAAAATCATGGAGACATGAAAAAAGACTGGGAGGGAAGACAGATGGGGGGAAGGGAAAGGAAAAGAGGTTATCAACTGAAAATCAAGTCCTGATGATTTCATGGAGGTATCCATTCAGCTCTCTTGGTAATGTGACACTTGTTATTGCTGAAATAGGTTCCTGTTGCATTCTTCTGGGATTCCCCTCTCCCTTGGGATTCCTAGTGGCCTCCTCTCCAGTTACTACTGCAAGTCAACCATCCTTAGTTTACAAGTTTATGAGCCCAGCCAAGGTTGGCACTGTATTGCCACCTGCTGGGGAAGAGAAGGAAAACAAGCCCAGAAATAAACCTTCTAGAAAAGCGATGACTTCCCTCTGAATGGTCAAGGGAGTTAGACCAAATTGTATGAAAGTTCTGCTCCTTTCCCCTCCATAAACTTTTCATAATACATGTGTGTTGCCTCCGTAAGGTGCTCTGTGCCATGTCATGGAGGGTTGCCAAGTTGGTTTTGCTACTTGTTCTTTTATTTGAGGGGTGTCTTCTCCCTGAGTACATCTACCTGTCCCATCAGGTCCAGCAGGAGGGACATGTTATGGGTCCCATCTGCTAAAGATTTCCATCTAATGGGACTCAGGAGGTGAGCCTCTTCTACCATGACACCGGCCCACTGGAACATCATTCCCCTGAGGTAAGATTAGCACTGACCCTATTTAGGAAATCTCTCAAAATCCCTAAGCCTGTTCTTTCAACAGGCTTGGGGATCTCAAGGAAGGTCAGGTGGATTTAAACATGGCTGGCTAGGGAATTCTGGAAGTTGAAGTCCACTCATCTTAAAGTTGCTGAGGTTGAGAAAAACTGGTCTAATGAAAACAGCACTGTAACATCAAGATAAGCTCCTCCCCTTTTGTATGTGTGCTATGACATTGCGTACATTCCCCAAAGTGGCCGAATTTATAGTACAATGGTGCAATGCTGTTTTTGTCCTCTTGGGCCAAGTTCAAAAGGATGCTTTCTATGAACTTTCTTAGAAACATATCAGCCTTGCAATGTTCTGCCCAATCATTTTTCACAGTGAATATGAAGTTAGAAGAATCCTTTTCAAGTTCTATGGTATGGACACAACACATGATATTTGGTGCTTCAACAATCTGAATGGGGGAAAACTTTCAAGGGGGAAAGGATTGACTAGAGAACAAGAATAGAACTCATATGATGTTAGGATCAAAAGGTTGGTTTTCCACAAATGATTAAAAGGACAAAGAAAAAACAACAACTGAGGATACTAAATTGCTAGCAGTATTTCCTAAGAAAAATAAAGGAAAACAAAAGGAAATTAACATCTATTTAATAAGGTGGAGGAAGGCCACAAGAAGTCGCAACACCCAACTGAACTTGACTGTTCTCCAAAAAATTTAAACAAGATAAGTAAAGTTTCCTTGAACTGAAGCTCAGCTCCTGGTGCCTTCATGTAGTTTTCCCATGTAGTTTTCCTGGCAGCTGTATGGAAATAATTTGGCATTTCCTTCTTCTGAGATTTGGTTTTAACTTTTCTGGGACACCACTTTATTGGTGGTTTCCACCCAGATAATACCCCAGGGCAACCTGCTTACACTTTCTGAGATCAGCCAAAGTCAACTTGGGGCTGACCCTAGCAGGGTAACCTCTGACATGATCCTTTTCAATTCTCTGATTCTGGATAATCATTTTGTGAAGCTCCAACAGTGTTTGGTCATTCTACCAGCCCCATCATGCTGAGCCTTGGTTCTACCCCACTGATCCAAACTAACGCCTTCCTTACAGATGAAGGAGGATCCGACAGATCATTCTGTCACAGCAGGGACTGGGTAGCACAAGACATAATGAAGCTGCCATAGGTCAACGTTTCAGGCAATATTTGTCATCCATAATTCATCCAATATTACTTAGTGCTGGCAAACGAAGAAAATCAATCAACGGGGCAGGTCTTGTGTGAAGTTTTTCCCAGTGACAGTCCCCCATCTCAAATGACTGAATTCATAATAAACAAGCCCACCGTAGTTTTTCTGGCATGCTATTTCTCACTTATTCATTGTCTCCATGCGCACTCTTCCTGTGACGATGCATTCTTATTCAAAATAGTTTTGGCCAGATGAGAAGAACCTTCAGTAAAGTCCTTTTTGATCTGAGGGTGATTATATGCCAATTGCCACGGTCAATATGCAGCCCCACATTCTCCGCTTTGTCAGTACAGCCCCATTATAAATGCCTGTCTGAGTTTTAGAGGCTGACATTTGGAACTCTGTGATCCATGCTGAGTTAATTTAACAGATATGCAGACGGGGATGTTGTGAGCAGACTGACAGAGCGCACTGGCGCAACTGCTCTGTGGACAGTTAGTTGTGTGCAGTGGTCCACAAACTCATTATATGGGGGATCAGGTGTGTTCATGAGCATGGAACCTCTAGTCAGCTTGATAGATTCCACTGCATTTGCATAGTGGTCTCTTTAAAGTAGAGAGGCCCTCTTTCATCTCAGCAAATCTATCAGAATGGAAGCCAACCCCACAATGCAGAAACTTCTCATCTGGTTAGGCTCACCTTGACAATTTGGGATTAAAGGAGCCTACATTCAGGTCACTCATCTCAAAATGGGAGCAGATTGGGCCTAAAATCAAGAAGCTTTTGAATAAACTGAACAGATGGATGTCTGGTACAAGCCACAATAATATCATGGGAGGCAGAGGCATGCACAGAAAAGTCAAAGAAGTCCGGAGAGCAGCTACAACCATGTCACCAAAGCCCTAGGCCTTTCTTGTATGTGTTGCATGTGTAACACACATAAAAAAGGGACAAAGCTTTGATTACGCAGGTGTGGATAGAATCATAGAATCATAGGGTTGCCTTGGAGGTCTTCTAGCCCAAACCCCTGTCCAAGGCAGGAGTCCTCATACCATCTCGGACAAATGGTTGTCCAATCTTTTCTTGGAAATCTCCAGCAATAGAGTATCCACAACTCTGGGAGGCATCTTGATTTTTTTTTTTACTCTCCCCTGCAGGTGTCCTATGTCCTGTGCACCACAGCATGTTCACACAAATGATGTGACTGATCCAAATTATGTATTGATTTCGCTTCTGCAATAATATCCTGACCCCCATGAGACCTCTCAGGCTCTCATGATTGTTTGTTGGAGAAACGTGTCCTCACCTGGTGCACAAGATTGAGGTGGTGACCATGTGCTATTGCCTACATTTTGATTTAAGCTTTGCTTTGGCTTTAAGGGTGTGTAACTTTGCTGCTTTGATTCCAGTAGTTTGTTGAAAATTGGCTTATAAAGGAAAGAATGCACATCCTTGCAGGTATGCTTTGTAACACAGAAGCAGGACTATGGGTGACTGCACCAGAAAAGGGACCAGAGATTTTGGCAACAATCTGGAGAGTCAATTTTGCATTTCTGCAAATGCTAAACAAGCAAATAAAAATCATGGGAGGGAGATTTATGCATTTGCAAACTCTGCAACTCCCCTGTTTTTACTAGATACTTACTGTCCATCTGGTTTCATACAACACACTAAACAATACATCTAGTGAACAAAGCTATGTTCAAACAATAAGATGTATTGTGGTCTACCATGATAACTTGGTTTCTACATAAGTTGGTTTCCAAACCATCCTACCCCACAAACGGCCCTAATGTATTTTACCCTAAACTAGGTTGGGTGAACTGGGTCATTTTGTCTGATTGCTTGATTGTTAGATCCATATATGTATCTTGATTCTTTCAGGAACTCAAGCCAATGAAGATTGCCCACCATCCCCCCATTTTCCCCACAAGAACAACCTTGTGCGATAGTGGAATTAAGAGACAGTGTCTGGCCCAGGTTCAACCCATGAGCTTCTCAGTTTGTCTGTTAATGGCTGATTTGTCAGAGTACCAAGCATTTAGGAACTCTCCTGATTATTTGGATCTACTTGGCTGAAAGTACCTACACTTTCTCAATTGGAATTGTGTTTGCATTGATCAGTGTATTTTGCATTTAAAGAGGTTTCATCATGTCTTCTGACTGCCAGCTGATGCTCATGGTTACTGCCAGTCATCCCACCTGTCTTCAATCCTTTAAAATAGCTATGTCTTTTCAGGATCATGTAGATGCTCTCTGCAGCTTTCCGTAAATCATTCCAAGAGGCAGCTGCTTTAAAGGGTTGGATACTGTAAATGTATACCCCTGCTCACTCCAAAGCACCTTTTTGGAACTGAATTTGATTATTACATGACCTATTCTTATCCTCAACTTTCAATCACAAGCTGCAATCAGTTAAATATTATGCTTTGCAAAACTTCAGAAGGATGCTTGGGTCTGACAATAGCTAGAAAAAGTTTCTGCATATGTGCATAAGTCTCCTCTTATTAATGGAATCACTTGAGGAGGCTTCAAGGTAAAACATATAATCAAGAAGCATCATGTATCTCTTCACCACAGTGTGAAAAGTACATCCGTTTGCGGTATAAAGTGCTTTGTTGAGTGAAAGCCAAGCCTGTTTTGCACAGATGTACACATGGGCACAGACATAAACATAACTTTCAGAAATCTTCTTAAAATCAGCTCTAAAAAGATATTTAAAAAAAAAAATCCTTTCTTGTTAGATGCTCAGCTGTTTATGGCATCTACTGTTCTTTTTAAAGAATCTGTCATGGTGATTTTAAAGCCAACCAGTGGCTGTATATCTGTGGTAAACTTTAAGGAAACTGCCAGTATTAGATAAATGGATGCTATTAAAGTTCTAAGTTATGGCAAGGCAAGGAGACCAATGCATACCTTTCTTGTTTATGTCCTTTCTTTCTGCCTGCAACACATTTCTGTGCTTCATTCAGGTCCTTTTATCAAACTCCTGAACACGGCAATCAAGCCTGTCTAAATTTTGTTTCCTTTATCAGAGGGAGCTAGTGACACACCTTTATATATTGTCTCATCAATTGAGGAAATGTCGATGCAGAAGTTCTGGATTTTACAGCCTTATCAAAAGAACAATAAAACAAAGCATTTCTTCTCTTGGTAGTTCATTGATGGCCTATAATATAATAGGGCTTACATGAACTAGACTCAGCAAATAAACACTCTCTTGGGCAACACTATTTGACATACTGATAAAGCACAGAGAAACAACAGACCAACTAGTGTTCTGTTTGGTAAAGATTTAGAGCCTGGCTACATGTTACACTCACTCCTTGAATGCAGTTATTAGATACCTGATCTCTGTAGGGTAGCACTCCCTGAAAGCTTAGGAATCCTGACTAAGTTAACAAAACAGCAACATAAATGGCAAAATACCTTCTGTCTGGTTCCCTAGCTGTGTCCATTCCTACGAAGAAAGATCTGGGTCATCATGTTTATGCTGTGATTACCTCTCATTCAGTTTCCTGCAATGTAGGGCTGAATATCATGGTGCTTTGATTCATCAAAGTTGAAATTCACTTTACTGTATCAGATCAGCAAAGCTTTTCCAAGCACTGGGAGGCCTTTTGAAGATTTGATGGCTTTTCTACTGCTTTGGGTTTTGGACAGCATACAGTGTTCCTGCTTCCCTTCCATATATGGGGGATCCTTAGGGAGTTTTAAGTGGTGAGACAAACAGCCAATCCATGAACTGTATCAGCTTCTTAAACTCTCTCCCTACAGACCCTTTTCAGAGCAGCAAGGCTAATGTGGATTTGGACCCAATTCACTTTCTCAGCATTTTTCAGAAGCCCAGCTACAAGCATTAACTCTGCTTCCTCTTGTGCTGGTAAAAGATATGTTTGTGTGCTGGTCCAGCCAGCAGAAGTAGAAATCTAGCAACAATGCTTTTTGGTGATGTCTCCATTTTGTAGAATAGCCTTTTTCCAGCTGTTTGGCTGGTGCCCACTCTGTTAGCATTTTGGACACTGGTCAAAGTGTAGCTTTCCTGGAGAGCGTTTGTGGAATTATTGAGGTGGTACTCTCTCCTTGGGGGATCACTGTGATCTTCCAGCTTTTTTGTTTTGCTTTGTCTATATTGTATCTTATATCTTTGCAGGGTGAGAAATAGCACTTAGCTTCAAGAAACAAAATGCCTTCGGTTGACCACTGGGTGATTCCCTTTTTCTTAAATTTTCTCATCTCATGGATGTTTTATGAACTGCTCCAATTTCCCTGATGATGAAACTCATGTTGTTTAACATGGTGTATAAAGAGGATGGGATGTTATGGTGTGGTGGTGGGAAGTGTGATGCTCCTTTGTAATGGTAATATCATTGTTTTATTGCTGTTTTATTGATTTTGTTTTCAGCCACCTAGGATTATTGCATAGTATAAGACAGGCTGTCATATAAGTTAATCAATCAATCAATTGTTTGTAAATGGAATGTTGGTAAATGTAATGAAAGGCATCATTTTTCAGGTGTCTCAATTGCCAGGGAAACATAGGAAAAATACGCATGAACTAAGCAAGTAACATAGCATGAAGATTAAAGGTGAAGATGTTGGCTTTCAGATCTTATAAAATTGCAAAGTTAGATAATGCATCTTTCATTTATATTAACTGTAAGGGGTAAAAGGAGAGAGAAATGAATACAATACTGAATCATGGAATTCTTCATCTTTTAAAAATGCTTGGACCTTTTGCTGACTTACCAGCTCAGAAAGGAAAGGGAAGAAAAGAAAGGAAAATAAAGTGGTTTGGAAAGAGTTCCTATAAATAGTTGTTTTGATTCTCTTTTCTGGGCTACATATGCATGTAAGTATCTATTTTGCAGTTCTTAATCTGTGTAAACTCAAATGAAAGTGAATAGTTCAAGGAAAAACTATTAAAAACAATATTACAAGGAACATTCTGTCCTCCCTCAAGATAGATGCCACAAAAGAATTATTCAGATCAAAAACTCAGCAGAAAAAAATATATTTTCACCACCTGACAGAAGGCCAGGAGAGCATGTGCCACATGAACACTTTGTGGCTTCCTTGATTTGGGTGCTGAATTTCAGCAATGCAACTTTTAGCTATTTAGTGGGATAGAAACCCCAAATGTAAACTTACATTGAAAAACATCAGCTCCACTCTTCTTGTGATAACCCTATTTGCCTTCTGTGTGGCCTTCAGTCCTTGGAGAGAGAAAAAAAAAGTTTTAAAGAGTGGTAGAAACACATCATTTTTTCTGGTTTCCAGGCTTCAGTAGGAATCATAAAAACTAAGGAAGTATAGGAGTAGTAACAAGCACTAGCTTCCAGGCCTGGTGCTCAAATAAAGAAGTCATCAACAAATAAAAAATGCCTGATTCAAGCCATACACAACAGACTGATGAGCTGGACCAATAAGAATTGAGTGAGCACCATCTCAATCACCAATCAACCACTACTTTCCTGGAAGCCTTCAATCACCAACCAACCCCATAGAATTCAAATGATAAATATTGCACATAGATTATAACTCCACTTCTAAACCATTGTGCTGAGGAAGGCAAGGCAAAATGTCAGCAAAAATCATGATCTCTATTTTGGGACAATATTGATCTTCTACACCCAGAGAATCCCTTGCTAAAAAGATAGACAATGAACCTAAACCACTGTTTTTCCAAGAAATCCTTAGGGGTAAAACCATTTATTTCATTTTATACTTCAGGGGTAAAAGGAGGTATCTTTAATAAGGTTCAGTGCAATGAAGTTCTAGTCATCACATATGATTAACCTCACTTAACAGGAAGAAGTTTTACTTAGGAAGGAAATATTACATAGCAGAGATTTTAATAGCGTAAATGAAGCTAGGTTCACTGAGAATGAGGTTGGCAATATTCACTTCCTATGTTCCTAAATCACACAGTTGACTCTCATGAAACAGTAATGACAATCAGGGGTATCTTCAGGGGAGCCAAAGAAAGTCCAAATGGCAGGTGCCACCATAAGATTAAAGACCTGCCCCCTTTTACATACTTGTGACACTGACATGTGTACAAAGGGGCAGGGCTTTGATTGTGTGGTCCTGCCCACCATCTTGCCTTTTTTGATTCCATACTCCATGCCTTTTAGGATCAACCATCAACAGTAAAAGAACAAACAGTCAAGAAAAATGCCACAGACTAGCACTCGATAGACAGCCATGAAGGCCTTGGGAAAGATATTCAAATGCCATGATGTATCTATATCTATGAATATCAGAATCATGCAAGCCATGGTCTTCCCTGTGACACTTTATGGAAGGGAAAGTTGGACCTTGAAGAAGCAGGATAGGAAGAGTATTGATGCCTTTAAACTTTGATGTTGGAAAAGACTCCTGAGAATACCATGGTCAGCCAAGAAAACAAACCGATGGATCATTGAACAAATCAACCCAGAGTTCTCACTCAAGACATAAATGACCAGACTCAAATTATTCTATTTCGGATGCATTATGTGAAGACCCAGCTCTTTGGAAAAGGGTCTAATGCTGGGAAAGATGGAAAGAAAGAGAAGAAGAGGATGACCAGCAGCAAGGGGGATGGACTCAGTTACAGTGGCGATAGATGCACCATTGGGAGACTTGAAAGAACAGGTTGGGGATAGATCCTCACAGAGAAAATGTATCAATGAGGTCATTGAGAGTCAAAAATGACTTGATGGCACATAATCAATCCATTAATCAATCAATCACCCATGAACACCCTGATGGCAACCAAGCAGTGACGAGATATACAAACAGTGAATATGGCCATCTTTGCTCACAAGGTTGCTACAAATATTTGTGTCTGGCTTCTCTACTTTTGCTTGTTTCTTCAGGACATAGTATAGAGTTGGAAAGTCTGTGAAGCATAGAGAACATCTCAATTTCTTCCCACTTAAGGAACAGGGGTGTCCTTATTAGGAATCAGTAGAAGTTAAGGAAGTATAGGAGCAGTGACAACCACTAGTTTTTACTCCTGAGACCTCTTGAATGGTGCTGGTAAGGTTGAGTGAATCTGGAACATAGTCCTCTTTTTAACCTTTCTCTTTCCACCACCCACCCAGCCTTACTACACACTTACATCTTTAACTTTTAAAGACTCTTGATTTTCTATAGAGTATACTTTGCATATTCCACAGGACCTCTAGGAGAGGAGAAATAGGGAGAGAGGATACCATCACATTCTCTCTCTCTCTCTCTCTTAAAAAAAAAGTGTGTGATAGAGAATTTGAAGCCCTGTGAATGGGGAGGGGGGGAACCTCTTATAAGTTATGTTCTGCTGCAAAATATCTTTGGCCAGCCCTGTTAAAAGATCTCAAATACTCACAGTGAGGAAGACAATATAAGCAATTGTTAAAGTGGAGGATGCTATGCTTTGGCTCAGAAAATGGCATTCTGATGTTCTCTGTACATGACATAGTGAAAGAGAAGGATATGAAAGAAACAGGACCTAGAAAAAGGCTTAAATGTATATTATAATTTAGACTGGAATCTGGGTTATAAACAAGGGAGGCGAAAAGTGGTCCTCAGATGTTGCTGGAAAACTCCCAGCTACAGCTATAATCCTGGAGGTTGGGGGTTGTCTTTTAGCAACAACTAGAAAACCACCTATTTCCTCCATAACCAGTCAAGAAATTAAGCCCAAGCTAGAAGCCAACAAGGAAGAAGAAAGAGAAAAAAAGTCAGGGGGAAACATAGTGGTCTTAAAGATTAAGTCCCTGAAAATATGAGGCTGAAACTCATAGCATTTCAAAATAATAAGCAAGATATTTGGATGTAATGTTTTAAGCTTTTGAAAATAATGATTTTTTTTTCCTTTTGACTGAACTGCTACAATATTTATATATTGCACACTTTTATTGCTTGCATTTATGTCAGTTTTCTCAACTGACAATAAAGGGATGGTAACAAATAGGGTTAAATTCAAGGTCAATTATGAAAGTGCTTCTAATAGAGATGAATATAACATGACACAGAATCCTTTCACCATCACCTGCATCTCTCTCTTGCAAACATCGTGAGTTCATTAGAGTAATGTATGAGTGAAGGCATGAGTAACTGCAGAGAAATATTAAGGCTGAACTGAAAGGTCTCCCTCAACTTCCTTAGACATTTTGCATGAGAAGGAGCATCATGTTTGGTTTGAGGATGTTTTTAAGCAATATTTGAGTAACAGCCTGACATCTTTAAAAAGCAAGTGTTAACTCTTCAGGTCCTGGATCCTGATTTACTTGTAAGGCACTGTAGGGAACTAGAATCAAGTCCATCTTCCTGGTTTCAAGCAAATAGTTTTTGATGTTACATTACATTTAAGATAAGACCTATTTTACCCTTGAAAAGGTAAGTAAGACAGTATTAGAATCTGCTTGTTTATTATAGGTATTTCCCAATAACTCAAGATGGAATTCTTATATTGTTCTTCAGACTTGAAAATCAAGGTAGTTTATATGCAGTTCTCAGGTGGTTGCCCACTGGAACACTGACCTGAACCAGAAATGCTTAGCTTTAACCAAGAGCTTTCATCATATGCTCCAAGCCCAGCTCTGAGATCTCTCCCTGTACTTAATCACTACGACAAGTCCCTTCCTCAAGTGATGGACAGTGAGTTTCTTTATGCTGGTCTATGATTGTAATTGAGAGCTAGTTTGGTGTAGTGGTTAAGGCACTAAGCTAGAAACCGGGAGACAGTGAGTTCTAGTTCTTCCTTGGGCACAAAGTCAGCTGGTTGACCTTGGGCCAGTTCCTTTCCTTCAGCCTAGGAAGGAGGCAAGGACAAACCACTTCTGAAAAACCTTGTCAAGAAAACTGCAGGGACTTATCCAGGCAGTCTCTGAGAATCAGACACAATTGAATTGATTAAAAAAATGGTTGTAATAAAGATTTGATTTGATTATGCTTCTGTAGCTCTGGGAAAAGTGGTCACAATCACGACGACTCCTGAGTTCTCAACTGTATTTCTAACCAAAACAGATGAGGTAGTGCTGTCTACATAAAAAAGTTAATGTAGGCCAGTATTTTTCAAACTTGGCCACTTTAAGATGTGTGGACTTCTCAGTGGACTTTCCCAGAAGTCCCCAGCAAGCACATACATCTTAAAGTGGCCAAGTTTGAAAAACACTGATATAGTCCATTGTTAGAAGACTGACATTCCTGGTTTATGGCACAGGACCAGGTTATCTGAGGAACCGCCTCACCCTGGTCACTTCAGCCCATCCCACTCGGTCCAGCAGAAGGGGCAGGTTGCAGACCCACCAGTCAGGGAATTTCGATTGGTGGGGTCTAGGCAGAGAGCCTTTTCTGCTGCAGCGCCCGCCCTATGGAACATCCTGCCTCCGGAGGTCCGGTGTGCCCCCTCCCTCATGGCCTTCAGGAAAGGTATTAAATCCTGGCTCTGCCAGAAGGCCTGGGGGCCAGAGGGGGGCCCACACCTGTGGAGATGGCTGGTGGGATGATGGGTTGTCTCCCCCCCCCAGCATCTTACAGGTTTTTTAAGGCCATAAACCAGAGGAGGTTTTTTAGGGTTTTTAATATGTTTTTAATTATTTATAGTTTTTAGCCATCTCGGTGAGAGCTGTGTTTTTATTGTGAGCCGCCCAGAGTCACCCGTTGGGGGAGATGGGCAGCATACAAGTTGAATGAATGAATGAATGAATGAATGAATGAATGAATGAATGAATAAATAAATAAATATTACTTCTGCCGTGAAGTCATCAGCTGGCTTTTGGACAATCTCAGCCAAACCTACCATTCAATCTGCAATAATTCTCACTTACCTCCTGGCAGCCTTCTGGGTTGTCATACCTTCCATGGGGGCTCTACATTCCTCCAGTCTCAATCAGAATGATGACTGAGAATTCTGGGAATCATATAGCAACACCTCTGTAGAGTATCAGGCTGGAGAAAGCTACTGTTGCTGTTTTAAGGATTTCAGCTAGATAATGCATATTGAGTCCCTCTAAACCTGTAAAAGCACTATGCAGATATTATAGATTATTGTAATGCAGGAGATAGGAAATGTTCTCTTTGAAAGGTTGTGGACAGTGGGATTCCACACTAAAAGAATAAAAGGTACACAGATGAACATTGGTAAAAACATTTCAACTGGGATGGAATGAATGAAAGTAGCAGTTTATTCTTGTCTTACACACATGGGACAACATACAGAGCCAACCACAAAGACATACAAATCCTCTGACACCATGCTTCCTCCCCAAAAACTTCTATTGAATGTACAACATCATTAACAAATTGGTTATTGAGTTACAACAGATCTCCAGACATGAATAAGTTCCCATGTGGGGCAATCTTTCCTTAGTTTTGTTATCTCTACTTAGACAAATATTATTTTACATGTTTAATACAGGACAGTATCCTTAACAAATTTCAAGATATTCACATTAAGAACCAAGTACTTTATAAAACAGCAATATTATTTTTTCCTTTATTTCTTAAAGGCAGGAGCATGTTAATTTCAGTCCCATCTAGTTCTTGGTGGGTAAACAACTGGACTTTGCAAGACAAATGATTATTTATTTTTTTAAAGGATAAAAAGGAAAAGAAAACAAACCTATTTACAAGTTGCCTAATGTTGAAAAGAACGTTTCCTTCCCACCCTGACAGCTGTCAACACCCTAGCAGGAAAAAAAAAATCACCTTCAAACTACTAAAAGGAGTTGTCCAGTTTTTACCCACTGGGTGGCAAAATGACAGATTGTCACAACCCTACATTATATTAAAAACAAAAACAAAAGCAAAAAAACCCCAAAGAAATAGCAAACAATTTTGAACTGAAAGTTTTGAGTCCACAAGGAACTCATGGCTAAAGCTATCAACAGACAGTACAAGGAGATTTATGCTAGTTAGGGGTTAGGGTAGAGATTTCCAAACTGTCTAGTTGTAGAGACCTTCTGCGTGGACCTCTGAATGTTCTAGAGCAGTATTTCTCAACCTTGGCAACTTTAAGACCTGTGGACTTCAACTCCCAGAATTCCCCAGCCAGCAATGCTGGCTGGGGAATTCTGAGAGTTGAAGTCCACAGGTCTTAAAGTTGCCAAGGTTGAGAAACACTGTTTTAGAGGATTCTGAAGAAAGCTTTTCACTCTATTTACATGGGTAGCTGTCCAAAGCTTTTGGCCATCCGATCATTATTAGCCAAGGACTTTGAATGCCCTCTTAAACATTGTAAGAAAAGATTGCTGTCAGTAGCTAGCATTCAAAGAGACTTATTCTCCATAATTTATCATATCTTGAGGAATAAGAAACCCAGAATGCCATTCAAAACTCACTAGGTCAGACCAAAATTCTTCTTCTTTAAATATTTTTTTAAATGCAATGAAAAATCCAAGCTTGCATGGAGTTCTTGGCACGTGACCTTGATAGCAACATTCTGTTCTTTCTAGGAGAAAGGGTACTGATTTTTAAGATCCATTCTTTCATGAAGAATGGATTGGACATGGTTTCCTTAAAGGTTACTTAGGAGTTCTATCCTCCATGTCAATACTTTTTTTAAACTACTTAGCTCAGTTACTTTAACTATTCAGCTGAGATACTGAAAAAAAGCCACAGTGATGGCCAGGCCACAGAAAATCCTGCCCTTTTTATGTGTGCTGCAATATACATTTTAAAATGGGCAGGGCTTTGATCACATGGTTGTGGCTGCCATCTTGACATTTAATGTCGCCCCCCCACCCCACCCCACAAAAGGACCACCCTGTCAGCTACTCGTGAATTAGCACTTTTGTTTTTCCTCTGAAAGCCTATCTGAAGCTTTCTGAGTTTTCTTAGTAGAATTCATGTGGCTATTTTTATGACTTAGACACATATTCATCTTCATCATACTGGGACTACCCTGGAGTAAGCAGTCTGAGGATTTCAAGCCTGGACAGATGTTGGCCTACAACTTATCTAAACAGAACAAAATAGATTTGAACCCTTCATACACACAAGTTGCATTACAATTATTACCTTTACATAGAGCATTTTAATAAAAAGCATGTCCTGAAAATGCCTTAGAGCGTATATAAACACCATTATATCAAACACATCATTCAAAAACCTGGATAAATTACCAACAAAAAAACCCCGAAAGGCTCCAAGTGGAATTCTTTCAGTAATATTTGTTGCATATTTCATATTCTAGTCTTTTCTTATTCTGTTCTGGCCAAATAGTGGCTCTAGTAAAAACCATTTCCAATCCTTCAGCAGTGATCACCAGAAGCCCCATTTCGTTGCTCATGCTTGATGACGCTAACCCCTTCCCTATTTCTTAAGTTTTGGAGTATGTTGGCTCTGAACAATAAGATTAAAGAATATGGGTTTCAGCCAATTGGGTCTCCTTGAAATCCATGGGTATGGGACCCTTATCCCCCAAACTGTACCACTTTTTTGCTTGTAAGGATAAAGTAATATATCAGCAACCAAGATTTCACAAACGGTTGTGACACCAAGAAGACACAGATCAGGGGTGATCAACCTGCACCTTCAAGGCCACGTATGGTCCCCAAGTCTTCTTTTTGTGGCCTTATAACCATGACTGCTGAAAAATGTCAGCAACACTTCCTGCCATTTGGAGCTTGGAAACAGATTAAAAATTGTATTATAAGACCAAAAATAGATATCTCACAATTAAAAAGCAAAGACCCGCTCCCATTCCATCCCTATCCACATATGTGAGAGGGTCACCCACGTATTGTGGGCCTTGGGCTCCCCAAAAAAGTTTGGTGGTCCTTGCCACCAAAACATTGCCCATCCCTGAACAAATGTGCTCTAATCTTAGTCGCTGTTTATCTATGGAACAAGGTTTAGGCTTGGGACTTAGGTTGGCTTAAACTCCAAATACTTGTTAATGGGAACTAGGTCAAGATATTCATTTCTCATACATATCGCTAGGGCTCCCAAAATCACCTTCTTCATACTGCTTTCACAGCCTTGTTCTCCAAATAATTCATTAGACATATTTCTTGTGAAAGGATGATCCAGTGACTGTTTTACAACATGGAACTCTGGTACTTAAATTTCCAGATTTGTTATCTTTACCAGAGCTTTTTGAGAATGACTCCCATAGAGGCATATGCCATACAATGTTATATCAAGTATGGTTATCCACAGGATACTTGTAAGAAGGATCCCATAATCAGGACATTATATCCCTGATGATTTCTATCTATATGACTAACTCCAGAAAATTCTTATGACTGAATCTATGGGTCATTGTGTTCTCCCACACATTATTCCACATGTTCTGACAGGCATTAGGCCACATCTGCATCCATGCAGAGGCAATTGTGATTCTGGAGAATATCCTAAATTTCACTGGAATGAAGAATTATTTCTACCTCAAGCTCACATCTGCAAGGAATAGGATTGGAAACTTGTCTAGTGCAGTTGTGCTAATCTGTCAGCTTAAAATAGTTTCTATGTAAACATATAAGTGGGTTTCACAGGTCACCAAGAGGGGTACATTTTGTGCATGAGTTTGCTTTGCATTGGCCAGTGCGAGCGGAGTTCAACCCATCAGACATGTAAAGTAGCCCACCAGGGGCTCAGTCAACCCAGTTTCTGTCCTATCTGCCTAGGAATGTTTAGTCAAGAAGATTCCTAGGCAGGTGGCAGGAAACTGCATCTCTCTGGGCTGATTTGGTGGAACAGAAGGTATGTTCCTAACCTTAAGTTGCATTCCACCCACCCATACCTGGAAAAAAAAAAGGTCATATGATGCATGCATCTCGGTAGGATGGTTCTCCTGGCATTGCCCACCCATCTACCCCTCTGATTTTCAACAGTCACCCAATGGCACAAATGCTATGGAGCTACTTGAATTCCTACAGTAAAACAGCTTATCTACATGTGAGTTAGCATGAGGTGTAAAGCTCGCCGAGAGTCTGATTCTGCTAAAACCCCATATTTACCCAGTTATAATGGCATTTTTTAAAAAGAATCAGTGCTTGGTATGTATATCCTAACATTTTTTTGTTCATTTTTCTCTTTTTTAGAGTTTTTTTTTATTTTTTTTGTTTTGTTTTGTTTTTATGTTTAGCATAATAAAACAAATAGAAACAGATAGAAACAAGTTTCAGTTTGATCCTCAGCTGTTTGAAAATATACCGGGTAAAAAGAACATTCTACAGTATGTTCACCTGGTTAAATCTGGGGGAGAAAAGTTCAGTGTATCATGTGGGGAGGGGGGATGGAGAGGACAAAATAAATGCTTTTTTTTTTTTTTTAATCACCATAGGCTATATGTAAAAGCACAAACCCTAACCTCAGTAAAATTTACACCCACCTACATTATCATCTCAGCCCTTGATTAAACAAAGTGAATCCTGTCAAGGATGCTAACATAATTGCTGAATGCACTTATCTCATGTAATGGACTCAGTCCTTTGTGTAAAATCTAAAATATGTCACCTCCTAGTTTGAAAGGTAGCAAGTGAGACTGATAATATGAAATGCAAGTTGTTAAAAAAAATCCCAAGTCTTTGGATTACTCAAAGTATAAATTAACCCTTATGCAAAATGGTTTTGTAAAAATAAAGAAAATCAAATTGAAGGACACATTTCCTTCCCACTCACACATCCTATTTTAATCCTTTTTGTTCATTTGTTTCATGATTTTTGACTTTACAAAAACACAGGTGTTTCTAGACCAAGCAACATGTATCAATGAGGTTGTTGTCCTCTAGGTGACAACAGTGATCTAAGATTCCTCATAAATTAGTTTTAAAAAAGAAACCGTTTCAAATTATGGTTACAGCACTTCGTGTCCCTATAGTGGTGTATACTCCTGCAGAATATGAACCTTTGATAAATGGGGAAGGTTTGGTTTTGCAAAAAGAAGAGAGCCTCAACCAAAATGTAGTTACCTTCTGTTCTGATAATTCAATTCATTTAACATTAACAACAATAAAGATTCCCCCCACCCCACCCCCAAGGGCACAAGCCTGTGATTATACATTGCAAAGAAAGAAAACTAATCCTTGCCTATGGGATTTCTCTTTGAAAAGTTCCAACCTCCTGTTCCTTCGTTAGCCATCACACAGCATGTGCCATTTAGCAATTTGTCTCCTAGGGTATTCACAGATTTCCTTCCAATGTTCTCCAGCTGTTCCTTCTGCAGAAGCCCCCAAGGTTAACCGGCCAATGATTTCATTCCGAGATCCCCTATCTGAATCCAGTACTAAGAATTCAATGCTGATCTCTTCAAGACCCTCACAGGGAATATCAAAGACAAAAAGTTCATTGAACACCGCATTGGGGGTACACTTCTTGACATGCGTTTTCTTTTTGGAGATCCTCTTCTTGGCATGGTAAAGGTTCACTTTGACATAGGGGTCTGCAAAAACAAGTAACATGCAATGGTTGTCTTAGACTGCAAAAAATCAAGGTCAATTCACTGACTGGACTGCTCACTCCAAGTGTCTTCTCTTCCTCAGCCTCAACTTTTTATCATCATGTAACAGTTACTCGGCCAAAGAAAAAACATGTCCTATTATTCTATAGAGCAGCTTTTCTCAACCTTTTTATCCTGGAGGAACCCTTGAAATAATGTTCAGGTCTCAGAGAATCCCTGCATAGAAATTATTGTATCTAGAACTGAGGCATGGCACCTAAACATTCCCACCATTACAAGAGGCAGCATTGTATGGTATGAAAATTAAAAATCAGTGGTGGTGGTGGTGATGATTTTGCAATCATAAACTCTTGCAGAACCCCTGGCAACCTCTCATGGACCCCTAAGTTTCCACAAAATCCCAAATGAGGAAGGCAGCTCTAGAGTGCACTTTGGAAGATAGAGCATATCCTTCATTAGTAGGGTTATCTCCAAGGGTGTTTAGCAGCTCCTATATTTCCTGGGTCTGAATGGTTATTTCTAATAATTCTGGAAATGGGAGGTTACAGGCAAAGCTAAAATAGAAAAATAATGAGCCAATTCAAAGGGGCATGGACTGGTGCATATTATAGTATCTTTATGAAGGATTATTCAAATTAAAGTTTAGTCTATGGGTAGGTAGACCACCCAGTTCCAGTCCAATAAATTTTGATGAAAGTTGGCATGTGTTCATACTATTCCTCAAACATCTCTGGAGTAGATAACCTAGAATGGCTTTCATAACCCACCCACAATCATCTTCTTTCCTCCCACCTCCCACTTATTGCTGCATTCACACTTAACCTGGTTTTTGAGTTACCTCATTTTCTGGACTGGGACAACTTGTAAATCACCAAGAAGATGACCAAAGTTAAAAATGTAGCTGCTATGCCTTGAACTGATTCCATTAAGGGCTTTGGGCCAAGATAACCCCTAAACCCAGTAGTAAAAGCTAAAAAAAAAGAGCAAACCAACACAAACTTACATTTGTCAAATTTTTCCAAATCAGGGAGAGAGAGATAAAAATGCCTCATCCTTCTGAATCCGGTATTGTTCAAATAATACTAAAAAGCAGTGAACCCTGAACCTCTTCCAGTGAACCTCTGGGTTTTCAGCCCAGATTAAGGTGTGTGGTAACAGAATTCTTCCTTGTCCCTGATCATAAATGACATTAACACAAAACTCTCTGCTCCTTAACGTAACTATAAGTCTGTGTTGAAAGGAGATAATTTTGTCTGTCTGTCTGTCTGTCTGTCTGTCTGTCTGTCTGTCTATCTATCTATCTATCTATCTATATTTTTGGGGTAGATGGCTGGATAGCATGTTGCATATCTTTTTTTCTTGCACCATGGCCATATCTAATTTCTACTACAAGTGATCATGATTCTCTATTATTATGGCAAATGGCCAGAACAAACAAATGTGGACTAAAATTGGGGGGGGGGGGGGGGTTGTTTTAGTCATTGCTCCTCTGTGGCTCGGTTGATCACACCCTTAATATTAGAATTCAAAATATGATGTTTTGTAATTTCTGAAGCCTCCTATGACTATGGAAGACACTTGTTTTATTACTGTGAATTTATCTCTCTGGAAGTTAGAGTAAGCTTAAAACCACCAAAAAGAAATTCATAGATCTGCCCTTTTCAAAAGCAGCCCTGAAAGAAAGAATTTTTAAAAAGGACAGCATGTCCCTATAGAAAATCACTTGTTTTCCTGTAATTTGTAAATTTCTAGGTTCAACCTATTAAGTCTTCAACCTTTCCAATTATAAATCCATAAATGTCATTGCATGCATTCTCCTTTTCAAATTACCTGATAATCCTGAAACATCAGCTTTCGGTAGATGCCTGGCCTTTAAAACAACCACAGTGAGAGTGTTTGTTGTAGACTGATAACAAAGTGAGATCAGCAACTCACCACGCCCAGAAGATTTCTGCAGAATTAGAGAGATAAGTTGGTTCAGTTGTAACATTTAGAGCTGTTTCAAATCCAGTGATACAGACGGATTTCAAATATTCTATTTTGTAAACTAACTTTGCCATTAGCAACAAAGTATTTCACATGTTTGGAGAAAGAATGAATGGATGAATCTATGTCTGTCTGTCTGTCTTCCTGCTATAGGCCCAAACTTCTAGAAACCTAGACATGCTTATCTATTACTAAAACCAAAGGAACAAGTTAGTTCTAGTAAATCTGGCCCATTCAATTCCATGTATTTCTGACATCTCTCTCTTTACGTTACTAGATAAAACACATGAAAACCTGAGAATCTATGACAAATCTGGAAATTACTTTGAAATATGGTTTGGGCCAATTAGTACTTTCTTCCTGATGATCTGATTCAATTTCATCTGTTTTTTTATCACAATTTGTTAAATGAGCTACAGTGATTGGGTTCACACATCATGCAGTGTCATACTTTTACAACCCAAAGTTTTGGAATGATCATGGCTGGGGTTACACAACTTGCCAAGTTACACTTAAGCCATATTTCATTTTAGAGAGATATTTGAAGCAAACCAGAAGCTCCTCAGGTAGATGACAGCTGAGCTGGCTCTCAGGGAAAAAAAAAAGAAAAGTTTTCTATGATTGTGAAGCTTGGAGAAATATGACAGAGGTAGCAGAAATTGCCAGTGGAAGTTCTTTAATGAAAGCCAAGCGCTTTTGCTACTTGAGATGAAGAACAAGAACACCCTTTCCCATTCCAGATGCAAAGCTGACTAGACTTTTAACTTATTCATCTGCTCTGATCAGCGGGACAGCAGATTCCCAGCATTCGATGGCAGCTGCACTAAATGCATTTGAGGGTTTTAAGCGTCTAATGGTTTTTATTGTCATCGTTATTTGTCCTTGGATTTTACTAATTATTACTGTACACCTTTGATGGTTGGTGGCAAGGCAGTCAATAGACATGACCAGTTAAAAGATGGTACCCAGGCTGGAATCTTAAGATGCCATGCACACCAAAGGTTGTTTAGTCTTCTCTTCTAGTTGGTACTTCTTGCATTCTTCAAATTATGCTGCTCATTGAAGAGCCTTGCCTTTAATGAGTCACTTGTTTGGGAAAGGAAAGGAAAGAGACAGATATAAAAAATCTGTATGTTGGGCAGGTAGAAAATCCAGATATGGACCTTTAGATTCCCCAGATGGCTATGATACATCATACAAAAGAGAATACTTATACTCAGTGGTATATTAAGTTTGAATACTCATTCATATTTTTCATATTTGAGCCAACTTTACCTCCTTTCACTGTCCTAACTGTGATATAATTCTGAAACTCCCTAAATCAGACAGGGAGATATTACCTGAAACTCTTCTTTCAAAACATTGACAATATCAGACTGTGCCTTGGGGGAGGATGGGGAAATGTCTCCCTTTTAAACCCTCAGATACAGAACAAAACCTTGGGCCAATCTCTTGAAATGTTGTTACAAATAATATCTGATGAATTAGCATTTCAATGGACCGGAGAAAATATCAGATACAAATTGGATTTTGCAGAAAACAATATAGTCACCTTGTGGGAAAAAAATATATAAGCAGGGAAATGTACGCCAAACAAGCTTCAGCTCTTCAGGTCAGAAATGGATTAAAAGCCATAAAACACTACAGATGGGAATATTGTTTGCTGCACATTGAAGCAATTTGATTTGATGCTTGATCTTTGAAAGCAATTATCCCAAAGTCAATATCCTGGCAGGTCCTCAAGTAGTGATATTCGTTGCCTGAGCTTTGAAACATGTATTAGATTTGGGATTTTAATAGGAAATGGGCTGCCACTTAAGCTGAAGTTACTTCCAAGCTGATTTGCAACCAGATACCAAAGATATTGATTTGGTCATAAACCCTGCTAAATACAGGGGGGCAAGGAAAGTGTTTAGGATTGGAGCCAGAACTCCTGATGGTAATAAGACGGATACCTGCATCCTAAAAGCCACTTATTCTGATCGTCCAATTGATGTTTAATGGACTATTGGGAACTTGAGATAAATAGCTTGAAGGTTGGCTGATACTATGGATTGCATCCATGGTGATAACAGGCAATGTTCAAAGCCATTCAGACCAAAGAGGTTTTGTCACTGGATTTACTGGACGGCAGAATATACCTTTACAGACCAATATTTGGTTAAGGATGAACTAGCTGGATTTATGCCACTGCATTACTACTGATGAAGACAGTGCATCAATACTAATTTTTGTCAGAGAACTTTATGGGAGTGCCAGATAACTGAAATCATCCCATTTGGACTAGTGTACAAAGCAGAAACCAAGCTTCAGGAACCCCAATAGCAGATTTTGAAATAGTTCTGCCCAGATATAAAGAAGCTTTTCCCACATTGGTTGGGAATTCTCAAGGATGCAACATTGGGTAGTTAATGATTTAGAAGCAGTGCAACCCATTAATCATTTAGACCAACACATTTAAAATACTGTTCTGTGTCCTCATATGCATGTTCAGACACAGGAATATCCATTAATCAGTCACAGCAGGATCAACTGATAATCACCCTCCATTCATTAATCATTAGAGATGCTACTTTCATTTTAATCAGTATCATCTTAAATACCATGCTTCTCAGAGGGTGAAATTCATACCTTAAATTTAGCATTGAATGATTAAAGGATGAAAATATGGCTGCATAAACAGGCATCCTACGGCTACACCACATGTGTATTGATCTCCCTAGATTACTGACCACAACTGCAATTTACAAGCCTATTATTCTTACTTTGCCATGGACCTATTTAGGGAAAAGAAAAGTGAGTCATGATAAAATCCTAAGGGATGGACTAGTGCAAGCTGTAGATGTACCAGGTACACCTACAGCTTGCAGATTTTAATACATTTTTATAATTACGACGTCAGAAATGTCCATGGAATCTCGCTGTTGGGGCATTGCAACTTTGGAGCATGCATGCAATGTGACGATGCACATAGAAAAGGGGCGTGGCTTATGTTGTGACACTGTCATGAAGCTTTTGTCATTCTGACACTCCTTGTCCACTCCCACAGATAGTATTGGGCAGAAGTACATAGTACAATTTTTTGTTCAGTCATTAAGTCGTGTCCGACTCTTCACGACCCCATGAACCACATCACGCCAGGCCTTCCTGTCCTTCACTGCCTCCCTGAGTTTGCTCAGTTTCATGCTCATTGCTTCAGTGATGCTATCTAGCCATCTCATCCTCTGCCATTCCCTTCTCCTTTTGCCTTCCATCTTTCCCAGCATCAGGGTCTTTTCCAAAAACTCCTCTCTTCGCATTAGGTGACCAAAGTATCTGAGCTTGAGCTTCATTATCAATTTTAAATTTTAATTTAATTTAATTTAATTTAATTTAATTTAATTTAATTTAATTTAGTTTAGTTTAGTTTAGTTTAGTTTAATTTGTATTATTATTATCAATTTAATTAAATTAAAAATTTAATTAAAATTTAAAATTTAAACAATTTTAGCATATTATAAAGCAATGTTCTATTAGATGAAGTATTCAGGTGTCCAGCAAATTCCCTTTTTCTATTCTATCCAGGATACTCTATTCCCCACCCCTTCTACTTGGTCTTTTCTCCTACCATACCCGTTCCAACAGCCAGCCAACCCTCTACAACTCTTGGATACTGGGCTATTTTATTAGAATGTAGCCTGAATTTTGAGTTTCCCTAAAACTTCTTATACTCCTTCTTGTGTGTGGATGGTGCCATTTGGCTCTAGGAGAAGCAACTCAGAAACTGAGTTTAGTCTTGTAATATATGGAAATCCTCTCTCTTTTTCAATACACATTGCTGAATTAGATAGATAGATAGATAGATAGATAGATAGATAGATAGATAGATAGAGACAGACAGACAGACAGACAGACAGACAGACAGACAGACAGACAGATGATGGATGGATGGATGGATGGATGGATGGATGGATAGATATGATTTCTCAAAAGCGTTACGGAAATGGTTTCTCTTTGCCTTCTTCCAATTTTTTTTTTTTCAACATCACAGTCAAACCTATAACCTTGGTATTTAATAGGGGCTCTTTATCAAGCTCAACTCTGCTTACCTTTTGAACTCAAACAAGGTAAGCTGTATACTGTCACCTGTGGAGATTAGTTAAAATCTATTTTTAAAAAATGGATTTGCTTTCCAAACCATAGTACTCATGTCTCTACTGCAGAGTGACCTGTTGTGAGCCCCAGTAGGTAGACCAGATGAGGAAATCTACTCCACAGGAAGGCTAAAACTGCAATTTATTGAGATAGGCTATAACAACAGAATCTTGCAAGTCTGCTGTCTTCCTCCCTCTTTTTATAGTCCAATTAATTAGGGACGCATCTGCCTGATCCACTTCCAAAAGTTATCTCATTGCTCTGAACTTAAAAAAAAAAAAGTTTCAGCCCCTTTTCCCTATGTGATGGTTCTTGTATATTTCCATCAGGGTAATCTTCATTACTCTCTATACCTGTACAGTGTTCTCATTTTGAACACTTACAGATTTTCTCATTATAGGTCTGGGATGGAGTGAGTGAGTTTGCTTGGCAAATATTCCTTTGAAACTCAACAAAGGAAAGGAAAGATAGACAAGATGATCTGAAGTAGAAAAAGGTGTTATTAAGCATATCTATGCTGTCCTTGGATTCCGAGTCATCCTATCCTGAATGTGTTTCGGATTCATGTGGCATTTGTATGGGTGATGGTACTATTACAATTTAGCTCATAGACTTATTTCTGTATTTTCTAATGCTATATTGTTTGATAGGTATACACCTATCCCATTCCCTGGACTGTGTCTTTAATTAGTTCTTCCAATATTTTTAATCACAAATAAAATATTGATATTACTGTTTCAGTGGAAGATATGAGAAGGATGTTAAACAATATGGAATTTATGGGAAACTAACAGAATTGGATGAGATATTGATAGGGGAAGATGAGAAAATGAGGGGAAAAAAAGTATCTTTGCGCTTTGATTGCTACACTATGCTTGACAAGGAACCAAAGCTTCTTCTGGTTTGCCTCCTGTGAAATGAATTTGTCTTACTAAGAAGGTTTGTAAAACTCTGCTGGTACATTTAGACTATTTCCTTTGTCTTGTCACAAATTTTTGCTATTGCTGTTCCTGTCAAATTTGTAAGCTCACAACTGCCCACTTCTATAGCTGTTAAACAATTCAGCATTATGGCACTGTGCTCTAATCAATCAGAGCATAAGAGAGCTGCTCTGCTTGTGATGTCCCACTTGAGTTCAATGCCTTGATGCTGATAACACAAAGTATGTCCTCTGGGCTATCAGGATGATGCAGTTCCCATACCCAATCCTGCTTGTTGCAAGATCTAATCCTGTTAGTTAGTACAGAGGGTCACAGGACCAAGTTTTAGCTACAGCAAAGATGGATAGTTCAAAAGGACCAGTTGAATTCCTGGAATCGTAGAGCTTCTGCCAGAACTAACCTGTGGTCTGGCTCATTTTAAAGCATCTTCTAAGTACTCTGGAACATGGCTTATTCCATTACATTTTACAATGTTGTGTTGCATAGATTGGGTTGTTATCTTAAATGCCAAAACATGCGCTGTAGTGCTAAGTAGGAATTGGAAAAGTGAGACTTAGATTTAGTGTCAGGAGTTATTTAATTACAAATCATTCCCTTTCTTGCCTGACCTGATATAAATGGAAAGAGAATATTGGTTTACAGATCCTTTTTCCTGTTCAGAATGTCTAGTTCATTTATTTATTCAAGATGTCTACATTATACTGCTATTTTTACAGCTCATCTCTTCAAAATACTCTGAGAAGGTAGGAAAAGAAGAAAGAATAAATAAGATCAATTACCCTAACATTTTTTTTGATGATTTCCTTGTTCATCAGCATCCTTCCTTCAGACAACTCAATTCCTGATAAGGGAAAGAGGACTTCTCCAATGACATCATCTCGGGAGAACCGGTCAAAACTCAGGATCATAAAGTGGAGACTCAGATCTTGAATTTGAGTATAAGGGATCCCATAAAAGGTGAAGGTTTCATCAAAAGCTGGATCTAAGGTTTTCCTTAGCACTCGAGTTTTCACCTTGTGTTTCTTCTCTGGTAGTATTGTCATTTTGATGTATGGATCAGAAGTCATTGATTGTTCATCCATGGCTGGTAAGCCACGTGCTTCTTTGATGTTCACCATGAAAGCCTTCTTTTCAAAGTTGTACTCAATGGAGAAGAAGAGAGTTCCTAATTTATCTTGCTTTTCTTCAGAAGATATTGATGTGGCAGACTTCAAGCTGTCAGGGGACACTGAATCTTTTTCCCTCTCAGGAAAGAACTTTGGAGTAAAGCCCTCAACATCTGAGGAACTTGGTATTTTAGGGGTTGTTTTGGGGAAGTTGCCATTCAGATCTTGCTTCTCCAGGTCAAGATGCAGAGAGCTCTTTGGCATAATTGGCTTGTTTTTGGCTTCCCCTTTGTCCTCTGCACCAAACTTCTTCTTGCTGTTGAGGTTCTCAGGATAAATGTCAACACCCTTCAGCACATGAACAAATTTATAAGGAGGAGTCTTGTTTGATTTAGAAGATTTGCGTTGGCAGCAGATCCAAGCAAAGAGGGAGACAGTGAAGACCAGCCCAAAGGCACTGAAGATCCCAACCACTGTTGGAATTTCATCTGCAAGTCAAAGCAAATGGCAACAAATGTATGAACAGTGGACTGCAGAGATCACAAGTGATAGTTAACTTAGCAAGAACTGCCAAAATAGTAGAGCACAGCAATTCAACTGTACAATATATTGTCCAACAGAAAGCATATTCGTTTTCTGCCCCCTGCAGGTATGAATCTGTATGAGAAAACTCTGACTGGAGATATTTCTTCAGATGCATGCATGATTGAGATAAATGGAGTTTAGCAATCATGGTTGTAATAAACAGCATGGGGAAGTTCAATTTTGTTGTTTCCCTAGAAAAAGTTATGAATTCAGTAGGTATGCAAACACATTTAGCTCCCTCTTACATCCTTCACATTTGTCTTTTCATTTGTCAGATAAAAAAGAATTTGAAAGATACTATTCACATGCATAATGTCCAATTTCATATTAGCCTTTGCATTTTTCCTTATGTTCAGTAAACTTCATATTTATATGAACCCTTTATAGAAGAGATCAGAGTACAACAAGAAAATGTAAACTTTTATGCATCTTTCCACCACTCTGATATATTGATATCGGTATTGATACAGATACGAACATGTACAATTATTTTCCACTATTTCATTATCCATTATGTACATGCTTATTTTTTTTAAAAAAAATATCTTTTTACGTTTCTTTATTTCTAATTGCAGGACAAATCCATTAAGATTTTCAGAAGCAACCACAAAGGTAGGTGTCTAAAGAACAATGATTCAGTGAAGTCTACTTTCCCAAGCACAGCAACTGAATCCATTCCTTGTGATTTTTTTCTCCATCACTCACAGAAACCAGCCCACATTCCAAACAGCAATAGGGAAAACAGCATGCAAGCTGCAATGACATCTGGAGTATGGATAAAAGTGGGACACAGAGGAGATCATTACCATTTCATGAGTAAGCAGCACAGGGCCAAATGAACACCACTAATTGGAAATCCAATTCTGCCCATAAGTAACATTTCGGAGCAAGTTTAAGCACCAGACACTGGTAACAACAATCAAAAGGAAAGTCCACGTTCCCCTAGAAAAATGGGAACTCATGAAACATTAATGCAGAAAATAAATGTGTCTTTCATGCGAGAGAACAGGTATTCAAGGAACTGTGCACTATCTTCTTTCTTCCTGGGGAAGGGGGGCAGGGAGATTTTCTGGAAAGGATAAGTGGATATGTTCTTTATTATTATTTTCAGAGAGAAAGACTCTGCTTTTGAACGATAGAGGGGTGACACACTCAATCCTAAATTGAAATTATGGGAACATGAATGGACTTACACCTAAGCAAGCCTTGAAAAGATTGAGTGTGAGTGATTGCCACTTTTGGAGGTATCACACTCTGATGGGGGGGGGTGTCTTTTCTTTTGAGGGGAGGGCTTTGCCATTTTGATTAGGATTGATTTATGAGAAGACAACCGTGCTGAATATGGTTGTATGTTAGTCTGCAGAAAATCTTGCCCTGGGATAATCCATTGGTTACTGGGTCAATTCCATGTATCCTCTTCCTATGTCACTGACACCTTCTTTTCTGGTTCACAGAATATGTGTCTTTTAGTTGAGACAAACCTTATCAGCAGTAAGGTAATGGCAGTTCCATAAGACACTTAACGGGGGAGGCCAGGTTGGGCATTAACTCCAGTGAAAAGATTTTAATTGTCAACCGATGTGTTTGCAAGTATTGCTTAGATGCTTGCACCCCGCAGATTGTTTCTGAGAGCAAGTTACAAATATTAATTATGTTCACAAAGTCAATTATGAGGTGAGCAAGCTGTCACAAATGAAATTAGGAACACCTATGAGGGGGTGGCACAAGAAGAAATCCTAACTAAATGTGCTGTATGGTAACTACCAGTGGGATTGCCATCTGCTTTGATGCTGTTCTCCTATGATCACCTAGGTATTTAACATCTGTGTGAGAATAAGATGCTGACTTGAGACTCCACTAGCTGTGAAGAAAAGAACAGGGCAGATTGTAAGGGTATCTGTCTGAAAAGACCCCTTCAACATTCTCTGCATGTAAACTTAAGTCAACATTGAACTGATTTATTTTCAACTGAAAGCTAAAAGAACAACTTGAGCCGGGGGTGGAAGAAATGGCATATGTTGCTTAGGAATGATCCCATTGTTCTAGAAGGGACCATCAGGAGTTTAAAACACAATACTTTGTCTATAAAGTACTAGTGGTATCCTGAGACCATTACATGGCAAAGACAATAAATAGGACAATGTTAATGGTCACTCGCTCCCCTCCCCCACACTCAATAGCTGAAAAAGAACCTTTTTTATATATATGCATTTCTCTCCTGGTCATTTCTTCAGCCTTTAAGCAGATGAGAAATATTAATGCAAGGGTTTGGTTTGGTTTGGTTTTAATTGCCAGGTTTTGATGTTAAGTAACAGCCAAAACAAGCAGACCACTTTAAGTTTCTCTCTGAAATCTTGCACTGAGTTAAAAGCATGAGGTAACACTTTATGTGCGTTATCCAAGGAACACCACTTATGATAGGGGGCAAACAGGCATATGCAGAGAGGAGAGATAGAAAGAAAGAGATACATGAATGTTGAGATGGATGACTAATCTGTTTGAGTGTCTAGTAGCTATCTTGGTACTAACGGAAGCGATTATGACAATTACTCTGAGAGCATGTAGAATACAGGTTTGAAATGACTCATTCTATTCTTGATCACAGCTTCCTTAAAACAAAGATTGAGGCAAATCCATCATTTCTCTTTCTTCACTCCCTACCACAGTCCTTATATTCTGTCTACAGCAACTGGGGAGGGAAGACAGAAGGGTGGAGAAGGAATCATCTGAAAATCTAAAAGCAGTAGAGGAGAAGAAGAAAAGCAAAAACTTTTGTCAAATCCACCCATCATCCCACGGGTGCTTGAAAGGAGAGGCACAGAGGCTACCCAGATCAAAGTAGAAACATGCCTTACGTTTCCAGTGTCCAAAGTCCCCAAGGTGTCCAAAATGGCAGAGTCATATACTTTGCCTCAGAAGGACCGGTGGAAAATGAACCGAATCTTGATTTGCATTTTTCTTTTAAAAAATCCACTTACCGAATTCTTCTCTGCTGGCTGTAATCGGAGCCATGTTGTTTGCTGCGCGCGCTGTCCAAGGTGCTGAAAACGCTTTTCTGCCCCTCTGCCTCGCTCTCTCCGGCGGTTCGCGGCGAAAACGCGCCGCACACGCGCGCCCCACACACAAACAGGGGGAGACTTGTTTTCCAACGTGATGCCAACTCCAGCCCGAAAGACCGGGAAGGTTTGAGACAGAGGAGGAGGTAGAGAGGAATCGCGGGTGGGGGAGAGACGAAGGGGAGGGAAGGCCTCGCTCGGTCCTCCCCTCCTTCACAGTGATTCGTGAGCCCTTGTCCGCTGGTTCGAGTCTTCTGACTCACCCAGCTCGGAGCCCGAAGACGTGGTTGAAACCCAAATTGACGCAATTCTGACGCCACCGGAGTGAAATCAGTACCTCCTCCCCCGCCCCTTTCTCCCCACTCCTGAGAATCCAGCCCACATTCATCAATTATTTTAACGGCTCTGCTGCAGGAGATTAGCTCACATTCTCAGCCGGGCGTAGATAGCAATGCTAATTTCTAGGGCCAACCCTCCCAGCGTTTTGCAACCTACAGTCTGGCATTCTTAAACGCTGGAGACGGGGCAGAGAGAGAGAGAGAGAGAGAGAGAGAGAGAGAGAGAGAGAATCCTATATTCACAGATGCAGGAAGTGAAGGAGAATTGCGGGGCAGGGAATGTCCCAGACGTGCAGGATTTCTTTTTCCGATCTCTTTAGAGGAAATGCTTGTTTAGAGTGATTTGCCAGATATATGGAGTGCTCACTAGGGATGGAAGGAAAGGGTGCACTGATTTCCAGACTTAGTGGAATATGTGTAAACAGATTATAGCTTGTTAAATCTAGTTTCTAAACAGGTTGTAGCTTGATCTTGTTAGACCTACCTGATACTTCCTCCTCCCTCCTCTTTTTCTCTCTCACACATCCACACCCACCTTTTCTAACATTTTTACTTTTGAAATTTGACATTATAATGCTGTGTGTTATTAAAAAGTTCTGCATCAGAAATGGACACCACTGGGGGACTTGCCCCGGCTGATCTTGAAAAGTTATGCAGAGCTGGGCCAGGTTAGCACTGGCCAGGTTAGCATTTGGGTGGGATGGGAAACCACCAGGAGATCTGCAGGGTAGAGTGGGAAGCTTAACAAAAAAACAGAAGAAGACAATGGCCAACCACTTTTGTATTCTTTCCTACATACATAGCACATAGACATTCCCATGTAGTCACTAGGATTAAAACTCATCTGAAAAGAGATTCAACATTACAAAAACACATCAAAGACAGAAGCAACACAACAAAAACAGAAAGCAACAAAAATACTATCTAACCACAGTGGTGATGGGCAAACAAGTAGAAAGGGGAGAAGGAGGAGTATTACAAAGACTGGTTCCTTTTGGTTTCAGGTTAGTTTTCCTTAATTACAGTTTTCAGGTTAATCTCCCTTATACGTTTTTTATTCAAACGATATTGGCTCAATGGCTACTTCTAGAACAAAACTACACGTTTGTGAAAGTTACTCAACTGAGCTCAGTGGGACTACTTTCCTTGTAGGGTTAGGGCTGAAAATCTATTTCTCTAGAAGCTTGGGAATCCCTCATAGACTGGGTCAGACCTGGGCTTTTTTTTTTGGCATAGTAACTAGCTTCCCAAAAAGTTTCAGTGGGTTTATTTCCCTCTTCTACCTGGTAACACAAGAACTGCATTTATGACTTTCTATGCTCACAGGAGATACTCCATTCCTGAACTGTAACTCCCACTAAGTCCTACCTTCTGTCCTAAAAATGACTCTCTGTAGTTTTGGGCTGGCTGAGTTTGCTCAGAAACCAGGGAAAGGCACACTCATATTCCCAAAATCACCCTGTCTTTGAACCTGCCCCAAAGCTGGCACCATTCGTATCCTTATAGGAATCAATGTAAAAGTAAATTGATTCCCATTGCCTCATATTTTAGAGGGCTGCTGGTATCAGAATACAGTCTTGAATGCTTTTTGTTGTTGTTCAGTTGTTAAGTCATGTCCGACTCTTCGTGACCCCATGAACCGTATCGCGCCAGGCCTTCCTATCTTTCACTGCCTCCCTGAGGTTGCTCAATTTCATGCTCATTGCTTCAGTGATGCTATCTAGCCATCTCATCCTCTGCCGTCCTCTTCTCCTTTTGCCTTCCATCTTTCCCAGCATCAGGGTCTTTTCCAAAGAGTCGTCTCTTCACATTAGGTGACCAAAGTATCTGAGCTTGAGCTTCATTATCAATCCTTCCAATGAGCAATTTGCAAACATTCTAATATCACCCAGAATTCTGAATTCCCATCTAGAATAAAAACATTCATGAACATAGCTAAACATACCACAAAATGGACAGTGGTCTTCCATTCCATTCCATTCCATTCCATTCCAACTAACCTGAAACCAAAAGGAACCAGTCTTTGTAATACTCCTCCTTCTCCCCTTTCTACTTGTTTACCCATCACCAATGTGGTTAGATAGTATTTTTGTTGCTTTCTGTTTTTTGTTGTGTTGCTTCTCTCTTTGATGTGTTTTTGTAATGTAGAATCTCTTTTAAGATGAGTTTTAATCCTAGTGACTACATGGGAATGTCTGTGTATTGGTTTTGCACCTTGGTAACAGGATCCTTTAGAAGAGACACTGCCTTTAGAACGTTTTTCCCCAAGATAGTGTCCTTCTGATGAGTTGGGCTTCAGCTTCTAGAATTTAATCAAGTTGGTATTAGAACCAGTGGGAGAAGACATTTATAGAGATCCCCAATGAGTGTTAAACTCAGGAGACTGACCAGATTCATTCATTCAAGCAGCCACTTGACCCACCCTGTGGATGGTTGGCTGATTTTGAAAAGGATGTGGAGGGTCATTGGTTTGCACGCTAGATCCATGGAGATTTGGAAAGCTGAGCTACAATGCAACACTGGGGAGAGAAGAAAACTGCATTAGTAAGGTTAAAATTGATTAATTTAAATGTATTTATAAATTTACATTAAGACTGAGGAGAGTAAGCCAGAAAGATAGAAAATATCCAGCATCTGTATTAGCCTATTTGCACTCTCAAAGCTGAACTGAAGGTCTTTTTCCCTGTCCTAACTGTATCAGTCTGGGACTCAGCTGATAATTCCATCCTTTCTTATAGTCTTTGAGTAATTTTCTATCTGGACAGTCTTATGGCTTATCAGATAAATTTGGAGTTCTTCTAGGGTAAGCCCATATCCACTAAAGTATGGTAGGAATTTTTGTGTTGACAAGTGTTTTCCAACCAGGGACCATCTCACACGTGTGGACTTTTACCCAGGAATTCTTGGCAATGGTCATACTTGGGGAATTCTTGGAGTTGAAGTCTATGTGTATCAAAGTTGTCCAGGTTGGGGAACATTGGTGTAGACCTCCACAAAGGGGTGGGTTGCAGTTTCCTGGGAACCAAACAAATGTTGCATCACAGCTCATCCAACACTGGGCAGATTAGCAGATATAAAAGGTCAGCCTAGCTGACTATTTTTTTTATTTTTGTTTGGCATCTGCCCACCTATCCTGTGGGTCAGAATAGGTTAGACCAATCCCACTGAGACCAAGTAGAATTTATTACTTGCCACCTAAATTCATCTCCGTCACACTAACTCATTTAAAATATAATTAAATAGGATGGCAACCATTGCAGATACCTTGGGGTAGATAAACAGATGCTTCCAGTAAATAACATATATATCACCACCCTGGGCTGTCTGAGTGAGGCTGTAGAGGACTGGATGAGGAACACCAGGCTTCGACCCAACCCTAGTAGACCAAGTGGCTTTGGGTTTTAGCACCTCCTGGTTCTGGAGACCTTCCATTTTTTGTTTTGGATGGGGTTGCACAATCCCAAATGGATCCTGTGCACAATTTGGGGAGTCCTGCTGGACTTGCAGATCCTGCTCAAAAAGCATGTGACAGCTGTGGCCAGGAGGGCCTTTGCCTAGCTTTGTGTTGGATGCCAGTTGCTCCCTTTCCTGGACTGGGAGGCCCTGCTCATGATTATTCACACCTTAGTCACTTCCCAATTGGATTACTGCAATGAACTGTACATGGGGCTGCCCTTGAATAGTATTCGGAAGCTTCAACTGGAGCAAAATGCAGTAGATAGGCAGTTATGGATGCTGGTCACTCAGTACATGTGACTCCTCTGCTTCATGAGCTGCATTGGCTACAGGTATGCTTCCAGGTACAATTCAAGGTATTGGTGGTCACCTTTAAAGCCCTTCATGGGTTGGGGCTGGATTACTTACAGGACCATCTCTCGCTGGTGGTGTCTACCTGTCCTGTTAGGTCTGGGAAGAGATGCATGCTCCGGGACCCAGGAACAGGACCTTTGCTATCATGGTGCCTAACCTTTGGAGCATTTCCCCCCCGAGATCAGATTTGCCCCAACCCTGCTGGCCTTTCTCAATGCATTAAAATATTTCTTCTGCCATCAAGCCAGGGGCCCTAATAGTGTGGCTAAGCGCACTTCTAGGTCATATTGATTGTGAGAGATTGCTATTGTTCTTGGCTGCTTTTATACTACTATGCTATTTATGTTTTTAATTATAGGTTTTGTTTTTACTCAGTTTTTATGTTGTTTTAATTGTTAGCCACCCAGAGTCATATATATGAGATGGACAGCCATACAAATTTATTAAATAAATAAATAAATGACCCAAGGGACTTTTAGGTGAAAAAAAAATTCCATAGATTATTTTCTTTCAGCTGTGGAGATGAAGAAAAGAGAATATCCAAAGCCTGCTCCCAACACATTGTAACTCACAGAGCTTGGAAAAGCCTTGGGAGATGGGGCAAGTCCAGACAGTCTTCTTTACCCAACTGGGGGCTATCTCACTGAAAGCTGTAGACATCGAGCTTGCAACAGGGGAAGTGATTGACTTTTTTTCAGCAAGATTTTGAAATAATCCTTCTTGTCACCCCCACATTTTTTTTCCCACAGCAGATGGAAATTGATTAGGCAAATTGTTTAAACAAATTATGATCCCTATTTATCTGTATTTGAGTTTTCTCTCTGTGTTCCAGGAGGATATACAGAAAATTTTATCGAATATCTCTGTAATCTGATGCAATTTATTCATTCATTCATTTATTTCTACTATATCACTCCATTCCAACAAGAGGAGGAGGAGGAGGAGGAGGAGGAGGAGGAGGAGAAGAAGAAGAATAAGAAGAAGAAGGAGGAGGAGGAGGAGGAGGAGGAGGGGGAGGAGGAGGAGGAGGAGGAGGAGGAGATTGCAACAGTCTTTTGAGAGACACCAAACTCTGAACTTGCAACCACTTGCTGGTAAATAGCCTTTTCATCTCTCTCATAGGACTAGATAAGTTCAGGATGTAGCAAATATAGAAAGAAACCACCTTTAACCAATGGAGAAAACTGCAGGTTCATTATTGAGATGGAGATGGAAACTTTTAATGGCAATAAGTAGGGTGTATGTCAAATAATTTCTTTTGGATCCTGAAAGACAGCACTGGCAGCTGGAAACAGCCATATGTTTCCCACCGTTGGCAGTAAAACGGCACAATGGAAAATATAGGCACACTCCACTATCACTCTGATGGTCATACCTTTTATGGACAAGTGCCACAAATTGCCTACTCCTAGAGATACTGTCCAGTCTCATATTCCTTGCTTTTCTGAACAATTTGAGGGTGGGCACAGCACAAATCCCACTAGCCTTATTGACTTTCCTCCATAGTTTCATTTCTCATTTGTATTGTCCTGCCCTCCTGCCAGGTTGACTACATTCACAAAACATGGAAGAATATTATTTTGATAATTCAATATGTAGTTCTGGTGGTAATAGGGATAAGACTTTTTTTTTCAACTTTGAAGAAAGAGAATGATGGTCTGAATAGCTTCATTTCATCCATGACCAAAATTACCCATGTTTTGGGGGGAGGGGAACCATCTGGACAACCAGTGTTCCCTATGGATCTGTGGTTAAAAGTAGACACCCCCATGATTACATGAACATAGGAAGGAAGATCTGAAAAGCATTCACCTTTTCAATTTGAGCCTGAAAATAAATAGTGTATGAGAAGAAAAGGCATTACCTGGATGGATCCCACTTTACTGCTTTCTCCCTCTTTCATTCAACCCTCCCTCACTTCTTGTCAATGCATTTCCCCTTCCATTCCACCTGGCAGTTCCTCCCTGTTCCTACCAACATCTGACAATCATGGTTCTCCATGCTGGTGACCTCATGGGGTATAATTGCATTTAGCTTTGGGCTCTCAACCTGTCAGCCTTGTGAGGTAGACCAGGCAGGAAACATGGCCAGATGAGTTAATTCTACTTTGTTGTCAGGTTACAGTAACAGAATCTTGCAAGTCTGACAGTACATCTCCCCCGCCCCCATCCCTTTCACAGCCCAAGAAACTAGGAAGGGTCTCTTCTGAGTCTGTTCCCCCTCCCACATTCCTGCTGTGGTCTAAGTTGCCTTTTCTCCTACTGTTCCCTTGGCTGTGTCTCCTACGGTCATTCCCACCTACCATTACACAACCAGACAAAACACAATTAACCAGCTATGATCAAAATGATAGTTAAGGAGAAAGGGGGAGGGAGGGAGAATGAAGAGTTGGGTTAAACAATGCCAGGATAGTGAATGCATATTTAGTTACACCTGTAGCTAAATGTTAACACAACAAAACCAGAACATCAATATGTAATATGTACTCCTATTGCATTGAGCTTATTGATTTGCCCATCCAAAGAGCATCAGCTTTATGTTAGTGGCATACAGTCAGAATAATAATATAGATGCTGTCTCTGGCCCATTGATGCATTTCTCTATATTGTGCAGCAGAGAACAGAAAGTCTAGCAGGAATGCCCATTAGTGTTAAGGAGCAAGAGGGAGCTGTCAATTAGTGGCTGCCAAAGATTGTTCTTCCTTATGGGTTTCTTCGAAGGCAGGGGAAACAATTGCTGGGTTGGGGGGTGGGGGTTGCAATGAGACAGGCAAGGTCGCAAAAATGCCTCACTGTCAAAGCAAGTTGGGGGGGGGTCACTTGAGTGAGCATCAGAAGGGGTAATTTAAAATGTGAGAAGACAAATGAATTGGGTGAAAACCAGAGGAAGGGAAAATTGCCTTGCCAGAATATACTGACATTCTGTAAGTCAGCCATGGTTGGTTTCCAGCAATGGTCAGCCAAATATTCTCACAAGATAACAAACTCTAATCTTCCCTGTTGCCCCAAAGAATGAGGCAATAGGGGAGGGGGGGGGGAACAGTAACCCCATAGCTTTGGCTTATTCTTAAAATGTGGTGCTGAAAAATATTTTGTCCCTAAGTAGAGAAGGTTGCATGTCCATACTCTGCTGATATCTCAGGGCTGAGCAACATTTTGGGGAGACCTGAAAGTCACCAAGTGTGTAGCATCTCCTCACACATCTCAGCTGGGTTGGATTTAGGTGATGAACTTGGGCCTTATCTTGCTCTTGGTTTAACCATGATTCACAGGGTTATTTATTACTTTAATTTATTCATTACTCAGGCTTACATGCCACTTCCATTGCAAATGATTTTAGGCATTATACTACCGTTTTTAATTGTTTCCACCTTGAAATGGCAAGAAAATGTTCCTTTGATTTTCAGTAATCTTAGGGCCAAAAAAAGGGGGGAGGATTCAGAGGTACACTATCTGCTTTGATTTATCTCATAAACCATCTTCCTTCCTCCTATCCCTTCATCTATCCATTTATCAGTCTAGCTATTCCTACAGACCCTCTATAAATAAATACCTTGCAGAATTTAACTCTACATTGCATTGCATTGCATTGCATTGAATTGCATTGCATTGTGGTTTGGGTTGGTTTGGTTTGGGTTGAATTGCATTGGGTTGGGTTGAGTTGCATTGGGTTGGGTTTGGTTGGGTTGGGTTGGGTTGAGTTGGGTTGGGGTTGGGGTTGGGGTTGGGGTTGGATTTGGTTCTAGTCTTCATTCTGGTTTTGGCTTTTGTTTTGGTTATGTCCATTCTGGACAGGCCTGATTCCAAAGTTCAGGCTTCATGTACTCCTGTTCTTTTTTTTTTCCCAAAAACACAAGCACATTCCCCTTCACTTGTTCTCCCCTTGCACTTCATACTCGCAATTATCTTAATACACATATAATATATTGTATCATTCATTTTTATTACACTGTTAATATGCACAGTGTGACACATACGTTGTCTCACCTGTGAGAATCCATAGTATACATCTCAGTTTTTCCTTGTCATTATTATTTATCTGCTTTAAGAGTTTATCCCTGCTCAGAAGTCAGAATGGCTCCAAGAATCCAAACCAATATCACACACAAGGAAAAGAGGATAGGGAGGAAAATGGAAAACGAAAAAGCCTGAGTATCAGTTCTTAATATTTAATGATTTGTACAATTCCCAGCAGTGATGGTAGTATAGTTCTCACTTCCGAAATGCCTATGATCCTGTTGATCTCCTCCATAAAAATATTTGGTCCTGTTGGCTTTCTAGGAATGACAAACCACCGTTTGAAGACAATTAGTACCAGCAATGGAGAAGGAGATGGCAATTTCTGACTGCTTGTATTTTAGAACCAAGGAAGTTGCTTCTAATGGTCTATGAGAAGACAGAGCTTCTGTCTAGCTGGTAACACCAGCAGCAAATAGTCCTCACTGTCTTTTTCCCCCCTTATTTTTAAAATGTTTAATAAACAGAGAGATAATAACTTACTGAAAGTTCTGATTTAATGGGCAAATCTGACAATGCTAATTCAGATGTGCCTTGAGGTCCATGGACCCTACAGATTCTTAACAAAGCCAGTCCTGAATCCTAACATTACTCATATTCCACAATTTCTGGATGAGGTAGTTTGGAAATTCATGTCCCTACAGGTGAAAAATGTCCAGATTCGGTAAGATCTATAGCACTGCAAGAATGCGATTTGGTCATGTTCATCTGCCACCTAGCTCATGGGTATAGTTTTGGGGGAAGGAAGGCCTACTATTGTATTTCCTTAGGCCATCACTGGATCATTTCCCAGATCCCTGTGCTAGTATCTTCCACTCTATGGACTGGTCAGACTCCACCTGTAGGTGGAGGAATACTGTATCCTGTTTTGGTTATCATAAGAAGGACCCTGAGGAACTGGAAAGAGTGCAGAGGAGAGAAACAAAATGTTGAGGGGCTTGGAGCCTTGATCATATGAAGAATGGTTAAAGGAACTGAATATATTTAGGCTAAAGAAGAAAAGGCAAAGGGGAGCCATGATGGCAGTCTTCCAATGCTTGAAGCGCTGTCACAGGGAAGAGGGTGTGGATATATGCTCTGTGATGCCCAAGGGTAGGGCAAGAACCAATACATGGAAGCTTTACAGGGAGAGTGATGCAAAACAGAAATAAGAAGGAATTTCTTGATCATAAGAACTCTTAAGCAGTGGAACAGCTGCCTCCTTGAGTCATGGGGATTCCATCAGTGGAGGTTTTCAAGCAAAGGTTGGACAACCATTTGTCTTAGATGATCTAAGGATTCTACCCTGGGCAGGTGATTGAACTAGATGATCTCCAAGGTCCCTTCCAACCCCAGGATTCTCTGTGACTCTGACTGCCAGTATCCCATAAGAAACTTTGCCTTGTACCTGGGGCCTTCTGTCAGTTGACTCTGATTGGTATATCCCCTTACTATATGTCACTTATACAATCTTACTTGATTCACCAGAGGCCATACTACTGCTCCTGGCTTCCAAAATGGATGACCATTAGATGGCAGCAGAGGGACAACACAAGACTCAAATGTTTTGCTGCCAGCTAGCAGTCATCTAGATTTTGCAGCCCAGATATAGTACCCCTTCATATTTAATCAAGGTATCAAGTTACTGTGGCTGATTAACAAAACATTTTTATTCCTCTAAGTTGAAGTGGGCTGGTTCGTTAATGGCCACGTGGGCTAGAAATTTTGGGAACTGCCATCCCAACAGGACCACCCACTTCAAGTAGAGTCATACTCACTTTCAATTAAGGAAATTCAAGGAAAGGGAGCAAAGACTGTTTTTCAGTATACGTTGCATCTCTATGGAATACCTGATTCCCAGGAATTCCAATGGCACCCTACCTGATGATTTCCAGAAGGGCAATAAATACAAAATCATTCTGGAGACCATTTGGTAGTTAATGTAACTGAGTTATAAACAATGAAGAATTAATACATATCACATTATAACAATAGAATTTGTTGTATAATATATTAGGTATACACCATATATCTATAGAGAGAGAGATGTTGTTGAATGTTATGTTCTATCATTGATTTGTGGGTAAAACTACCACAAGTCCATGTGGAATCAGCTGCTATAATCAGTCAAACAACTTAATTTGATGGTACTACATAGCAAAGGCATGTAACATGAGTAGGAATAAAACAATAATTTCTAAAGGAAAATGCTTTCCATGGTGCCTGGGATAACGTCAGCTGCTTCAGCTGGTTCAAAATGCAGTGGTGTGAGCAGTTAGGTGTGCTTCAAGAACTGCACGCATTACACCTCTGCTTTGTGAGCTGTGTTGATTACCAGTTTGCTTTTGGGTCCAATTGAAGGTGCTGGTTTTAACCTTTAAAGCCCTATATAGCATAGGACCAGGTTATTTGAGGGACGAACTCTCCCCAGTGACATCTACCTGTCTTATCAGATCCAGAAGGAGACGTATGTTGTGGGTCCCATCAGCTAGGGAGTTGCATCTGGTGGGTTCTAGGAGGAAAGCCTTTTCTGCCATAGCCCCCACCCTGTGGAACATCATCCCCCCCCCCCCAAGGGAAGGCCCGCCCCAACCCTGTTGGCCTTACAGAAGGCCCTCAAAATATGGCTTTGTCAATGAGCTTGGGGAATCCCTTGGCAGAATGGAGCCTGCTGGATGGTTATATGATTGTTAACTGATACACTCTCTGTATGCTGGCTGTCATTTTGCTTTTTACTTTGTTTTTACTTTTAATTTAAATTGTGGTTTTATTGGTTCTTATGTATTTTACTTTTATGTAATTTGTTTGTGTTTTTTTTTTGTATGCAGCCCAAAGTCACTATATAAGATGGGCAGCTATACAGATATGATACATAAGTAGATGATAAATGAGACAGACAGACAGACAGACAGATATATAGATAGACAGACAGACAGATGATAGATAGATATAGATAAACCTAAAAATACATCAGCTTCAAAGACATTTCAGAACACTATTCTCAGCAGCAGTTGCCTGGTGATGGTTCTTAAACACCAATATTAAACACAATTCACTTTATTATCTACTGCTCAGTAATTAGGAACATGTCTGTATTGATTTATTTATAAAAATATTTTAAATGCTCATTAAACACGACAATCTTTCAGCCATGATATAAATAGCTAATCAATATATGTCAAATCAGAAGGTAGTCTCTACCATTTAGCAGTAGAATATTCTGTTTTCTAACCCTCCCTTGCAGTTTGTTAATTCTTAAATGTGTCACGAAATACAATTAAGTGCCAGCATGGGGCTAGGGAACCGGTGAAATGCCTTAGACAGATGCATTGTGCAAGCTCCATCTAGTGTGCACAATATCTCAACTAATTTTTCATGAATGAATCCTGGGGAGATGTGTGAACTTAAAAAGAAAGGTTGAAGGTCACCTTTGGAACATATCAACCAGAACCGGTATGGACACTCACACATTTAAACAGAAATTTATCTACAGAGGAGAAAATCTATGTCAAACGTAAAAATATAAACTTCAGAAAAACAGTGTATTCATTCCTTAACAAATTATCATTATACTTGATAATTTCCCATTTGGAGTACTCAGTGTTCTGTACAAGGGTTAAAAAGGAAATCTGTAGGATTTAGGTTGACCATTCCTGGCTAAAGACACACACGCACACACATATATATTCTGTTAGCTACATCTCTAGCACTTTCAATGTATCCAGATGTTATCAGAATAATCATGGTGGACCAGCCAAAGCACATCTTAGGTCAGCATTTTGTTTCTTACAGAGGCCAACCAGAAGTCTCTAAGGTTCTCACAAGCAAGTGTTGAAGACATATCATTCTCTCACCATCGTTCACCTGTAGCTGGTATTTGGAGGCATAGGACAGTCAACTTGGAGATAACATGGAACGTTCAAGAGCACTGGCCCTTGATAGACCCATTCCCTCATAACTTTAACCAATTCCCTTTGAAAGACCTCTAGGTTAGTGACCTGCAACACATGATGCAGTAATGAATTTCACAGGTCAATGATGTGCCATGTGAAGCAGTACTTTTTGTTTGCTGGTTTGTTCTAAAATTCCTTCCCACTAACTTCACTGGATGCTTTCTGTTCCTGAAGTTTTGAGAGACAGAGATAAACTTCTCCCCTTCCACTTTCTCCATGCCATCAATGATTTTAGACATCTCGATTATGTCCCCCATCAGCTGTCTTCTTAATACGTACTGTGGATTTTTAGTGCGCAAAGAGTTGGCCAAAAGAAATCTTAGACATCATTAGAAGGCAGATCTACACCTGACTTGCAGCAAAGACTTATTGATACATCTTGACTGTCAACATTTGAATTAGTTGTCCCCCTCTCCCCCAATTAAAGGAATAAGGAAAACGCTTAAGCAAGCCATATGCCCAGATACATATATACAGTATGCCTTCAAGTCATTGTTGACTCCTGGTCACTGCCTGGAATGTCCTTGCAGTTTTCTTGGCAAGAATGTTGAAGCTGGTTTGACATTGCCTTCTTCCTAGGGGACTTCATTGCATGGACTCCTGGTTTCTGGCCTTGTGTCTTAGCCCTTACACTAGACTGGCTCTTTCTGTCTTTCTGTCTCTCTCCCTTCCTCCCTCCTTCCCAATACAACCCACTTGCTAACCACTTCCATATTTCTACCAAGGAAACTCCATGGACACGGACATGTGTCCTCTAGGGAATTGACCTTCAATAGAGGGAGATTTACTTGGATCTCTTTTATCATCTAAATTGAAAGTTGCCCATACAGTTTCCCTACTTTATATACAATCAAGGAGAGAGAGAAAAGGCTCAGCCTCTATCTGCTGAGGTCCTTATTAATGTCTCTTTGCTGAGTGGCATTTGCTTAAAGTCTGCCCCTTTTGGGGAGCAGTAAAGCAACAATTTTCAAAGTAAATGAGAAAGCAAACCAGCGACTAACTGCTTTGCTTTAAGTGTTGGGTGTCTCTTAGAAGCAGCTTATCAAGCTTCTAGGCAGAAGCACTAGACTTTCCTGCAGATGAAAAGGATGAGTCAGTGTGTGTGTGTGTGTGTTGGGCAGGGGGGAGGGTTGCTAGGTGACAATTCATACATTTCCTAAAGTAGCCAACACCTAAATGAGTATTTCTGTTCAAAAAGAATTCTTTCCCCCTTCCTTCATTTTGCTTAAATCTATCTCTTTTCTCCATGTACAAATTATAATCTAAATGTAGGCCAGTTCTAAAATCCTTCCCCAAAAGGGGTTAACCCTTCCCCCTGCTTTTATGGTGTTCATGTTTTCAAGACAGTCAAAATTCTAACCAATCAAAGAGTTTGTCCTTATTGGTCTTCAGAATCACCACGTTTATAGCTTGTTTTGATGTTTATAGGGTATTTAAATTGTGTCTCTCTGCTAAATTGCTCAAGGTGATTTACTGGGCAGGAATGGGTTGGGTGTATGTGCCCCCACCCAACCTCTTCACAATGCTGCTGATTGCAATTGCATGAGACTGGATTTTTCCCCCTCTTTGTCAGAAAAGGAGGAGGGGGGCAGTCTTTTAAAAGTTGAAGAGTAGATATTCCACCCAAGGGAGGTCTCATCCCAAACCATGTGCTACAGTCATACCATGATGAATCAGTTCACTGGGAAAGGGGATAACTGTCTCATTCATGTCATGGGAACAGAACCAAAAATTGTGTCTGCATGACAAGGCTGTTCACCTGGGGAACATATTTCTCCCCCATGCATTGTCAGAGCAGAAGCATGGAAGCCCCGGTAAAATCAGGAGCAGTCATTGGTATTGGCCTTCCAGCCCAACGGGTTGTTGGTAGTTTTAGTGCAATGGGGAAAAGTTTTATATTCCATGATGGACCAATTGGGTTTACTACCACCATGGGGGAAGCCAAGAGAGACATACCCATTCTCTACCCATGTAGGATTACAGGTGGTAAAAAGAAGAAGAAGACAATAGCTAAGCACTTGAATGGCTGCTTTAAAGCTGGACAACATTACCCTTCTGTTAAGTCTCTTGTGACAGAATAACATGGCTGACTCAGGCATTTAATTGATCCCCAAACAATTCTGGGTACATTTCAGGCTAAAACTAACTCATTTTAAACAAGCCACTGCCTATCATTTAGCTATTTGCAAGACATTCTATCCATCCTTGATCTGACAGGGAAACAGGGCCAGTAGCCATTCAGAGAGCAACTATGGACCAACCAATCACAAGAGATGGTTCTTTTGCCCCACCTCCATGTGCCCAGGGATCCATCAACAGAATGGTATAAAGTGTTGGTGAATGTCACTCATCTTTTGAGTAAGGACTCATCTGGAAGGTGCAACCAAGATATTTCTGATCATTCCTCAATTGCCAGAAGATAGACACCCTTTGCCATTGTGAAACTGGATCCAATGCAAGTTATGACTTTTATTCATCCAGACCATATATCTAATTCTGATATATAATTTCACCCCTGCCTCCAATATGGATATAAAAGTACAAAAGGTGCAGAAATGAGAAAGATATAGAAAGGATAGTAATGTATGGCTGTGAGAGCTGGACCATAAAGAAGGCTGAACGCCGAAGAATTGATGCCTTTGAACTGTGGTGCTGGAGAAGACTCTTAAGAGTCCCCTGGACTGCTAGGAGGTCAAACCAGTCAATCTTAAAGGAAATCAACTCTGATTGCTCATTGGAAGGATTGATAATGAAGCTCAAGCTCAGATACTTTGGTCACCTAATGCGAAGAGAGGACTCTTTGGAAAAGACCCTGATGCTGGGAAAGATGGAAGGCAAAAGGAGAAGAGGATGGCAGAGGATGAGATGGCTAGATAGCATCACTGAAGCAATGAGCATGAAACTGAGCCAACTCAGGGAGGCAGTGAAAGATAGGAAGGCCTGGCGCAATATGGTTCATGGGGTCACGAAGAGTCGGACACGACTTAACGACTGAACAACAACAACAAAAATAGAAAGGAAAATCAAATTATCATTGGAAGATGGGAACAAACTCAGCTACCTAATGACAATAAATAATGGCAGGGTGAGATGATTGCACATTGAAGGCGCATTCAAAGGTGCAAGATTCTATTACTATACCCCTATAATAAAAGTACTTTTAGTTTGGTGTTCAAGTCTAGCCTACCTCAAAGAGCTGACAGTCCCATGGACCAAAGGAAGAAATCCAATCCCCCTACTGTTCACCCAAATTCCACATATAGTGTTGGATATAGGAGGGAACGAACAAAAACAATTGGATAAAGTTGTATAAGCCAGAAGCTGAAATTTTAATTTCATATGGTTTGGTCTTGTCCTAATAGTGTTGCTTTGGGCTATTGGCAAAATAATTGTTTGTGTCTCTGAATCAATTTTTCTATGTCAAGGATGCAAATGTTCATCTTGGAATATTTGGAATCTATGAAAATATAAATGCTTTAAATCTTTTTAACCATTTGTGACCCATGCAGAGGAGCTGGGAGTTGGGCAGTATGTGCATTTAATATATTATTATTAATTATATAAAGAATTGCAGAATTTCCAGGCATGGGGGTTGCCTAAAAGATTTATCATAAAGCCCTAGAACCCTGTGTCTGATTTCCCCAAATAGCTGGTTGATATGATATTTACTGATTTTCAACATTTGAAATAGTTAAAGGGAAAGGAACAAGACTTTGGAGCAATACGATTGACATTTATGGAGCTCTTTTGTTTATAATGCAATTCCCTTCCCTTCCCCCTTTTATAATTAATATGTTTATCAAGACTGAGACAGCATGATCCTTCAATTTTTTTTTTTACGTATTTGCACGTGTCTTTTGTGGATTACGTTAACATAATACAATTAAAAAGAACACATGTAGGCTGTTGTAGAATCCATTGTGTGCCACCTTTTCCAGAGATGTAAACAGGTATAAGAGTTTAATGTCATTTGAACTTTGCTAGGTCAGCAAAGAGATCTTCTCTCACTCACCTCTTCCTCACATGAAGCCAGAAGGAATGGTATTTTAGCTACCCTAAATAGCATTGAAGCATACAAACAGTGTTGCCAAGTAACAGAACTGAACAACGTATGTCTACCAGTAATAAAGAATGGCATAGCCTGGTGATTTTGCTTTAGTCCAGTTTTTTCTATAGCAAGGGCAAGGCCACGCCATTAATTTGCCACTAAAAAAGTCCTTTTGTATAGAGAAGAATGGAGCCAACAAACTGTTTCTTTCTATAAGGTCTGTGTTGAGGTGACCTACAAATACAATACCTACAAATGAACATCTAGGTTACCTGCAGATCAGGGGTGCTATTACAAATGTTGCTATGGACAGAGTTACAGAAAGCTGTCATCAAATAGATAAGAATAATGTACTTGTTTGTGTGTGTGTGTGTGTGTGTGTGAAGGAAGAACACTGAGTCCAAGAGAAGAGTTGGTTCCAAGCCAAACATGTGCATGATTCAAAACAAGATGCTTGCAAATTTTCGACTAGAGCTAGCAAAACATTCTAACTCAAAGACAAGTCTCTGAGTTACTTTTCCAGAATGAATTGGAAAGTAAACGTGCAATGTTGTATTAAATTGGGTGCTTCTGAAATCAACTCAGATGCTTTAGGTGCTTTTGTGCACGCAAGGAAATGGCTTTTCCCAAGCCTGTTTAAATATCCAAATCGAGTCATATGAACTTGATGATTTGGTTCAAATGGCTGGATTGAAAGAGACTGTTTTCCTGAATTGATTCAACTTAATGGAATCAGATCCATTTTCTGAATCAGGCTAAGGATTTGAATTGGAAATTTATCTAATTTGCATAGGCTTCTTAGCTACTTTGTTCAATTAAAACTCTTCAAAAAATGTCACAAGGGAAGGTGTGATTATGTCCATGGGCACCCATATGTCCCCAAGCAGTGTGCCCTTAGCACACTTATCTCCCTTAGCACACTTATCTCCCTTAGGGTGAAAAAAGGAGGAGAAAGAGAAAAAGAAGCTATCATAATGCAAAACAGAGTTCCAGCCTCTATCAACATACTTATTTTCAAGAATGTCTAGAGTCCCCAGTGGAATGCTAGAGAGTATTCTCAAAGATTGGTTCATCTTCTGATAATACGTATTTTCTTACTGTTCACAGCAACTTGGTAGCTATTTTCTGAATAAGCAAGACTCCATTTATAGCTAGTTTTGAGCAGCTCTACCATGTCCTTTCAAAATGTTGAATGTGCCCCAACCTCAAGTGTGCCTTCTTTTGGAATCTAGAAATAAGAGGAAGGATCTTCCACTGACTCAATAGTGGAACATATGTTTGACGTGCAGATTATTTCAGACAGGATCCATGACTTTTCAAAACAAAGCAGGGAAAAAAATGGTTATTGAAAGCAAACACTCCTGTTTTCTCAGCTCTAGAGATCTTCTGCCAATCAGCATGGGCAATAAAGAGTTTGATTTTCCAATGTTCTGATGAAGTTTCTTTGACTGATTGATTCGATTTATGCCTAGTCAGTTAAACCAGATTCTCGACAGTTAACAAGAAATAATAATATTAAAAAAAAAAAAGTAATAGAATGATAAGAATAAAAATGAAAATGTCAATAAAATGCAAAAACAAAATCACAGTAACAATAACCACCACTACGACAATAATGTTAGATCGCACAATGGCAACATATCAATGTTCATAACCTTAAACAGTTCAGTTTTTAATAATTTCCAGAATGCTAATAATGTGGGGTTCAGAGTAATTTCCAGAAGAAGGTTATTCTATAACCCAGGCTATGAGAAACAGTGAATGTGAACCTTAGCCCCACACACTTCACAGATATAAGGACCACCAGTAGTTTCTCCTGGGCTACACAGGTCAGATAATCCAATTCTGGCTGGAGAAAGTGGTCTGAAGCTAGCCTGGCACCAAACCATCTAGGGTTTATAGATTAAAAACAGCACTTTGAATTGCACTCAGAAGCCAATAAGAAGCCAGTGCAGGTCCTGAAGCTGTGTAATGTGGTCAGCCCCACTAGGTAGACCAGACCATGAAATCAACTCCACCGGAAGCCTAGAACTACTTATTCAGATTGGCTATAATAACTGAATCTAGGAAGTCTGTGCTGGACCTCCCTCCACCTCCTCCTCCTCCTCCTCTTCCTCCTTCTCATACTTCAGTGAATTACGGAGGCATCTGCCTGAGCTGCTGCAGAATGTGATCTTGTAGTTATACACCAGTGTTTCTCAACCTTGGCAACTTGAAGAAGGGTGGACTTCAACTCCCAGAATTCCCCAGTCAGAGTTGAAATCCACATATCTTCAAGTTGCCAAGGTTGAGAAACACTGGTCTAGACTTTCAAAATGCTTCAGCCCTTTCTGGTAACAGTTCCTGCATATCTCCATCAAGGTCATCTTCATTAATGTCTGTACATGTGAGAGTAAGGGCAAGAGTTATAAAGAATGTACTCTCATCCCCCGAAGAGCGAGGGAGAGATAAGAGGATGAGACTGGCACCTCCCTGAGGAATGCTAGTGATGTTTATAGATTGATCCTGGGAACTACTCTCAGTCTGGGAAGATTCTTTGTATAGTGTGAAGCCAAATAAACCTTGCTGGATTGAATCTGTATTGTCTCCTGGAGTTTCCTGGACTAAACCTGACAGTACATGTGCTTGTGTTGACATATCCAGCCAATTCCTCTATTTGGGACTAAGTGAAGCTTGTAAGGGGTCTTCAAAGTTAGCACCAGATAGAAAATATTACAGTAATCCAAGCTTTTCCTGTAAGACACAGCTTCTCATGTTTTATTTTAAAGAAAGAGACAGAGTGCTGGTTGTCCAGAAGAGAGAAGGTTGTGCTCCTCCCACTATTGGCTTCAATCCCTCCTGTCAGCCCTTCAAGGTAGACAAGGTCAAGAAACAGAAGCAGCAGGGATTTTAGGAATGTTCTTTGTTGTTGCAGGGTATAATAATAATCTTGGCAGCCTGCCAAAGTTTCTCTCTACTCCATCTTATACCAAGCAAAATCAGGCAGAGTTACTTTGGTTTCTTTCTCATGCTTTCCTCTTTCCCAGAAATGAGTAATCTTTTCTGAACCTTCTCTTTCTTTCATGGTTTGCTCATCTCTTCCCCATTTTCAGGACACAACTTTGGAAAGACTACCTCAGGAAAAATAAATAAATCCCCCTCTCACCCCTATGGGTGGTATGTGTCTTCCTCAATCTCAGGTCCTCTACCAGAGGCCTGGGCATTTGAGGGTTCTGCGCAGTATCTTAGCTGTTCCTAGCACTGCACTCTTCTGGGCAGGGAGCTCTGATGTTGTTCCTGGGATCTGTTGGAGCCACTCTCCCAGCTTAGGAGTCACGGCCCCGAGGGCTCCTACCACCTTTACTTTCCACATCCTCTCTATTTCCTCCTTCAGGCCCTGGTACTTCTCCAGCTTCTCATGCTCAATTGAAGCTGGAGAATATGTGTGTGTGTCTGTGTGCGTGTGTGTGTGTATGTATGTCAGGTTCAGCCCAAAAAACTCCACGAGACAGTGCAGATACAGTTCTGTTGTGTTTATTAGCTTTCACCTCAAGACAGAAATCTCTCCAGACTGAATCTAACTTCCCAAGGCAAAACACCCTGAATTCCTTAGGGTGGTGCCAGTCTCATCTTCTTAAACTTCCCATGCTCCTGTTGGGGGATAAGGGAATGCTTATCTCCCCAAGTGTGGCCTTCAACCAACCATTTCTTCACTAAATATACATATAGCAGCCAGGACAATGGTCGGATAAGAGGCAGCTGAGCCCACAGCAGGAATGTGGGAATGGCAAATGTCTCAGAAGGGACCCTCCCTAGTTTCTTAGACTGCAAAGGCAAGAGGGGAGAGATGTACTTTCAGACTTGCAAGATTTATTTCAGCCTTGTGAGGTAGTTCAGAGAAGAAGCACACCCAGAAGAATTAACTCCATTTTATTGTAAGGTTACATTGACAGAATCTTGCAAGTCTGGAAGTCCATTTCTCACTCATTGCCTTTACAGCCCAAGAAACTAGGGAAGGCCCCTTCTGAGACATTTGCCACACCCACATTCCTGCTGTTGGCTAAGTTGCCTCTTATTTGACCATTGCCCTGGCTGTGGCTCTTCTTCCTGTCTCTCAAGGTCATTCCCACATACCATTACAGATTGCTTGTGATCAGCCTTCAAGAAGGTCCACCAGGTTTAGGAAGATCTTCAGTGGAGCACCCCTTTGAAGCTGCTTTGCCAGGTAAACTGGGCCATTGCTTCCAAGTCCAAAATGAGACATTTGTGTTGATTCATTCTGCCTACTCCAGTAACCTTGAGCAATCTTTGTAACAGTCAGAACAGGCCTCTGCACATGTGTAGGTCCAGCACTGAAGCCTCATCTGGCAGATTGCAAAGTGTGGTTGAAGTTACAAGGCAATCCAAGTTGCTCATTGAAGCAAGTCACATCTCCTTGATGGGAATTGGGATACCTTCACACTGCAAAGGGTCTCATCAGAGTGAATCAAAGTGTTCTTGCACAGGTCTGATGCCTACCTTATACTATGAATGGTTGAAGGTCCCCCACAGTTTTGAAATATGAAATGGTGCCTTAGTAACAAGAATGGACTATTAAGGTCTGAAAAGGGGAGCTGGAGAGGTAACCTTCAGGACAAAGAAGCAAAATGGTTTATTATGCACAGGAACATTGTAATGGAGGAGACCTTCTTCTTCTTCTTCTTCTTCTTCTTCTTCTTCTTCTTCTTCTTCTTCTTCTTCTTCTTCTTCTTCTTCCTCTTCCTCTTCCTCTTCCTCTTCCTCTTCCTCTTCCTCTTCTTCTTCTTCTTCTTCTTCTTCTTCTTCTTCTTCTTCTTCTTCTTCTTCTTCTTCTTCTTCTTCTTCTTTAAAGGCACATGAGTACACCCCAAGATGGATCTCATGCTGGGTAATGTGTGTAAAAGCTTCCCTCTCTTTCTTCACCTATAGCTGGAATTTCCTTGCTTTGCTTTTTTTAGGCAGGAAAAGAAGGGGAAAGGGGTATAAACTAAAGGGAGAGAGAAAGACTTTCTGCTGAATATGATTTGTAGTGTGACTCAGCACTCCTCATCAGCGACTTGCATGAGTATCAGTTTCTCAGAGAAAGAAGCTCACCCTGATAGATGGGAATGCAATTTAATGTTGGCAGTAGACAGGCTCTCAGTGTAACTGAGACTTCTGGCAAAAATGACTTGCTTTTTCCAATCTCCACAATTGAAGGACCACTACAGAGTTTTGTTATTATTATTATAGTTGGTCGCACAGACAGCCAGATGTTTAAACTGGATTTGGCATTTTTATCCACCTATCAAGTCCTTATCAAGGACCTGGGATAGACAGATGTTGTTGTTTGATGGTGTTAAAGGCATCGTCACAGGATATAAGCTGTATTACTATTAGTAGTAGTACTAGTATTAATATTAGTATTAGTATTCACTTGTATAAGAAACCAAGAGAGGTAACATCCCAGAATGCCCACATATGATGGACCTGCTTGGTAGCCAATTCTTCTGCTTGCTCCAGGAACAGAACAACTTTTTTGGAATTGCTGTTTGTGGTGTTTTCAGGAATGCCCTTTAATCATTGTTGTGTTAACAGCATGGTTACCTTGTTGGGTTTTATTGGAGAAAAACCTTACTAATAATGTCAGAAATAAGCAATAGTATATTAGTCATACTATATTGTGCAAGAATGGGAGGTAAAGATTATTGAGATGTTCACAATTCCATAATAACTTTTTTTTTTCCTATTATTTCTGTCCATCAGATATTATTGTTGACAGTTGCCTGATTTTGGTAGAAATGAGTAGGTTCCCTCTTATCTGCATGTAAGATTTCCTTTTCACTGTACAGAAATATTACTATTAAGTAAACTCTAAACATAAATCTTAACATCCTAGAGTCATCTACTGTAGGAGTTGGGCAGCCTCCAAATCTAATAATAAATAAGTAAATAGCACTTAAAATTTGATTTAAAAGAAATTGAAAGCTGACAATCAAAAAACATCTCAAGGTCATTTAATCTAGGAAACTTGCTTGCACTAGTTAATCTGTTGTCCATTTAGCATGGCATTGACTACTCTGGTGGTTGATTTTTAAGGCTCTAGACACAAAGGGTTCTTCATTCTACTTACTTTCTGATCCTCTTTTTTAAAACTGAAGATATCAGAGATGAAACCTAGAATTTTCCCCTTGCAAGGCAGATGCAGTACAACTGTGATTTGGTTTCTCCCCAAGATTCTTTGTGCATTTCTGCTAGCATCAGTTCCATGATGGCAGAGGAGTGAAGAAGATGAGGTGGGAGAAAGACCAGGAAAATGGACTAGTCCACTTTAGAACACAAATGGAGAGATTCTATTTCTGAATGGTCATCTGCAGAAACCAACTTTTCCCACAGAAAAGCAGTACATCAGAAATCTGCCTGTTTTACTTGCAGTGGGTACTGAGCACAGAGGAACACTGAAAAACAGAATTCCCCCACAACCATCCTACTGCTGCTCCCCTCTCACAATTGTTTCACCTTCTTCTGTTACAAGTGTACATGGCCTGTGACTCAATATCAGTGCAGGGTTCCAGACTCTTGAGAAGGAGCTCAAAGCTGCTAGCTTACTATTGATGTCTGGTTGTGTCTTGTATCTTTTTTTTTTTTAACATTACTCTGACGTTTAGTCTCGGAACATCAATTTTGTTCCAGAAATAGCAGCAAAGTCAGCTATGTCAGGAATTTGGGGGACAGCCAGGAACATGAATCATGTCTTTGAGGTGGGATTAGACACATATTTATGGGATGAGTTCACAGAAGGCCCAACTTTGGTTAATAAAGCACAACTAGGCTGTCCAAATTACACATTATGGACAAATAAATGCTATTGTAGCCTAATGAGATGAATTAGTTCACCAAACATGCTAAGATAATGGTTGGTTCTCACAACCCATTGAACTATCTCAAACTCATTTTAACCCAGTTTATCATGTTGCCCAAACTCAGTTGGCACAAATCCCAAAGAAGTGTTGGAAATGCCTTTTTGCAGCTTAGGATCTGGACATCCAAAGCTGCAAATTGATGTCATTTTTGCTGTTGTTAGCATTTGTCCTGCTTGGTTGCAGGGCCCACTCATTTTGCATTGTTCTCCAACTGATGCAGCAAAGCTGCCAGTGCATGATGCAATAAGAGGTTTTGCTTTTTAGCTGGTTTGTAGCAAACCCTGAGGTAGGGCTGAGAGGGAGTGACTAGCCCAAGGTCACCCCAGCTGGCTTCTGTGCCTAAGGGAGGACAGAACCTCAGCCTCCCCACTCTGTCACCTTAATCACTACATCACCCTGGCTCTCATATGTCTAATTATCAGGGTATTGTAAACTAGCTAGTCTAGAACCTTGGCAGGAAAAACACATAAGAATCCTGATATATTCTCAGGATTGTTACTTTCCAAGCTGTCTTCTGGCACTTTTTTTTTCTTTTCCCCATATCTTGAAGCATTGTTGATATCATGTAGATCTAAGTGCATTACGATCCTCTTGTTCTGTCCCATCCTGAGCACCACACAGATATCCCTAAAACTTTCTGAATCCTAGAGCTCTGAATCCTAGAGTTGTCCTGAGTTGGGGCACTAAATTTTTGTCTAGACCTCCAAGATATCTTATGCTTTTAACTCAAGATGTTGCAGCATTCCTGTAGTCTCCTGATGTTTTTTGTGTTCTCCTCCTAGCACGATATCTGTTCTAGACTGGTTCCTAGCCTCATCTCCAGAATTAGGGAACCATTGCTTCTACTTGAATCCCCACCTCTCTCATCGGCTTGGAGATGTCCATGGACTTGTACAACCAAAGAGATCCATTTGACACCAGTGCCAAGAGAATGATCTGGTAATAAGTCCACTGAGGTCCTTTCCATATGCATGTACTGCACCAATGCAAGATTGGCACTGAACTGCTGTGTCCACATAATGCTATGTGATCCATGTGGGTTTGGGGGAATGACCCAATTACTTCTTCTCTCAATGGATCTAAACTAAAGAAGCCCCTCATTTTATTCCTTCACCTCATGCATGAAATGAATGGGGAAAAAAGAAGTTTGTTCTTTTTTTCTTCCTGTTGGACACCTTAGTATGATTCCCAGATCTGGATGGGTCATCCTGCAAAGATTTTGTGCTCGTTCAGTTCAGTTCAGTTCAGTTCAGTTTAGTTATTAACATCCTCCTCACAAAAGGATTCCTGCCATCCAAGATGCAGCTTTGTTTTCAACTGAGCAACAAACATACATTTCCTTCCTTCCTTCCTTCCTTCCTTCCTTCCTTCCTTCCTTCCTTCCTTCCTTCCTTCCTTCCTTCCTTCCTTCCTTCCTTCCTTCCTTCTTTCTTTCTTTCTTTCTTTCTTTCTTTCTTTCTTTTCCTTCCTTCCTTCCTTCCTTCCTTCCTTCCTTCCTTCCTCCCTCCCTCCCTCCCTCCCTCCCTCCCTCCCTCCCTCCCTCCCTTCCTCAGAAAAACCTACATTACTCTGAACTGCTCCCATATCCAAGATTCAGGCAAGGATAGGTATACTTTTGTGGTAACCCCGCTTTCTTTTCTAACTCGCTTATTTATAAAGTTATGTCCCACATTTACTGCAGGAGCTCAAGGGACCATAAAGCCATCTCTCTTCTTTGTATCTGGCAACAGCAACAGCAACCCTGTGGGCTGAATGAGTGGGGCTGGGCCAGAGTCACCCATTGGGGGAGATGGGCGGCATACAAATTTAATAAATAAATAATGAAATCAGCCAAGAAGTTCCATGGCTGAGGCTAGACATGAACTTGGGCCTCCCCAGGCCTAGTCCAACACCTTCATTTATGGCACAGAGGCTCTTCTAATTGCTCCAGAAGACAATTGGTTTGTTCTCGCTATATCTTTTTCTCATTGCACGGACCATGAGCATGAACCCAATTTCTGCAATCCTGCCTGAAGCTTCCTCTTCAACTCCTGTCTTTAGGAATTATTCCCAGTTCTGCTTTTAGGCCACTCCCAGTCTTGCTTTTCCCAACTTGTCTCAAAACCTGGCCTTACTGTTCTCTTTTCTATTTCCAAAATTTTGCTTGAGATGTTACAGAAGTAGGTTTTCTAGTCAAATTATTTCTCAAATGCAAACATTATTTTCACTGGTTCTTGCAGAATCATTGCCTTTTTCATGTTTGTTGTATTTTATGCCTGATTTTAATGCCCCTAATAGGTTAGCATCTTCACGTAAATGCTTGATTCTAATTTCCCTGATTTGTGGTTTTAACTTGCTTTTGTTCTTTAATAAACAATTCTTCTCACAGCTTTGTCTTAGATCTTTGAGGGTATCAGTTTCCCTTACATATCCAAGGGTTGAATGTCACAAGACCCTGCCCATGTGTGCTCAATTCCCAGATGTGTGTGCATGCACTGTATGTGAGTACATGTGTGTGCATGTACTGCATGTAAATACACTTGTGTTATATACCAAGGATCTCCTATATCTCCAGAAAGCACAACCTATGTCTTATGTCTACAGTTTCTCATGAGATCTTAAGAATACCACACTGTAAGACTTTACTGATTTTTTAAAACTTAGTGAGTTTGTTCTTCCTTCTTTCCTTCCTTCCTTCCTTCCTTCCTGCCTGCCTGCCTGCCTGCCTGCCTGCCTGCCTGCCTGCCTCCCTCCCTCCCTCCCTCCCTCCCTCCCTCCCTCTTTCTTTCTTTCTTTCTTTCTTTCTTTCTTTCTTTCTTTCTTTCTTTCTTTCTTTCTTTCTTTCATTCTGGGACAATGAGGGCTCACCTAGGTTACCCTATTGCAATGACATTTAGGGCCTAAAAAAGTTGTCAACCTTTCTCTTACATTTTTTTCCTCTCTTTCCAGGCATAAATGTATCAGTTTTGTCTCTGTCGTCCAACATTTTCACAAGCAGTCCCATCTTCAGATTCTTCACTGTCTGTCACTTAAGCTCTTCCACAAGATGTTTATGAAGCAAAACACTATATCCAGCTTCTCAGGTCAATGAGAGAGAAATGGATATTCTAACCAAAAAATGGGAGCTACAGGGCAGATCAGTATTTTGTAAGTCAGGTAGCAGTACCTCTATGGGATTTGCAAAACCTGATTAAACTCACATCTACAAAACCAAACCATCTTAATCTACAGAGACCATCAGGGACCCAAAAGGAAGGAGACAGCAATAAAAACTCAAGCAGAGATTTGGGGAGGGGGGACTTCGAGTCACTCTTGACTCCTGGTGACTGCCTGGGCAAGTCCCTGCAGTTTTCTGGGCAAGGTTTTGTAAGTGATTTGCCATTGCCTCATTTCTAGGGCTGAGAGAGAGGGACTGGCCCAAGGTCACCCAGCTGGCTTTGTGCCTAAGGCAAGACTAGAACTCACAGTCTCCCAATTTCTACCCTGGTGCCTTAACCCCAGCATTAAACCAGCTCTAGAAATCAATTTAGTGAAGCCAATCTTGCTATGCTTATTCAGGCTCTGTTATGCAATGGTCAATCATCAGGCTGGAATTTGCCTTTCACTGAACTGTGTCTTTCAGTTTGGGATTCCAACTGTTTATATCTTGGCTGAGAAGCAAGAGGAAGAAAACAAACACAGCAACAATGACCTGTGTAGGCAGGTATTCTCCAGCATGGACGCTGTAGGAACTGCTGGCAGGGATCCTGCATTCTCAGGCCTCCAGTGCTTTAGACAAACTGCATTTGCAAGAAAGCTGTTGTAACAATGTTCATGGATTTGGCCTTTCCCCCACATCACCTTTCCAGACAGTTTGGTGTTCACTTCCTTCTGATACCTTTATATTATTTTAGTATTTTATTATTTAAATGTATTGGCTGCCCAATTCCAGTAGACACTGGACAGCACATAAAACTAGACAAAACATAAAAAACACTAAAAACATTAAATCGGACAGACTAAAGGATCTTCTAAATAGCAAAATGAACAAAAAAAGGAGAGTCCATTAAACAAATAGTAAACATCAACCCCAGGCCTGAGACCAAAGCCAGCTTTTCAAAGCTTTCCAGAACCCCAGGAGAGATGGCACCATCCTTATCTCAGGGAGATGCTGTTCTAGATAGTGGGGGCCATGGCAGAGAAGGCATGCTTCCTAGGTCCCACAAGATGGCAACGTTTAATGGAGGGTATTTTGGGCATGCTTAACACACCACTGCTTCTGTGTGATTGCAGGTATGAGTAATATGTCCTGAGCAGGATTTAGGGGCCTGAACTGGGCTTGATCCTCATTCTCTTTAGATATATACCTACAATCCATACCATACAGTAGTTGAACTGATGACTCAGAGTCAATCTCTTCTTTTCATGCAGTAGATTTTCAGTTCAGCTTTTGGCATCTGAATTGAAAGCATAAATGTAAGAGAAACACCTTTTTGGAAAGATGCTAGCAGCTGAAGGAGACACCTCTGGACAACAACTTCAGTAGAAGCCAGCTTCATAATTTTTGTTGTGCTGAGTCTGGAATCATCCTATATATTCATAGTAAATTGACTGACCCTGAATTTAGGCATCATTTCTAATATTTCCAAAGACTTTACATTATCTTCTGATCCCTTCCTGAAGACCAACTGAAACGTCTCTCATTGTTCCAAGCCTACACACAATAAATGTAGAAGATAGTCAGTTTCCTGTAACAGACAGTATATCTCATTAGGCAGAGTGGGTGCAGCCTGGGAATATTGAGAGGGGAAAAGAAGTGAAGTGGGTAGGGCAGAGAACAAAGAAGGTGCTAGGGCATTTTAAAATAAATTAAATACATTATATCTCCCATACAGCTAGAGATAGGGCATCCATTTAGCCATCAATGAGACATTTGAAAATGTGGGAAAGATGCTGTCTTACACCCACTGCAAATTATTTCTGAAGCCACCCATAAGCCATACAAATGTCATCCTGTAAGCCGTTGATTGATAAAACATTCTTAATATTATTTACTTGTCCACTTCAATTTCAAATTCTGCTTCAAAGGTTTCACCTTTAATGGATCACCAGGAGCATCTTCATTCAATTTTGAATCACTCATTGTGGAACTGCTGGAGAATTTACTAATAATTCCCCAGTTTTGGAAGATGAAGGGGATGGAGGCCAACATATATTTTTCTGCGGCAACATCGATGTTATTGAATTCCCTATTCCCTGAAATCCAGCCAGCTCCCACCTTGTTAAGCTTCAGGAAATTATTAAAAACAGAACATTTTAAGAGGGTCTTTGAGTTATAGAAGTTACCATCTACTTTTATTTCTTTTTTATGAAATTATCTGCAGTTTAATCACTGTTTATTCTGATGTAAAATTACTTGTACTGCAGATGCTTCATTGTTAAGATTGTAACCTACTGACAGTCTTTCTGCTGCATCAGGAAAAAAAAAATGAAGGAATGAATTCATCCCCAGAAGCAAATATTCTTGAAAAATGTTAAATGCCATACAAGAAAGCTGAATACAGCAGAGACAGGAAGCATTGTATTCCCAATGACAAATGTTGATCTTCTATAAGGACCCTACCTTGCTTAACCAATGCTTTCTTAAAAAGTTACAATGGTTCTCTTTTCTGTCCCTTGTACAACACAAATAATCTTCCTTCTTCTTTCTTTGAATAAATATGAATATCACCCATCGGAGAGCACAGGGGGTGTTGATGTATTTTTCATCCTAAGTGTGGAAATTTCCAATTGCAATTGGAATGCAGTTCAGTGTCTGAGTGTGGGCAAAGTTCCATGTACAAACAGCTTGGATAAAGGCATGGGGGAGGGTTTGAAAATCAGTTATATTGCTCAAGGTCTAGTGTAAGTTAAGAGAAGGATTAATACAGCAGGGGGTTGCTGACAGACAGGCATGGAAGTTCATGTCTACATGTTCTAATTTTATCCTGATGGAGTCTTTCATCCTTTTGGGTTGAATTACTCTTGAGTTGTAGGATTTATTATAAGGAGAGCTAAAAGTCCAAAGCATGATGTGTAACATTCCACAGTGTTATTCAAGAGGAGATTTGTGAAAGTTGCCAACAGGGCAGTGAGAAAGTGGGGTGAATGCATGATGTGCCAAGACTTAGAAGAAGAGAAGACAGATGGTTTGCATAAAGTCATGCTGAAATACCTAGCAGTAGGTAGAACTAGACTTGCTTAAAACTCAGTGGAGATGGGTAAAAGAATGTAGAGTTGACTTTAGAAAAAGTATGAGAGAGCCATTAAGGGTGGACTTGCAGAAGAGATTACACAGTCCTAAAACAGAGAGAAAGGTGTGAGAAAGAAACTCAGAACAACTCCACCTTGAATTTGGAGAGGCTTTTAAGATTGATGTCAATCCTTCAAGGTAGGCCAGGTCAAGAAACAGGTCAGGGATTCCAGGAATGCTATTTTTTGTTGTAGGGTATAACAACAAAGTCCCGAAAACCTGCCCAACTTCCATTCTATTCCCTCTTATACTAAGCAAAATCAAGGCAGGGTTATTTTGAGTTGCTTTCTCACACTTCCACCTCTGCACTTTGTAATCTTTTCTCCAAATCTCTGCTTAACAGCTTGCTGCTTCCTTCCCTCTTTAACAGATCTCTCATACTTTCCCCAAGGTCAGATCTACATTCCTTTATAGGTTAGGAGTTTTTTATTGCTGTTTACTTCTGGACCTTTATCTTGTTTTTTTCTTATTATATGCTGCCCAGAGTCATATTGTTTGAGTTAGATGGCCTGATAAACCTAGTTAATAAACAAACAAACAAAAACATTTTGCTATATGAAATATAAGAACGCATTTCCTTCCATGCTGCATAAACAGTAGCTAGATGGACTGCCAATTAGACCTTATTGTTCTCCGGTTGTCTTACAGAGAGAAGGCCCAGGAATCGACTAGGAGATTATCACTGCTTTCTCATAGCATCTGCCACCTAAAACATGTTTCACAACTAGGTCTGGCCCTAGTTTTCTTTGTTTTAAAATTAATCATCATAATCATCTTTGTCTCTTTCTCTACTAGTGTGTTCTTGAAGCTTTCTAAGAAGGCATATATATGAAGTTGCTTCATAGATTTTGGAAGTACAGGTAGTCCTCGTTTAACGACCATTCATTTAGCGACTGTTTGAAGTTACTAAAGTGAAGGCACTAAAAAAAGTCACTTATGACCAGTGCCCAAAGTTACAACTGTCACAGTGCCCCTGTAGTCACATGATCATGATCTGGGTGCTTGGAAACCAACTCACACTTACAATGGTTGCAACATCACGGGGTCACGTGGTTGCCATTTGCGACCTTCCTAGCCAGGGTCTGGCAAGCAAAATCAGTGAGGAACCATGTGATTTGCTTAATGGCCACCACAGAAAAGGTTGTAAAATTAGGTCTGGTCATGTGATGATTTGCTTAGTGACCACATTGCTTAGTGACCTAAATTCTGGTCCCAGTTGTAGTCATTAAGCAAGGACTACCTGTAGTTCTATGGAGCCTGAGCTGTCTATCATCATTCCCCTCTCATGCCCTTTGTTGAACTCCATAGTCCTTTCCTTCCCTGGTGTCTGAGGATCAACATTAGAGAAGAATTTATGACATAGCATAGGCAACTTTTTCCCCAACTAAGGGGAAAAATTTGACCAGACTTGGATCAGGGCTAAGGGGTTTCTTGCAAGTACCATTTTTTTTTCTCTCTTTTCTTTTCTTTTTTTTTTTAAAAAGCAGTATCAGCAGAGAGGGAGAGACACAAACATCTTCCCAGCCTAACTTCCATCTTGCTGTCCTCTCGCCAGTGGGAAATTGGAGAGATTGGATTACACTGTAAATCAAGGCCCAATCAGAAGAGAAATAACGTATTAGTCTGGTCCACACTGGAGGCTGAAGAATCTGGTTGTATTCCAAGCAGTTATGGAAGATGTTTTCTCAAAACTGACTGATACAGAACAGACATGGAATAATAAAATCCCCAGTGCACTTAATAAAGAGGCCAATCATCTCCTGTCCCCTGTCAGAACCTATGACACTTCATAGTAAATGTTGCAAGCAATGATTGTGAGGGCAGGCACTTGATTAACTGTGATGCAGGTTTAGAGTTAAATCCAGTAAGTTATGGTTGGAGGCATCATTATAAAGCCTATCATCAAGATGAAATGAAGTGATCAAATCGACACTGGAGCTGAAGTAGGCCTTCTCTGTATTACTCTTCAAGACAGGGATGCAAATTGTTTTACCTGGGCCTTTTAGGGTTTCATGTCTTTTATCAATTTTATCACAATATTATTTGATCACCTTTTGAAGCTCACTCAGAACCATTGTGGAGACAGCTGTAAAATAAATAAATAATGATAAATAATATGCTTGGGGGTGGGGGCTGGAGGATGTGGCACTGCCAGACCCCCAGATGTCTCCTTTGAGCTCACCAAGGTTTATCTTCTCTTTAGGATAAAGCTGTGTGTGTCACATTATCTATCCTGCATTGGCAGTGAATTCCTTCTTTCTTGAATGCGGTGGAGGACCTTTACCCACTGACAATGTTGAAGTGCAATCCTGTTGTCCATCCATTGGTTTCTTGTACATAGAATGAAAGGTGGGCTTAATCTTGGCTTTCGCCTCAGGGAGAAAAACGACCAGCCTAATGTTTGGCAAGGTCAATCCAGTCGGTTGCAAGAGAGATGAAGAATAAGAAAAGGAATGAATCAGCTGATGCACACCAGGAAAAGGTTAGCAGGTTAAGCTAAATCACAGTGTGCAGGAAATAAGAACTAAAACTGGATTATCATCCCAGATGTTCTTCCATCCAGGTCTTGTTTAACCAGCCCTAAAGGTCAGGTAGTGGGGTGGGGGAATAGAATGGAATGGAATGAAAATGCTACTTTGGGAAGGGGCATTGTACAAATTGTATAAAAGCCCTAGGCATGGATGTAGCATGTAGAAGAGGGAGGGAGGGAGGGAGGGAGGGAGGGAGGAGGGAGGGAGGGAGGGAGGGAGGAAGGAAGGAAGGAAGGAAGGAAGGAAGGAAGGAAGGAAGGAAGGAAGGAAGGAAGGAAGGAAGGATATTCAGAGCCAGCAGGGTGACAGAAAGACTACTTGTGTGCAAGCAAGAGACAAAGGGAAAATGTTTAAAGCTTCCTCCTTGCAGCACTTTGCCCAGCTGAGATTCATTCCCTCCTGCTGACAGAGGAAGAGGACAGCTTGGGGATGAAGAGGTTGTAGAGGAGTCAGATGTGTTAGCAGCTCTGTCAAACAGGCAGTTTCATCAGTGAGGAATCATAATTCTGTCCTTTTTGTCTTTTGTCTCAAGCAAGAAATATGCTTAGTTCTTGGTGTGTGGAAAGATCCAAATACTGTTGATATTGCCAACACGTGAGAGCCAGTTTGGTGTAGTAGCTAAGGCACCAGGCTAGAAAGAGGGAGATTGTGAGGTCTAGTCCGGCCTAGGCGCAAGGTCAGCTGGGTGACCTTGGGCCAGTCCGTCTCTCTCAGCCCTAGGAAGCAGGCAATGGAAACCACTTCTGAAAACTTGCCAAGAATATTGCAGAGACTTGTCTAGGCAGTCACCAGGAGTCAACACTGACTCAAAGGAAAAATGAAATAAAATAAAATAAAAAATTGCCAGAATGAATATGTGCACCTTTGACAAGCAGTGATCACAGCAAAATCAGGTTGAAGTCCTATCAATATCAGATCAAAATAGAGTACTAGTAAGGCAGATCAGACCATATGGGAGTTAACTCCCACACTGAGTTTCTGATTAGGGGAATTGTAACCAATTCTTATTTCACCTTTCCTTAGGGTAGAGAGCTGGGTCATAAAAGTCAACTTGGCAGCAACAATGGTGTGATCTGGTCATTTTTTATGTCTGTTGTCTTGACTTTTTTTCACCACATCCTATGAACACCTCGGAAGGGAGGAAACAAACAGTGGATCCTCCCCCCCCCAACACATACACACATGTGCACACATACACACACTACGGATGTAAAACAAATTTGTCATGGATTTTGACAGGAGTAAAATAGTGCAATTTATTAAATTCAGTTCATCTGATATAAGGATGAATAACAATGTTGTCCTCTTAGTTTGTCACTGTCTACTCCAAAAATTGCGTGAAGTAGTATATGTTTAGGGAAGATGAATCCAAAAATTGTGGGTTTTTTAAAAAAATGCTGTGTGAAAAAGTTTGATTGGAATAGTGTCATTTTTAATAAGTTAGTATTAAACCTATTTTTTAAAAATCGTACTTAAGGAAAGTTGTGATCAAACTCTGCGTATTTGAGTATGGTACACATAAAGGTATTTTTAAATAATTGCTTGAATATACAAAAAGAAAAAAAGAAAAGAAAAACATATACCACAAAATCATATAGAGCAAAGAAATAACAGAAACATGTTATGCTGCATATAAAAAATAATAATCATGCAACCTAATCTTTTTAACACATTGTTAATCCTTGGCTGCATGAAATGATATTGGTCAGCCCTACCATTATATCAATAGATAGTCAACTCATCAATAGAAAGGCTACATATGTCAGTGATCCACGGTTTGCATAAGAAAAGTGATATTCCAAAGGTATTTTACTTTTGTCAGAATTTGCAAGGGAAAAAAAAATCTGATTAATTAGAATAATATGTGAAAAACAGTGATTTAGAACCTGGTCTATAAATCTAATGCAGCACCTGGTCAAAGTTGTCTGGGCTCAGAAGCTAAGTTGAATTGGCTCTGGCTAGTTTTTAGATGAGAAACCTCCAGGGAATGCCAAGCATGTAAATTGGGTTGGAAAAGCAAAAAGCAGAAAAAGCATTCTGGAAGAAAGCAATGGCCACCATCTCATGAAGCCCCCAAGAATCAAGCTAAATTTGAACAAGTTCTCCTCCCCTCAATGTTTTCAAAACACACATTTCACGATAGAAATTGTTTGTGAAAACTTTGCCATCAGCTGATCTCAACCAAAACTGGTGTTTAACTTACAAAATCAGCCCAAGACTAAGGGGTTTCCTATTCCCTCCTCTCAGATCATTTATCTATGCTATATCATGTGTAGATTAAAAAAAAGAGGCCCAGGATCTCAGTATGCTAGCAATACAGCTATGCTTGATCTATGCTTTTAGATGCATTTGGGAATCAGTGAATCATCTAATGGGTTGTGTCTCATTATTATAACTCTTATGATCACCACGACCTTCCAGTAAATGGCTAAAAATAGTTAGAGTCTTTTCATCTCTTGGAGAAGGAAAATGGTTGCAACTTCTGACATTTTCCAAAGCAATAGAAGGACCCCTGAAGTTTCTCAGGTAGGACTAAAGTTAGCTACGATGGTGCAAACGCTTCACTGACATGTGGCTTAGATACTAAAGGAGTTAAGGATTACATCATGAAGGCCACATGATGCAATCAATAGGTTGGGGGAAATTGTTGGGTTCACATTTTATTGAATGTACCTAATTTGCATTTGTGAGACCATAAAGTAAACTATTACACAGTTGCCCTTAATATTTGGACTTTTCTAAAACTGCAGCTTTTCATTAAAATGAGAAGATAATTCCTAAGGAATCCAGCACCTACCTACCTTCCTTCCTTCCTTCCTTCCTTCCTTCCTTCCTTCCTTCCTCTCTCTCTCTCCCCCTTTCTGTCTCTCTCTTATAAGGCTTCTGGTAGCACCTTCTTTGACTAGCACATATTATTAAAAGATATTAATATAAAGTGTGTGTGTCATTGAAGTGGCATCCAATAATGTATATTTAGAGAAATTGGAACTTTTCTTTGTAGACTTTTTTGTTTAATGGAAACTTGTGTCAAAAGTGACCTGAATAAGGTTAGGATTGGAAAAAACAGCACTGACTGAAACTGGAACTGATCAATCTGTCCATAGCTAATCATCTCTGGAGTATTTCACGCCTTTCCAGATCATTGAAGACAGGTATTAGATAGGTATTAAATAAGAATAGAGTGCTATCTAAATTAGAAAACAACTAGTTTCTGAACAGTGAATGGAGGGACGAGTTGAACGGTGGGGCAGATGGGATCCATGTGCTCAGAGCTGACTTGCTGCAGAGTGACTATCCTTCCTCCCATTCAGCTCTCCAGGTGGTGGAGTTACTGTCCTCTCTCATGCTAATTCCCAGGACTTCTAGACTAATGTTACTAGATGCTTCTTGGGAGGCTGGGCTGAGTGGCCATGGCCATTTTCCATGCAAGAACCAGAACAAAGTGGTTACACAACACCCCTGAATTAAGAATACATCAGTTGGATTGGGTTTGCACCTAAGCCTATGAAACAAACTGGAACAGGCCCTGCTCCTGGACCACAATGCTCATTACTAGAAGAGAGAGTCCTGGAGACTACCATTTATGTTTGGGTTACTTACAAATTAGGCTTCAGCAATACACACTTATGTGTTCTTCTGTCTCTGAAGACACCGCAGAAGATTCAGGCGGTGCAAAATGCAGTTCTGTACTGTGACAGTTTGGTGTAGTGGTTAAGGCACCAGGCTGGAAACTGGGAGACCATGAGTTCTAGTCCCAACTTAGGCATGAAGCCAGCTGGGTGACCTTGGGCCAGTCCCTCTCTCTCAGCCCTAGAAAAGAGGCAAGGGCAAACCACTTCCAAAAAACCTTGCCAAGAAAACTGCAGGGACTTGTTCAGGCAGTTGCCAGGAGTCAACAGTGACTCAAACACACACATACACACACACTGTGACATATAACACGCTGTAGACTTTTAGTTATAAATATATGTGCATACTCACATATTAGCTGCCTAGAAGAACCTGCATTGGTTTCTAGTTCATTTCCAGGCCTTGGTCAAAACATCCGGATACTACTCATAAAGAACCAACATGGTTGTGCCCTGATTTTTGGGAAATATCCATGGCAGGTACAGTCCTGAAGATGAGCCTCTGGGGTCGATTCAGTCTTGTGCAGAAGCCACATGAGCTTCCAACAGATGCAGGAACATCCCCAGTGCCCTTTACCCTTGGAGGTGTCTTTCCTGTCTCATCCCTGATGCACAGACAGAAACCTAATAATGTCAGTTGGCCACTGAAAACTGAAACTGACTGCTGTATCACATGTTTTATGTTTACAAGTAAAAATGCAAATGCTAACCCTTAATGTTCTGAATAATTTGATTGACTGATTATCTGCCATAGTGCAGGCTCTTAGAAACCACATTAATGGATTTTCTCCAAGAGGATCTGTCCCCATCCTAGTCCTTCAGGTCTTCTACTGGTGCACTGATCTCTGCTGTAACTGAGTCCATCAACCCTGCTACTGTCCATCTTCTCATTCTCTTTCCTTCCACCTTTCCCAGCATTATAGACTTCTCAAGGGACCTGGGCCTAAGAATAACGTGTCTAAAATATGACCATTTGAATCCGATCATTTGTGCCTTGAGTGATTATCTATGATAATTGGTTTGTTTTCTTGGCTAACCATCATATTCTCAGGAGTCTTCTCCAACAGCAATGTTCAAAAGCATCATTACTCTTCCATAGATGTCATAGGGAGAACCCATACAGATATAGATATGGATATAGACTTCTCAGAAAAATTAGGTCTTTGTGTCATGTGTCCAAAATATGATAATTTGAGCTTAGTCATCTCAAGTAAGAATTCTGAATAGTTTAGGATCAGGATATTGAAAAACAACCTTTCCCCATAGAGCTTCTGATCCTCTAGCCTAGATCAACTTTGGAAACTTTGAAACCTACTTTGGTGGGCAGGAGACTGCCTTCCTCACAGACTTTTAGGAAACAAGATCTGCCTGATGTTCTTGAATTATATCTCAAATCTCAACAACATTGAAAGGACCACACCTTTCTCATGGCTGGTAAAAACCTCCTTTTTCAAGGAGGCTTTTGGTACCTAATTTTCTCTCTTCCTTTTATCCTGTTTCAGCATTTTAAATACTGTTGCTGCTTTTGCAGGCCTTCTGTTCATTTTTTTTTTACTTTATAAATTTTGTATGTTTTGACCTTACAGTTTAAATGGTAATTTTTTACATGATTGAGAACCAAAAGGAAGATAGGTAGGATATAAGTATTTTAATAAAAGTATTCAATATTTCATGGCAGTTTTGCTATGCTGTTGCTTAGTTTTCTCCCTCCCTCCCTCCCTCCCTTCTTTCCTTCCTTCCTTCCTTCTTTTGCCAGAGACAGAGACCTATTTTAAGGATTTTTATTGTCAGATCTTAACACTACCAGCCACTGAGATATAGTCAACAGCTACATGTTTGTTTCAAACAAACACATTTAAGCTGAGAAAACCTGGGTTCGGATTTGGACTAAGTGATGAAAGCTGTTGGCTACCTTACAGCAAGTAATCATCTGTAAACCTTATGAGTTCATTGATTAACTGCAGTGAAAACAATCATTTTCATGCCAGATCAGACTATTTGTCCATCTAACCCAATATTGCCCCCTCTAATTGGCAATGGCTTTGTCTACTCTGACAGGCAGAGACTGTTCCCACCATCTGCTAAAACCTGGAGAAGCCAGCGGCAGAGTCTGGAACCTTCTGTGTCCAAACTCTGTGTTTAGACTCTCCCCAAATTGGTATACAAATGTTACATTGAAATATTTGGAGAATTTGAGTTACAATTCAGCCTCTGGATATCAGAATAGAGGATTCAATCCCACTAAGAGTCCACGGGTTGACCAAAACAGTTGATGAGTTCAAGACCGGATTCCTTTGAACAGCCTTCCAGCCTTCATATTTGTTGGGGCAACAGCTTTCAGAATTAAGAAGTCTTTAACCCTGAAAATTTGAAAGGCCTTGCTACCAACTCAACTCTTCAGAGAGGGGTGTTTCCATGGATCTGTGCCAGCCACCACGGAGTCTCTGTTGCCTTTACTGAATTGTAAGTAGCTGCTATTTAACTTCATTAGGTATGTAACTTCTGATTATGATCTTAGAGCATGGGTGAAAAAAACATTGAAGGAAGTGATCCTGCAGATCCTAAGACATGCAGAACATTTTCGTTTTAAGGCAGTGCTTTGAACAGAATCTGGACACAGGACTGAAGTCAATTCAAAGCCTACTATTTCTTATTGAGCGCTTATTTTTAATTAACATCCTGGTCAACATATTTTGTAGTAACATAATTTGATCCACATCTTCAAAACCAGGCCAACCTATAATAGATGCTAGTAATCTCAATGGGATTGCTCAATTTTACTATACACTTTTTCTCTTCCTGGACAGTAAGCCAACTTGAAGGAGGGGCAAACAGGCAAAATGGGGATCTTCCCTCCCCTCCCCACATGAACAAAATAAAAGGACACATAGTTATATATGAAGCTTAATATCTAATATGGGATCTCAAGGAGCTGCCATCTGGATTCAGTTTGAAAGAGATATTTTACACGCTCACGTTCATTGTATGGCTGGTGTCTGACATCATCCAGATGGCTCGGAAGAGATCTCCTGTCTTGTTCATCAGCTCAGACATGGCAGCGCTGTGCGAAATGTGACAGTGAAGGAAAGGACAAGGGAAAGAGAAAGCAAGGCTGGGGAGAAGAAAAGAAATTCCTGCTGATCAATGAAAATGGAAACCTTCTTCCCAGTTACCAAGGGAGCTTCCATTATTTCTGTGTATCTCCTGATATTTAGGGAATCAATATGTCATTTATTCTGAGTGTATTTCATCATAATCAGCCTGGACTCGGCATTTAGCCAAACATAAAATTTGCTGTAATGATTCAAAGATGTTTAATTTAAGAAGCACTGCCTCATATGAATCACAGCTCTGTATTTCATTATTGATGGCAATTAATACAGGGATACAGGCAAACAGAGACTGGAAGCATAAGCAAATGCATGGCTTGTCCTGTCCTCAGAAATGTCTTGATTGGGGAAGGGATTGCTTCATTAAGGTCTAATGCTCCTTCTGCAGAAGGCTTTCTCCTTCCTACTTTCCAATACTTGGCTTCTCCCTCAAAGCTCAACCAATGTTGGCAAGCAGTTGGTCTGCTGTGCTATGTAAATTCAGCTTTCTATGGAGAGCTCCTCACCAAACCTTTTTACATATTTCACATGCCCTCTGACTGGCAAATCAAAAAAATGAAAACTGGACTTAGGTGTTCACATCTCAGCGTCAGACCTCTTGAACTTAGAATGTCATATATGGCATTCCCTCAAAACAATATGTTTACAAAGACCTCCAGAAGAGCTATTTTAAATTACTTCTGGAAGGCCAGCAACATCAGGCCTCATCTAACTTCCAAGGGAGGGTTGTTCCATAATATGGGGGGGGGGGGGGAGTGTCTTCATGGAGAACCACCTTTGTTTTAAACATGGATAAGAACAATGGAGGGGTTAAAATGAATCAGAACAAATAGCAGATGGGGAAAAAGTGATCCTTCACCCAGTGCCTCATCAACTTGTGAAATGCAATCTCATAAGATGGGGTGATGGTCACTACCTTGGATGGCTTTAAGAGTGGATTGGATAAATTCATGAAGGATAGGCCTACCTAGAGCTACTGGTCTTGAAGACTACATATTACCTCCAGGCTGGTGAGGCACAGGAACAATGGTAGGAGAAGCTACGTCTTCTCCTGTTGGCAAATACCCAGATGCATCTGGCTGACCATCATGACAGAAAACACAATATTGGGCTGAGATGGGCTTTGGCTTGAACCAGAAAGACTGTTCTTATGCTATTGTGTTCACACACAAAAAAACACACAACTGCTGGAGCCTGGAATGCACTCCTAAAGAAGATACTAGTTCTGAATATGGTTTGTTTCTATATGTCTATTGACTGATTTGTCTGAATGCCAAGCTTCCGACTAGGTAACATCATCAGTGCTGGAGATAAACCACATTTATACACCATTCAAAAGAGAAAATAAAAAAGCTAAGAAGGAAACAAAGAAGACCAGAACACATCCTCTCCAACAGCCTATACCCAGATAATCAGGGAGGAACACCAGACAAACAATCAAGCAAGCAGAAAACAATACCCTAACCAAGGAACTACTAAGGAGAAGACCACACTTCCATCAACATTGTCAGGGCAAGCTTCTGTATATAAACAGGGTGCAAACCCCACACTCACTAGCACTGATGATGTTACCTAGTCAGGTAATGACATGTCTGCAAGCAAGCAGCCAAGCTCAGAGAGCACCAAGGACTCCAAAGATATTGGTCTTTGAGGTCTATGAGATTCAATCACTAAGAGTCAATTCATTTTTATGGGCCTATGAAAAGCTATCTTTGCAGATTGTTATTCCAGCTGTGCTCCACCACCTGTGAGATAATTATTCCTTGAGTGCATTTGAATGCTTTCTCATTTCTACAGCTCTCATTAGACTACAGTTTTCATTATGAGCCTGTGGATGAGGTTATGTTACAGAGCTTACGTTCATGCAACATGCTTAAGCAAGTCAGTTAGAGATCTTGCACTTGCATTCACTCAACATATGAAGCATAGTTAGGTTTAACCTTGGTTAGGCCATTTCTTTTCTAGTTGACCAAGTTGGGCAAAGCCAGGTTTTTGTGTTAATCTATGGTTCAATTCATTTTGATGTACTAATTAGGGTGAGGGAGAGTGTCTGTTCTTCAGGACTATCCACTGAATTGGACAGTAGGATCTGATGGGGATTTAATATCATCTGTATGGAAATGTAATTGCATAAACAAAGAGCAGATGTCATTTGCCTCGATTATGTAATGGGTTGTGTACACACACACACATTGTTCTCCTTCAACACTGCAGCCCAGAAGTTCACCTGAATCATTCTAGGAGGGGTTGCAGCCCAGCCAAACCAAGAATTTTTTCTTGCAAATATTGGCTGTGACAGAATCCAGAGGAACCTTAAGGAGTGAGTACACCTAGTTAGTGAATCCAGTTAAGTTGGCACTTATTTATTTATTTATTTATTAAGCTTATCCCCACCCATCTCCCCCCAGTGGGGGACTCTGAGTGGCTTACAACATATTAAAACAAGAAATAAATATACAGTTAAAATTTATAAAAGGACACATTTACAAAGAATAAAAGGAAAAGGAAAAACCCAGGAGGCCGATGGAAGCAACACCAGGCCTCTAGGGGGCTAGCCAACCCCATATCTGTTGACCTCCCTCCCCACCCAGGCCAGATGGCAGAGCCAGGTCTTCTACCAAACTTCACAGTGCTTTCCTTTCCCATCCCCCTTACCTACCTTCCCATCACCATGGTTAAGTTCAAGCATTCAGGCAAACATCCACCCATCCTACGCAATCTTCTCTGCTGCTTCTTTACCTGACCCCTCCTTAGCAACCATGGACATCCCTGGCCTTCATCTCTTTGCCATCATCCTCAGACATTGGCCATGACACGCAAATGCAAAGTTCAGGCAGGCAGAGAAACTAACCACCGCTTGCAGCCCATTATCATCCTTTTTAAACCCCTTCCCCCTCCTTCATTTTCGTTTTGTTTTGTTTTTACAGCATGCATTCCCATTTCAACAGTGCTTGGGAACAATCTTCTTTTGCCCCATTTTCCATTTATGCTTCACATATAAATAGCACACAACCATTAAAGAGCATCCTGCTAACCACAAACCCAGGCTCAACGACTCTAAGAACGTTATTGCATTTGGGCTCAGAGAGGGAGAAATAATTTAAAAGCAGTTGTCATTTATGGGTGCCTTTTTATGTTTTATGCATTGAATTATTCTATAGCAGCTGCTGGGCAAGATTATGCCATCGCTTTCGTTGTAACTCTCTGCTGTTCTGCCAAAGGATCCAAAGGCTATTTATTTTGTTCCGGACATGCAACTCAAGTCATTGGAGGATTCGGGCAGTGTTCATGCAAATGTTTGTGTAGAGGAAGGATTCACTTGGCTTTTGAGAGGTAGCCTGAGAGTTGCACTAAAAAACAGAGCCAAGTAAAAGCAAATAAGGTAAGGGTGACAATGCCTTGATTCCTTGTAACTATGTATAGACAACCATGTAGTTTTGCTGGCAACAGATGTGGTTTGCAAGTGTCTCCTTTAATATTCAGGGTCACTGTCAGCCTTATAAGGTAGACCAGACTAAGAAATCAATGCCATAGAGGTGGTGTTGTTCAGTTGTTAAGTCGTGTCCGACTCTTCGTGACCCCATGAACCATATTGCGCCAGGCCTTCCTATCTTTCACTGCCTCCCTGAGTTGGCTCAATTTCATGCTCATTGCTTCAGTGATGCTATCTAGCCATCTCATCCTCTGCCGTCCTCTTCTCCTTTTGCCTTCCATCTTTCCCAGCATCAGGGTCTTTTCCAAAGAGTCCTCTCTTCGCATTAGGTGACCAAAGTATCTGAGCTTGAGCTTCATTATCAATCCTTCCAATGAGCAATCAGAGTTGATTTCCTTTAAGATTGACTGGTTTGACCTCCTAGCAGTCCAGGGGACTCTTAAGAGTCTTCTCCAGCACCACAGTTCAAAGGCATCAATTCTTCGGCGCTCAGCCTTCTTTATGGTCCAGCTCTCACAGCCATACATTACTAGCCATAGAGGTGAGGACTACTTTTATTGTAGCAGACACTTGCAAGTCTGAACTGGCTTCCCTCTTCCTCCCTTTATCTATGTCTGAACTAGGGAAGGACTTGTGTGAGACATTTTCTCAAATTACTTTCTTGGCCCGGGGCTCAAGCCCCTCTTACCTGATTGTTGCTGTGATGGAATGTATCTACGAAGAGGAGGGCGATGTGGGGGGTTGCAGCAGAGATCAAGGCTATCAGGAAGGAGGGGGTGCATTCCAGGAGGGGAAAGGAGACAAGAGACAACACAATCCACAGGGGGAGTGTGGGAAGCATAATAGGTTCAGGATAGCCACTCCATAGAATCTCCCAAAGTAGATCCACTAGTTGCAGTAGTATAGATTTAGTCTGGCAAGATTCTGTCTATAAGATGTAAGCAAATAAAGGAATTGAACTCTACTGGACTGTTTCACCGTTGTTCTTGGGCTGGGCCTGACGGTTGCTTTAGTAGTGTCTCTTCCTCCTGTTGTTCAAGGCCATTCCTTATTCTCTCTACAGTCACACCCAATCCTGAGTTATTAGTTGAAAAGTAACCATGTGGTTTTCCTGACAGCAGTGTAGGAATTGTTTGCTGTTGCCTTCTTCCAGAATATTGTTTTTTTCAGCTTTCCAGTCCAGCTATGGTAGTTAATATTACAGTTGAGCAGCAACTTCAGGAGAATTCTGACAGTTGCACCAAAAATACTTGAGGATAAGATGGAGTTTTGGGAAATCCCCAATTTAAAAGATTGATGTCAGGCCTAGCCCAAGGAACTCCAATAGACCATGTAAATTCAGTCCAGCAATGTTTATTAGCTACAACCTCTAGCAAGAATCTTCCCAGACTAAAACCCCAGCTCCCAAGCCATGCCAGCCACAACATTATGAATTCCTCAGGGAGGTGCCAGCCTCACCCTCTTATCTCTTCCCCACGACTCAGGAGACGAAAGAAAATGTTTTTCTCCCTGAGTCTGGCCTTCATGATTCCATTCCATCACAGTGGTGCATGCACAGGGTCCTCCTCTGGCCACAAACTGCTAGAGGAGCTTAGCCAGAACAAGAAGGTCCTTGTCAAAACTATTGAAGAGAATCACATCAGAAGAACTATGTAACTCCCGTACTGTGAAATGTAGCCATCTTGCATTGCCTCAGCTAAATGCAAGTTAATGAGAAGTAATTAGTCCACAGAACCTTCATGCGATAAGAGGACCACAGTTCACAGGGTTTAGCACTAACCACTACCAAAACTGTACACTTCCTCCTCCTTCCTTGGTTGTGCCCATTGTGCTCTCTCATAAAACACACACCTGCACACACAGAGAGAGAGACAGAGAGACAGAGAGAACATTATAGCCTCTTTTGTGATTACTGCTATACCCAAATCCACAATGGATTTTTTTCTCATCCCAGAAAATCACTTTGCAGGCTAGTTTAAAGCTTCACATTCTGTCCAAATTTTTAACTCTTAAATCTAGAATCAAAAGGACTTGGAGATACTAGAACTCAGGTCCAGACAAGGTTCAACAGGATTAAGAACCCCCTTTAAACTTATTTCTCAGAGAATCCAATGGTCCACCCTCAGCAACAGAAGTCTCATTATCGAGCAAAGTGAAATGCTTCATTAGAAGCAAAACATTGTTCTGCTTTACAGCTTCACTTTGAATATATATGCACACACATATATAAAACATTTTACATAAAGTAAAAGACAAATCTAAAGAAGGAAAGAGGGAAGGAAGGAAGGAAGGAAGGAAGGAAGGAAGGAAGGAAGGAAGGAAGGAAGGAAGGAAGGAAGGAAGGAAGGAAGGAAGGAAGGAAGGAAGGAAGGAAGAGAAGTTATGAAATAGAATGACTTCCGATCTTCTTGTCAACAGATAATTACAATCTTATTATTCCTCCTCCCTCTTAGATATTATACAAGTCCCTTCAGCCCCTCATTGAATCCACATCTTTCTTAACCTTTGAACCCAAAAATCATCATATCATTTTTTTTCTTCTTTCAGCAAAAAGTCCAATATAAGGCTTCCAGTTGTTCAAAAAAGTTTTGTTGTTTTTTCTCTGACCAGACAGTTCAGCTTTGCCCTCTCAGAAAATTCTGACATTTTCACAATCTGTTCCTTCACTGTGGGAACTTCCTTGTCCTTCCATCAGTTGAATCGAAATTCTGATGAAAACATCGGCTCGTCCTTATCTACCTGCACTTGGCTCACCTTACCACACTTCTGCGGGTCCCAAAAGGAAGCCACAGTTGCATACACTAGTTCTAGTTCTCATCGTTGCTTACCTTGCACAATTGAGAAGTACTCCCTATGTGCAGATAATATACCTTTGGGTCCAAAATGTCAATATATATGTGTATTTTTCAGTATTGGACAACAAACTCTTCAGCCATTTATGCCTTTTCCAATGCATAAATTGTTCAAGCAATTGCTGCATTTGCTGATACAGAGCCATTAAAAATAACAAGGCATGACCCAGCAAAATTGCTCAGTTTACACAAGGCGATAAAAACCTTAACTGGGCATGCAACCTCCTCTGTATTAGAGCTTCCTTGGCATTGCTTTTGGGACCACCCTGATGGAGAACTTTAATAGCAAAATAATTATCAGGCCTTGAAGTCAGGGCAACAGCTCTCGCTTATTCTCTTAACACAGCAAAAGTCTCCTGTATCAATGCAATCACAAAATCTAATCTCTGAAAAGCCACTGGATAGACTTTTATGGTGGCTTCTGTCAAATGGCGCATACATTTCCAAGCAAATTGATGATCTCTGGCAGTGGCAAAGCTGTAGAAATGTAAAACAGAATGAAGTTCTCCTTCACTTCCCAAATCCTTCTTGTAGGAAGTTAATAACAAGAGTATTTGACTTACAATGAAGTGGTTGCTTGACTAGGTATTAAAAATGCACGCCTGTACCAACTTTAGGCACCACAGTGAGTTCACTACCAAGTACTCGTGCTTGGCTCTTAAAAGGTAGCCAACATGTTTCATCTGAACCAATACTTCAGGATATATCTGGAACAAGGACAAGGCAGAGAAATCGAGAGACCACAATATTATATTCTATATTTAGAATATAACTGTGATTATTGTGTACTGTTCTCAGTATCCCCGGAAGAAGGATAGAATTCTGGCAGAGACATTGAGAAGAAATCTTGAAGGTATACTGTGATAGGAGAATATGTCTGAAGCAGATCATCATTTTCATTTTTTGTTGTTGTTAATGGATCCCTGGACTTATGCTTAGCCCCAGTAATTTGCTGAACAGAGAGTGGCTTCTATTTATTTACCAACTCTTTGTGGCAGTTTTTGGGATGAGAATGCATTACACTTTATGTATTCTCCATTCACGGGCATTATTTCTGGGATAGTACCAAAAATCTTTTCTAATCTCTCCAATCCATCTCTCTCTGTCATTCTCTCTCTCTCTCTCTCTCTCATCTATCTATCTGTCTGTCTGTCTGTCTGTCTGTCTGTCTCAGGTTTATATCCAACAGCAAGTACATGCATCCGTTTCATATCTCTCCAACAAACAGACTAAAATCTGTACAGGCAAAAAAGCTAAACTGTTAAGAACTTTGTAACACATGTCACCACTAAAACAATACATATACAAGGGATACAAGAAGACAAAGAAAGCTATTTTGGTTCTGGGGAAAAATTGCTAAAGAGTTGAAAAGCACATACAAATATGTGCACAATTATTCATGTGGAGGTGTGTGTGTTTGTTTTCCTGCCTGCTGATGCTGGTGGCAGCATCTAGTCAACCTTGGCTAATCTTGGAAAGCTAAGAAGGGTTAGTCCTTGTATGGGAAATCACAAGGAAATTCCAGGAGTGTAGTCTAGATCAGTGTTTCTCAACCTCAGCAACTTTAAGACTTTAACTTTAAGCTATGCTGGCTGGGGAATTCTGGGAGTTGAAGTCCACACATATTGAAGTTGCTAAGGTTGAGAAACACTGATCTAGATGGAGAGCTGGTAAGATAACCATTCAATTGAGGGGACACATTAGCCTTATTGTTTTAATGAGTTGTGAGCCACCCCGAGTCCCCATTCAGGGGAGACCGGGGGGGGGGGGGGAATAAATAAAATAAATAAATAAATAAATAAAAACATTCTAGAAAAGCTGAAACAATATGAAAACAAACCCTACTCTCATGGAATACAGCTATCTGAGGGCTGAATAGAACTAGAGCTGACAGTTGGGGAATCAACTGAACATTAAAATTATTGTGATTTTAAGGATTCTGTAGTGAAATCTGCCTGGTTATTTCTCAAAAGTTTTCTTCCTCTACAAAAAAAAAGGGGGGGGTCTGTTTTACCTCCTCATTTTCAGGGTAATTGAGAATTTCTTTCAAATGTCTCTTGGTGGTATTTTTAAACTTTATTTCTTGGGTGGGTAGGTTGGTCTGATGGTCTACCTTTCTATTCAGAAGGGACCATTAATCATTCAAAGTAGCGATAGTGGCTATTTTCTGTTATTTATCACTCAGTTACTCAGAAGCCTCCATAGCTGCCAAACTGTCTGAAAACTCCCCACAGAAGGAAGTCCCTCTTTATCTCTTTCATGATCATCTCACCATAGCCACCTTATATGAGAGAACAACCTACCCTGCCCATGAGAAATTTCTATTATCATTTTGGTTGGTTGCACAGTCAGCCAGATGTTTAGACTGGATTTGGCATTTTTGTCTATTATTACTATTATTATTATTATTATTATTATCATCATCATCATCATCATCATCATCATCATCATCATCATTAAACAATTGATGAGAATTTCACCCAGTTCTCTTGAAAAACTGCCCCATAGCAAATTCCCTTTCAACAAATTAAATAAGAACCGGTAGAAACTCTTCTGCAGGACATTAACTATTGAAAAACATATTTCATAGGGTTCCATCAAACTTTGATGTGGTGATTCAGTTGAATGGAAATTCACTCAAAGTCGGCTTTGTCAAGAGTAAATAAGATGTCAGATTGAACCAGGTGACATCCAAGAACTTTGGAGAGATTCAAAAGTGATTGGGAGAGTCAATAGTTTTTCTAACTTTCTAGTCTCAAACACTGTTCCAGATTAGATAGAAAGATAGAAAGATAGAAAGATAGAAAGATAGAAAGATAGAAAGATAGAAAGATAGAAAGATAGAAAGATAGATAGATAGATAGATAGATAGATAGATAGATAGATAGATAGGACAAAGTTGAGGGGACAGAGTGGTGTGCTGGGCTCTTGGATACTGACATGAGTAACCAACCACTGAAACTTATCACTTGGGCAAATCCTGCCTGTTAGAGGCCTTAGGAGAATGCTGTTCTGCCATTTGTGTCTCACTCTGTGCTAATTTTTGCTTAGGCGGGTCCCCTTAGAAGTGGGGGTGGGGAGGGGAAACAGAGAGAGAAGAAAATTCCAAGGGACTCAGATTTAGTTTGTGACTCATTTCTGATAAGGCTTGCTTTTTCTTGTGTTACCTTCTATTTTTACCCCAATCCATATCCTTTTATTGCTGTTATCCTTCCTTAATTTTCACTCTACTTCTCTTATCTACAGTATAGTTTATTAATCCTGGTCTTCAGTCTACCTATAATCCTTCAAGTCTTCCAGTTGTCCTTTATGACCCTTCCATTCTCCCAACTCTGCCCCCCCATTTGAAACTATCCCAAAATCCTGCTTTGCTACTTGTCTTATTCTTTTCTTTAACTGAGTGATTCTTCTTCAGTGTATGAGTATATAAGATAGTGTTCTTGCTATTAGAGTATTATATTATACTATATTTGCTTTTTAGAGTATTACATTGTACTATATAATATTTTGGAAGGAAAGAGAAGAAGAGGACAACCAGCAGCCAGGTGGAGACACTCAGTTACAGTGGTGATGGGTGTACTGTTAGAAGACCTGAAGGACCAGGTTAGGGACAGATGTCATGGAGAAAATCTATGCACTGTATATATTCATGGATAAGCCAAGAAATTTAGGTACCAAAATGCACCCCCAAAATTGGGTCCAGCTTATTTGTGAACGGCCTTATCTGCAAGTATACACAGTAATACTTTTTCAAAGTACACATATTTTCCATATATACTTGTGTATAAACCTATCCATGGATAAGCAGACCCTCAAATTTCTAACCAAAATACCATGAAAAATACCGGTCGGCTTACCTGTAGGTTGTACATTTTTGTACATACATAAAAATTCAAGGGTCTGCTTATCCATGGACGGGCTCATACATGATTATATACAGTATATGGTCACTACAAGTCAACAATGACTTGATGGCACATAATCAATGCACTATTTATTTATAGCTAAGGTGGAAAACTCACCCCAAAGCACCAACAGCTAGAGAAGGTCCAAGCAATCATTTGTTTGTCCAAAACTAATTACAGTAGATTACAGTGAGTCACTGACCTCTTGCACCCAGAGCGGAACAACAACTACTAGATTAGATAGATCTTGATTATAGACCATTTGAGTGTGTGTATACACTGGAAGAGGATCCCAGTTACAGAAAGAATTGCTGTACACCAGATTAGGAAGCATGATAACCACAAAAGGAGACATGGGTATCATTCATGGTATGAAAACCTCCCAGGTAGGAAAGGAAATAGAGTATCATTGATATATGCATCAAACCAAGGCTCTGATTGTTATTGTAACATAAACCACAAGGAAGAAACCACATCACAGCCAAACCTGGCAGGGCAAGCTACTAGATGAAATCAGCCAGCAAACTCCACTCTCCCTTGCACTGATGATGTTACCTAGCCTGGTAATGCAACATCTGTAGGAAAACAACCAAGCCCGGAGAATACCCAGAAGCCAACTGTTATTCAAAGAGGCTCATCCTGGAAGAAATAAGGATTTATGGCAGCCTATATATCCTTAAGTCCCATCTCCTCTCAAGACTTTTTTGAAAATGGCAATGATGGTAAAGCTTTGGAGAGCATTGATTTTACTGAGTCTCAGCTGGAGAGCAGCAAATGTTTCTGGTTTTTGAAACATTCTCTCTGTATCTTTTTTATGCAAGATAACACAAATGAGGAAAAGGTAACATGGCAGATTCCAAATTGTCCATCAAGGAGGCATTAAAGTGGTTATTAGTTCCTACCAGTTGCAGGTTAGCACTATCCTTAAGGGTGTTGAATGAGAGACTTCTGGGTGAGGAATGGCAAGCTAACACATCTCCAAGCATGCAGAAACAACATCATGGCCATGACTGAAGGACCGGTGAGTAGACAGGTCCCACGGAACCTCTCCAGACAAGGAGAAGACAGGAGATCACCCATTTGTGCTCCAGATGGCTGCTCCTCATGAGGAGACTGCAGGAGAGTCATTTCCCTTGGGTTTGAGGGCCAGGAGAAGAAAGGGAGCCACCAAGCTTTCAACCACAGTGGAGCCTCTTTAAGGACACTGGGTTTGTTTTCGAATCAGTTTTGGAACTTAACTATTTAACTATCTTAAGGCTATTAGAGATCTTCAAAATGACAAGTTTGCAAAGCCACCTGGTGAGTTTACCTTCATTCCAGAATAAAAGAAAAATTTACTATAACTTTAAGAATTTAAAGAATTTGAAATAAAATGCAAAAAGCTAAATAAGACTTTAATTCAAGAAAGTTATAAACAAATTAAGACAAATTTGGAATATTAGGATTTTTGCTATAAGATTTTGGAAATAATTATATGAATAAATAGTACCTTCATGGAAATTAAATTGTTTACTCCATAACAGAAATTTAAGACTTTATGATTTCAGAAATTGGACACTAGAAGGGACTAGAGATTCTAAGTACAAAAGGAAAAAGGAAAACAAATGAGACAGACTTGCTTTTTGTTTATGGTCAGCACTGGGACAAAATGATGGAAAATGGCATGACATTTGAAATATTCTAAGAGATCTTCAAAGAATGGGGTCAGGAAATAACAGCTACAGTGTCACCAATGATGTCTGCTTTTATGGATAGATTATTTCAAAAGACGTTGAAGAAGAAATGACAGATGTGAAAGAGAATAATTTGGAAGATTTGCAGGATAAAGAGCTGAAACAAACCTCATCTGATACACAAACATTAGAATATAAAGAAATTGTTAAATACTGGAATTTTTTAAAGAAAAAGTGAATTATAAGACAGAGATTACAGTTAACGTGGAAATACAAATGATAAGCCAAGAAAATGACCTGGACAATGACTTCTTACTGGATTTACAAAAGAGGTTTGCTAAAACCTCAAAGAAGCCTTGAGACGGGAAAAAGAAAAACTGAAGAGAGATCAAATCCTATGACAATGTCTGAATGAATTAAAGATCAAGATTTTAAGAAGCAAAAGGAAGGAGTATAAAGTTGGTTTGTTTGACCAAGGTTAAAACAAAACATGTTTCTATAAAGTTCTGAGAACACTTTATGGACTTTTTGCTGACACAAGGAGTGAATTGTTACTGACTTATGGATTTGTGTATGGATAAGGGATAGGTTGTGGGAAGAAGAGATACTTGTATGTAACCTTATAGGGGTGAAGAATCACTAAGTTTGTACTTGTGAGGAACATCAGAAATCACTTTTTTAAATATTTCTTTTCTCGTTTTCTTATTTTTTTCCTCTTTCTTCTTCTTTTTCCTTACACTTTCTATTCTCTCTCTCCTTATTTTTCTTTTTCTTTCTGAGTTTAGTTTGTCTTTTACTATTGTTATTAAAATTTTCAATAAAAATTATTTTTAAAAAAGGATGTTGCATGAGAGATAAGCAAAAGACATCCATGAACCTAAAGACACATATGTGTAATGTTATACCAACCTAAAGAGAGCCAGATTGGTGCAGTGGTTAAGGCACCAGGCTAGAAACTGGGAGACTGGAAGTTCTAGTCCTATGTTAGGCACAAAGCCAGCTGGGTGACCTTGGGCCAGTCACTCTTTCTCAGACCTAGGAAGCAGACAATGGCAAACCACTTCTGAAAACTTGCCAAGAAAACTGTGGAGACTTATCCAGGCAGTCACCAGGAATCAAAACTGACTTTAAAGGCACCTAAAAAAAAAAAAAAAACTACCTAAGTAACTAGCATAGTTGTAAAAATGGGTTCATCCTGAATCATTCCAACTCACCACAATTTCATAATGTATTATGCATGGCAGAATGATCATGCAGACACAGACTTCGTACATGATGATCATCATCATTCTGCCAGCCTAATAAAGCAAGAAGTCAGAGAATGTTGTACTCTTTGATCTGTAGTAAGAGCTTACTTTTTAATGGGCTTTGAAACCAATTACTTTAAAATTGACCCTTTCTAGCAGAACCATTTTAATGCCTCCTGGCTGGACAATATGGAGGCTGTGATACAGCCCTTTCCTCATTTTTGCTACCCCTGGCTTAAAAGAGGTACAGAGAGACTATTGCAAAATGGGGAAACTCTTGCAGCCCTCCAGATGAACCTTTGCAGGATCCATGACCTCCAAAATGTCCAAACTCCTTGCCATTTTGTCAATGATTTCCCATGACAGCCTATCAGATTACATACCGAAACTCAAATTGGTTTGAACCGAAACACGTTGCCTTCAAATCCTATTTTGGTTGATTTGCATTTCCTTAATACTTGATACCAAAAAAAAAAAAAAAAAAAATTGGTTCAAAGAGTCCCTTAAGATGCCCTTCCTGACCAAAAGAGAAAAAGACCTTTGCTCCATGGAAACATATATAATTCAACATCATGGTAGTATTTATCATCTCTGTATAATCTTGCAAATTGGTTCTTCTTCTCCTTCTATTGACAAGGATCACAGCCAAGTTCCCCATTTTATAATTAAACCCCAAGGTGCTGTTCCACTCTACTGGAAAACATTCCATCTATATTTTCAGTGCTGAGATGCCACACTGAAAGAATGAACTGTGATTACCACCTCTTCCTCCCCCCGCCCCCAAATTCAGCAATATCATTCAAAGAGTGCTTCTTAATTGAATGTGAGGCATAATGTTTCCTCAGCCATTTAATTGTTAGTTTAGGCCCACCTCATAAACTGCAACAGTAAAAACATCCATGATTGGTTCAATGTGTTAGGGAAATCCATGCTAAATTATATCATTCTTTTATAGCCACTTAAGGGGCAAAGGTTGGGGTATTTAAGGCTGGCCATTAATATGTCATACTGGTATAAACAGGTTTTATTTGATTATCTCTGCATGATTTTAAAGTACTAATTAGATCATCTCAGATGTAACATTTGCCTTTTGACTCTAGCATTGACTATAAATTGGATTTGATATCTATACAATACCAGTGATTTACCCTTTTTTACAAACAAGCATTCAGCACTTATCAGGAATGTGGTAAACCCCCTTAAGAAACATGGTCTGTCTTATTTAAAGGCAGTTGTGAATGTCTGCAAAAATATATTCATTCAGTTAAGTGTTTTTGCTAAGATGACTGCAAAGGGAAATTAGACAAGACATGGAGGAAGGAAGGCCTATTACTGGAATTAGCCATAACAAATGTGGACTTCCAAGGATATTTTTATATAGCTATTATTCACCGACAAACCTCTGGAGAGGATTGGCAGTGTCTGATTCATTGTGAACATCCAAAAAGTGTCAGGTGGACCTCCTTTTGCACCTCCACATCATTTAGCCTGATCCAGCAGAGTTCTTCTTACATTCAAGAGCATTTCTTCAATGCTAATATGAACCCTTAATACAACTGCTAAGAAAAAAATGTGCCTTTTAAGAATCTGGCAACATCTGAATCCCAGTCTCAGACACAGAGCAAAAGCATGAAACTTAGAAGATAAAAAGCATTCTGCTAGGTTACACTCAAAGTCCCTCTCTTCTGATTTCCTTTCTGACGGTTGCCTTCAGAAGCAAGCTAGCCAGTGTTGAGGGTGCACTTTTTATCCATATCTTCTATTGACCAACAGGAGCATTAGTAATAGAGATAGAAAACAAGGGACTTCCTCTTTGTCCCCTCTGCTTTCTCTTGATTGGGAGTTTCTTAGAAAGAATAGAGTATTTCCACTTTCTTCTTCTTCCCCACACCATGAGATAGAAACCTCAGAGATGCAAACTTGCTATCATGCATGTAATGCCTTTAATAAACCATATATGTCCTTTTAACCTTACGGAAAATACAAATCCCAGTGAATGAACTGGAGGTATCAAACAGGTGTTATCTCAACATGTTCCTTACAGTAATAAATGTTTCTAACTATATCCCTGAAAATTACTTTGGGGTTCACTGAATCCCTTATAAACCAAACTTGGTGGACAATGGACTATACAGTACTTTCTCTGGTAGATCACAAGCTGCACAGCCCTGCTTTGAAACATTTGAAGTATGTTGGGATGTATTTAGAATAATGTTAGAACACAACACACCCTATTTTATGCCTCCCATTTATATGGCCCATTCAGAATTATTTTCAAGGGGCATAACTTGCCATTTGTACTTCGTGAAATTAAAGACCCTCTTAAAATTAAAATAGCATCAATAACATTTTATCATTTCCTAATTTTACAAAAATAAAGCTGGCACAGCTTGTAAGTGATGGTTTTGCATTGTACCATATAATGAAAATTAAAGCAAAGGAGCTATAAAGCTTCCTAGCATTAATACAATTTACATCTAATTGCCATTATTTTATCTGTACCATCTTTTCTTTTCTTTTTAGTAAAGAAACTCTTTGTCAGTTTAAAAGGAAGGTCTTGGAGCCATTGTGGTGTTGCCACAGGAGCAAACCTTAATGAGAGTATTTCCATTTTATGAGCTTTCCAGTCCCATTATAACTAATCCCTCAATTATTTAATTTAAAGGTCTACTGGAATCTTGGTAGCTTTGATTTAACCTTGATAAAACACTGTCAATAATATGGATATGGCTAGTGAAAAATTAAGATATTTTACTGTGTGATTGTTAGTTTTTAAGGCAATCTGCTACCATACAAGAAAAAAAAAAGATGGATGTGTCCAGCTCTGTAGTACAGCCATTTTACTCCTCTATTTCTATCTGATCTAAATATAATATCACTCATTGTGCTTTGTTTTGGTCTTAGCTCACAATTATGAGTCTCACACTCATTGGGTAAATAGGACCTGATGATAATACTTGTTTTCTTTTATCTGTTATCCAATTTCAGAAAAATAGCCAGGGAAGGCCAAACTGATTGACCACATAAGGCAGGAAGAAGAATAGCTAGATTCTAGTTTTCACATATAAGGCTCTATATGGATTTGAACCAAAGTACAAGCAAGACCATCCTCTCCAACCAAAGTTGACCTGTCCAAGGGGATGGTCCCAGGAGAATATGTTGGTATGCCTCCAGTTTCATGAGGCTAAGAGTCCTGGGACCAGATAACACTTTTTTTCCATCATGGTGCCAGTTCTCTGGAATAGACTCCTGGAAGTAAGACTGGAGCCCTCATGATGGCCTTCCAGAACTTAGTGAAGGTCTTTGGGGTATATTTGCTTGCCATTGATATTTTATGGGTTTTTGTTTTAAATGTTGTATTATCATTGATATTTTTGGTTTTGATTCGTTATGAGCCTACGTTATGTCTTGGTACCTAGTTGTCTCCAGGACTGCATAATCCAACTGGAGTTGGCACAAGTAATAAAGTTATTTGGGCAAAAAGCTAACAAATAACTTCTGAGAAATCAGGAAGGCTGAAACCAGAAAGTGCTGCTTTCCAGTAGCAATACCAGCATTTTGGGCCAGCCTTCTGGTGAAATCAGATAGGTTTCCTCCCTGATTGCCTTTAGGAAAATGTTAAAAATTAAGCTTTTCAGTAGAGTGTTGATAACCAGAATCAGCCATCAATGCACATACATGATTCAACTTGTCAGTGTATAATTTTGGTCCACCGCATTTGATAAGTTTGTGGTTCTATTGATTTCAGAGGTATTTAATTCAAATTGCTATGGATATTTTAGCTATTTCCTGTATAGGATAAAAGTATATAAACTCATGGACCTACTATCTAATGTGGACACAAAGAAGCTTGTCTCCTTCCTTAGCAATGTTGCTCCCTTGGCAGAATAATAAACTGGAACCTCCTACAGAGAAACCTGAGTTGAAGCCAAGCACTATAGGTTATGAAATGATTTTACGAGTTCAAAATATCCAAAAATGAAGCTTGAATTAGTAATAATTAGTACAATGTATTAAGCTGTTTCCCCTTCATGGATCACTGCCTTGTCGTGGTGAAGGGGCTTGCGTAACTCAGTGAAGCCATGAGCTATACCGTGCAGGGCCACCCAAGACGGACAGGTCATGACAGAGAGTTCTGACAAAATGTGGTCCACTGGAGAAGGAAATGGCAACCCACTCCAGTATTCTTGCCAAGAAAACCCCATGGACAATGTTAAAAGGCTAAAAGATATGACGCTGGAAGATGAGCCCCTCAGGTCGGAAGGTGTCCAGTATGCTACTGGGGAAGAGCGGAGGGCAATTCCAAGTAGCTCCAGAAAGAGTGAAGCGGCTGGGCCAAAGCCGAAAGGACGTTCAGCTGTGGATGTATCTGGAAGCAAAAAGAAGGTCCGATGCTGTAAAGAACAATATTGTATAGGTACATGGAATGTAAGATCTATGAACCAAGGCAAGCTGGATGTGGTCAAACATGAGATGACAAGATTGAACGTCGACATCTTGGGAATCAGCGAATTGAAATGGACGGGAATGGGTGAATTTAATTCAGGTGACCATTATATCTACTACTGTGGGCAAGAAACCCTTAGAAGAAATGGAGTTGCACTCATAGTCAATAAGAGAGTGGGAAAGGCAGTAATGGGTTACAACCTCAGAAACGACAGAATGATCTCAGTGCGTATCCAGGGCAAACCATTCAACATCACAGTAATCCAAGTCTATGCCCCAACCACTGATGCCGAAGAAGCTGAAGTTGATCGGTTCTATGAAGACATACAACACCTTCTAGAACTAGCACCAAAAAAAGATGTCCTTTTCATCATAGGGGACTGGAATGCTAAAGTAGGAAGTCAAGGAGTAATCAGAATAACAGGCAAGTTTGGCCTTGGAGTACAAAATGAAGAAGGGCAAAGGCTAATAGAGTTCTGTCAAGAGAACAAGCTAGTCATAGCAAACACTCTTTTCCAACAGCACAAGAGACGACACCAGACGGTCAATACCGAAACCAGATTGATTATATACTTTGCAGTCAAAGATGGAGAAGCTCTATACAGACGGCAAAAACAAGACCAGGAGCTGACTGGCTCAGATCATGAGCTTCTTACTGCAAAATTTAGGCTTAAATTGAAGAATGTAGGGAAAACCACCAGACCACTCAGGTATGACTTAGATCATGTTCCTTATGAGTACACAGTGAAGGTGATGAATAGATTTAGAGGATTAGATTTGGTAGACAAGAGTGCCTGAAGAACTATGGACGGAGGTCCATAACATTGTACAGGAGGCAGCAACTAAAACCATCCCAAAGAAAAAGAAATGCAAGAAAGCAAAATGGCTGTCTGATGAGGCTTTACAAATAGCTGTGGAAAGAAGGAATGCGAAAAGCAAGGGTGTAAGGGAAAGATATAAGCAACTGAATGCAGATTTCCAGAGAACAGCAAGAAGAGATAAAAAGGCCTTCTTAAATGAACAATGCAAAGAAATCGAGGAAAACAATAGAATGGGGAAGACTAGAGATCTCTTCAAGAAAATTGGAGATATCAAAGGAACATTTAGTGCAAAGATGGGCATGATAAAGGACAAAAAAGGCAGGGACCTAACAGAAGCAGAAGAGATTAAGAAGAGGTGGCAAGAATACACAGAAGAACTATACAAGAAAGATCTTAATGTCCCTGATGTCCATGCTGGTGTGGTCACTGACCTTGAGCCAGACATCCTAGAGAGTGAAGTCAAGTGGGCCTTAGGAAGCATTGCTAACAACAAAGCTAGTGGAGATGACAGTATTCCAGCTGAGTTATTTAAAATACTAAAAGACGATGCTGTTAAAGTGCTGCACTCAATATGCCAGCAAGTTTGGAAAACGCAACAGTGGCCACGGGATTGGAAAAGGTCAGTTTATGTTCCAATTCCAAAGAAGGGCAATGCCAAAGAATGCTCGAACTATCGCACAATTGCACTCATTTCACATGCTAGCAAGGTTATGCTCAAAATCCTACAAGCTAGGCTTCAGCAGTACGTGAACCGAGAACTACCGGATGTACAAGCTGGGTTTCGAAGAGGCAGAGGAACTAGAGATCAAATTGCCAACATTCGCTGGATCATGGAGAAAGCATGAGAGTTCCAGAAAAACATCTACTTCTGCTTCATTGACTATGCAAAAGCCTTTGATTGTGTGGATCACAGCAAACTGTGGCAAATTCTTAAAGAGATGGCAGTATCAGACCACCTTACCTGTCTCCTGAGAAATCTGTATGCGGGCCAAGAAGCAACAGTTAGAACCGGTCATGGAACAACCGATTAATTCAAAATAGGGAAAGGAGTACGACAAGGCTGTATACTGTCACCCCGCTTATTTAATGTATATGCAGAGTACATCATGAGAAATGCCAGGCTGGAAGAATCACAAGCCGGAATTAAGATTGCAGGGAGAATCATCAATAACCTCAGATATGCAGACAATACCACCCTAATGGCAGAAAGTGAAGAAGAACTAAAGAGCCTCTTGATGAGGGTGAAAAAGGAGAGTGCGAAAGCTGGCTTGAAACTCAACATTAAAAAAACTAAGATCATGGCATCTGGACCCATCAATTCCTGGCAAATAGAAGGGGTAGAAATGGAAGCAGTAACAGACTTCATTTATTTGGGCTCCAAGATCACTGCAGATGGAGACTGCAGCCATGAAATTAAAAGACGCTTGCTCCTTGGGAGGAAAGCTATGGCAAACCTAGATAGCATATTAAAAAGCAGAGACGTCACCTTGCCGACAAAGATCCACATAGTCAAAGCTATGGTTTTTCCAGTAGTAATGTATGGCTGTGAGAGCTGGACCATAAAGAAGGCTGAGCGCCAAAGAATTGATGCCTTTGAACTGTGCTGCTGGAGAAGACTCTTAAGAGTCCCCTGGACTGCTAGGAGGTCAAACCAGTCAATCTTAAAGGAAATCAACTCTGATTGCTCATTGGAAGGATTGATAATGAAGCTCAAGCTCAGATACTTTGGTCACCTAATGCGAAGAGAGGACTCTTTGGAAAAGACCCTGATGCTGGGATAGATGGAAGGCAAAAGGAGAAGAGGACAGCAGAGGATGAGATGGCTAGATAGCATCACTGAAGCAATGAGCATGAAATTGAGCAAACTCAGGGAGGCAGTGAAGGACAGGGAGGCCTGGCGCAATATAGTTCATGGGGCCACGAAGAGTCGGACACGACTTAACGACTGGACAACAACAATTAAGCTGTTTGGGCTAAAGGCATTTACAGCTGTTGCCATGCCTTATAATCCTTGGGTTTTGTCTTAGAACAGCCTTTTCCTCAGTGTTTTCCACAGCCTCATAGAAACCTCTTTTACGTTTACCCATGAAGAAGCAGTCATTTGTCGATATTCTCTGAATTCCTACCCTGGCAAAGTGTAGCTCCCAGCCTATATCCCATAATTATAACTCAGAGTCATTCTTTGAAATTGAATGTATGGAAGCTGGGGACGAAGAGAAACACATACAATTTTATATAACACATAATTAAATTATAAAATTCACTGCCACTGTATGAAGCGATGGGCCTTCATGTTTCCAAAAAGGGATTGGACAGAAACTTGGAGTATCACACTCTCTGCAACAGCTGATCCTGATGGGTATTTACTGTCTCCTCCTACAAACAAGCAGCACACCTTATATTCCAGATTCCAGGAAGAAACCGCGGAAGAAAATAATTGCCCTCCTGGGGATGCCTGTGATTGTGTCACATGAATTATTTCGGCTCTCGTATGTTGCCTTAGATGACCTTCGGTCTGATCCTGCAGGGCTCTGCTTACATTTTTATCTGTTGCATTTTTGGAAGGTGGCCACGGTGACAATATACAAGTCTCTGCCATAAGGCAGGTCTATCAACCCCCAGGTCCAAAGAGAGCACATCTGAAGGTTGGTTTGCTCTTTCCAACTTGCAAAACAAGGATGAGCTTCATAGCCTGGTTGAGTTGTTGACCCCATGATCCCTGGCAGCAGTATTAACAATTTGGATCAACTTAAGTCAGAATCCATTGAGAAAAAAAGACAATGATCATTTGTCCTAATGAAATTAGACAGTTGGCTTAGGAAGCAGTGCAAATGCAACATACACAACGAGTCCTTCTTAATACTGCATATTAATTACAGTATTAAGACTTTACTTTCAGTCACCTTCCATCAGTCACTACAAATGTTTGCTCTGTTAGCCCTTATAAAGATGTGGACCTAGATTAAACTATTCCCTTTGCAGACAAACCATGTTCCTGGTTATAAACAAAATTGTTCTCAGGTAACGCTGCAAAATTTTGGAATGTTCCTCACTTCAGTGCCTTCAACAGAAAGTTGATTTGCAGATATGGGTAAGTTATAACATTGTTTATTTCCTTGCCACAAAGTCTTTACTTGTGGTCATCCCCAAATTTTTGGAGGCTAGGAGCAAGCCAGTCTATTTTTACTATTGTTGTTTCCCTCCCCAGGGACTTGAATGTTATGTATCAGAAGTGTTCTCATGCTATAAAGAAGTCCTCCATTCAAATTAGCAACATTTGACAGATATAAATGCTCCCATAAACATTTTGGTTAAACACTATGCAGTGTGTTTCCAACATATGTTAATGCATTTTATTCTATGTTAATAAGAGTTCTATTGCCCATTCCAGCTAGTCTTTCAGATTTCACCAAATACGTCCTTCATTAATATGGGCAGTGCAGCGGCCTATAAAACTATAGGCAGAATAATAATTATCCGTGTAATTTGTCTTGACTCATAGTCTTGGGCTCTGTACATTTCTTGCAGTCAATAGACATTAGAAAACACGGCAGAATTTCATGAATACCAATTTCCATTTTGTTCCTGTAGGCTGTAGTCATTTCAATGGGGAAGTGGGGGGAGAGAGAGGAATTTTGAGGCCAAAGTCACACAGAGGCAGAAAGCTTCTTGTAAAAAAGTGATTTATACAATATGAAAATGCACAGTGAGATTGCAGTAGGAAGCCTAGCAGGGCAGGGTGGGGAAGATGAGCACAATTTACCGCAAGAAGAGAAAGATGCTACTAGGAGTTGACCTGTGCAGGATCTGGGAGTGACACATAGGAATTAAGTGTTTACTTCAACAAGAAACTCCGTAGTACAATATCCGAGAATGCATTTCATGTCCTGCGACATCATTCAACTCTGCATCATAGGTTAATTATTTAGTCATGTGTTTTCTAAATTAGATCAAATGGAAAGGGTGACATTTTCCCAGCATCACATTTAATATAAATTTACAGCTTTTAAGGAGGAGATTGGCTGCTGCAGTCTGGTGCCCCCTAGTGGCCTTCTGGGGTGGAGATCAAAGAGCGAATACAATCTAGCCCAGAGATGAGGCCATACTATGCCAATACAGGGTGGCAAACATCAGTAATTCTCTGAATTGCTTGTTGCATTGTTTCACTGGCAGAATGTTATCTAGAATCATAGTTTAAAGTTGCCCACGTCGTACTGGGGGAAAGCAGGTCAGTATTTCCCAGTTTTGCTAGACATGCTGTAGGCAAAGTAACTTGTCTTTGCTGATAGCTAGACACAACATTGGCAGAACTGAATGAGAAAGCTGGGGTAAGATTTTGTCAGGATTCTTGCAGTCTTTGAGAAAGATTTTGAAGCATGAGCTCAACCACTTTTGAGCAGTCAAAGAGAGGGTTAGGAAGTGTTAGGGATCAGTCTGAGACTTCAGATTTGGGAGCTGAAGACCTTGGCCTGTCTGAACTTCAGCCTGCCCCACAGCAGTTAGCTAAAGAAAGGGCATCTGAGGAGACACAGAGGCAAGCTAAGTGAGCTGGCCCAGAACCTGAGCTAAGCAAGGTCCTGGGCCCATCAAGACATCACAAATTGAGAAGGGAGGGAGGGCGGAAGGAAGGAAGGTCTCAGCCAGTTAGTGAAGCTGGTAGCTGGGATATATAAAAGAAATTGCTTTCTTTACTTGCACAGTATTGGGCCATCCTTAATCCCTCTAGGTCTGCTGTGTTGTGTTATTCACCATCATAGTTGAAGGAATTGGTAGTTTTCTCCTAACGACACAGGGGCAAAGTCTTTTTGAAACTAGTTTTTTCTGAGAATCCAGTTGGTGCAAAATATTAATCAGAAGACACATCTGGGTATCTGAGGACACTTCATTACTTTCAGCTGAATGAACCTTTTGATGTACATTTCCAAAGTGCCTTTTAACTTGCAACTAATGGTCAACATTTAAACAAACAGGTAACCATAGGATACCGGTATGTTTTTCTCTTGTCTACAAAGCAAAGAATGGATTCAGTTTGAAGGTGTGATCTGGGATGGGGGGAACCATAGTTGGAAGATTTAATGCCAGCCTAATGTGGCTCTTTCCCTGTTGCTTTGGAACAAAAAAGAATCAATAAACAAACATGGGATTTATTTCATGGTTTTCTTGCATCAAGTCAAAGATCGACTTTATCTGTCAGACCAGGGAGATCTCATAACTCAGTAATAGAGTAGATGCTTTCCATTAAATGTTCAAGTTCAGAATCAAGAGTCTCCAGCTAAAAGGATCAGGCAGCAGATGAGGAGAAAGGTCAAACGAGAGTTTCTGCCCATTATGATAGAAAATGGTGAAGGAGGTAGAGAAATAGGAGTCCCCTATTGTGGGGGAGATGGGCGGGGGAAAAATAGGCAGGGGAGAAATCCAATAAATAAATAAAAAATAAAAATAAATTGTCTGCTTCTGCACAATGCTGCCTCCTACATTTTCTTCATAAGAACATCAGTGCAGACTAAATCAGAAGTTCAGTATTGCAACATGTCAACTCTGCACCCTTGACCATCCTGATGAACTGTTTTCAATCCATATTTATTTATTTTGACCATTCCTATGCTACTTTAATCTGCATGAGCCCCTAGCAGGATTTCCACAACAAAGCGATATTAAAACCAAGACAACAATATCATAATTATATATTACCATAATATAGACAGCATGTATTCATCAAACCCTCCAAAGTATTTGGACAGTAGTCAGTTTCTACTAATTTGTAGAAAAACACTAGGGTGGACACTGCTTTACTCTGTAATAGAGAGATCACAACAGAAAAACATTGTCTACAAACCTTTAAACTCTCAATAAGGGGAGTCTGTTAACAGATTTTGCTGGGGAGCACATGCTGAATGAGTTGATCCCATACAGAGAAGGGAAATTTGGAAGTACTAGGATGTACTTAGGAGTCAAGCCATATAAGATTGGATAGGTTAAAACCAACATCTGGAAATCTATTAGCAACCAGCATAGGGACTGCAAAATTGGTGAAATATGGATAAAACATCAAGGTGGGTGGCTGCATTTTGGAAAAACTGCAGTTTCTGAATGATCATTAAAGGTAGCCCCATGCAGAGTGCATCAGGCATGATAAGAGGATGAGTCAGTGTTGTCACAGCCACTCCAATAGGGCCACAACTGGGACAACAGATAAGGGCCCTTCTGGCTATGGGTCCCACCTATCTATATAGCAATAGCCAGTTTAGAAGAACACCTAAGTGGCAGATCTGCTTTTTGGGGGCAAGGGAGTATCACCCCTTCTAGAGTTATAATCAGAGCTGGCCGAACCCTTCTGAATAAATAGCAACTCCACCTTGTTGGGTTCAGATTTGACTATTTTGTCCCATCCAGAATCTAGCAGCTGTTAGTCATGGGGTCAAGATTTCATCAGCATCTTTGGCCTGCCGTGGGTTGGAGAGGTAAAGTTGTGTATCATCTTCATATTGATGGCACCTTACCCTAAAACAGCAGATGGCATCTTCAATGGGTTCATGTTGATGTTGAAGAACAGGAGGGAGACAATGGAGCCTTGGGGTACCCCACAAATAAGCGCCTATCATGCTTACTTCTCTACTCCTATTGACTGGAACCACACACTCAGAAAAGAGTCAAACAACTTAAATGCAGTGTGTCCAACTCCCAACCCTTGCAGATGGTCCAGTACTGAAACCACTGAAAGGTCTAATAAGACCAGAAGGGGGCATACTTTCCCCAGCCAGGTAATCACAAAGGCCATTTCTATCAACTGGGTCTGAATCCAGATTGAAAAGTGTCTAGATAATCCACCTCCTCTAGAGCGCTCTGTAACTGATTCCCCATTTTTTCTCAACTATCTTCTCTTTCTGGAGTTAGAGACCAGAGTGGTTGTTGTCTAAAACAGAAGGGTCCAGGGAAGGCTGATTGAGAAGGGAACACACACCCATGCCTTTGAGACAGCTGGTATCAGCTCCTTCCACAAAGAAAGATTAATCACATGCCCTGGCCACCTGAAGGAGTCAGGTGGGCTAAGGGTCCCATCCACAGCTGGCAGAGATCATGCTAGAGAGCATTCTGTCCATTTCACAGGAGTCCACAGACCAAAAGGCAGAGGAGACATCCAGGAAGCATTTCAAATTCTGTCCACGAAGAGTCAAAACTATGGTGAATGTGAGAAATTCATCAACAAAATGTTGTGATAACAAGTCACAACAGCCTGGTAGCAGCCATTCCTGCTTCTTGAAGCAGTCCATGTTAAACTGAGCAGCTGATGACAACTTGATGGAGTAAGCAGGAAGCATGGAGTAGTATGAGCATTTTGCTATTCCTACCACTAAAGTATAGACTCAAACCTGAATCCTTCAACGTTTCTATTCTATCCACAGGGGCCTTTTGGAGATCTTTCTCAGAATCTATAACTTGAGAGCCATCTTACTGGAGATGCCATCGGCTGAGCTTGAAAGTTCCTTAACGTAATGTGCCTTACCAATGAATGTCATTAATCAAGATTTAAATTGGGGGTGTTGCCATTAACCTGACTTGAGTGCAGCTTGCATAGAAATGGAATTAGATTGGATGAGAAGTAAGCCAAGTCACTTCTCCATATTTTGGCAAAGCTGATTCCAAGCTAAGCTAAGCTGAAAAGGATCCCCATTAGCACTTCTGAGCCTGTTTATCTATCATTTTGTGTAGCCACAGAATTGTCATTTTGCAATACACTTAAGGATCTCAGCACACTTATGATCCATCATTTGGAAGAAGCTAGGGCTAATTGGTTTCACACTGGCATAAATCTCTAATGCTAATGGGGCTTTTATGTATCTGTAGTTGTCTTACACAACTTCAGTTCCATTTCACCACTAGGGGGAATTGCTGTGCCTTTGATGAATCATAGATGGAAGAAACAATGGATGGAGAAACTGAGTGATTTTCTAAACCATTGAGAGCTGGCCCATTTTCTCTCAACTTGACTTTGGAGCCATTTTTATCACGATGTGAGAATAATAACATCATGATCCTATCCATAGCTGGAGTCTTCCAAACCCAAAAATTAAAAAAAAAAAAAAAAAAGAGGAGAACCCTGGTAACATCATTTCCAGATTGAATGTAACAGCTGCCTTACAAAAGAGTAAATTCTTACTCTTCCTCCCTTGCTCCTAGTCCTGGTTTTCTATTTTGTTTTGTTTTGTTTTTTACACCTATGTCTCTTCCAATTGCTGCTGGCACTTTGGAAGAATTCAAGGTTTGGTTGAGTCTGCTTTGCATAAACCTGCGTTAACTTGGATCTTTCCAAAACGTCTTGAAAGTACCCACTTCCTCTGGGATTGGAAGCTAAGGAGGATTTAATCTATTTAGTAGTTGGATGGGAGATTTCTAGGAGATCCCTGGACTGTAGACTAGACTTGGAATCAAAAATACCTGGGAAGAAGGCAATGGCTAACCACATATGTACTGTGGCCACGAAAACTTCATGGAGGTGTCCATGAAGTTACCAGGAGTCAAGAATGAGTTCACCTGTTTTCTGCACTTCCCTATACATCCTACTTTCTTGTGTGGTGAAAGATTTCAAAACAGTCAGAGTTTCTTCTAGGATTTGGTTTCTTTTTCAGGAATGACAATGTCAGCAATGTATTTTCTAATATGTGGACCAATTTTACAAACATGCAGGTTGAGCATAGATAGGTTTTCACTATAATACTTGTCCATATTTTGATTCCTAAAGAGATAACACAGAAAAATCAGACCTGCCAAGTCAAATTAATTTATGTTGTTTCCAGACTGAGTTAGCTACAACTACCAAAACACTTTCTTTGTCCAGGCAAACTAAAATAGCACATTGCACAGCTTGGGAAAGAAAGAGGGAAGTTTACTTCTTTTCTTCCATAAGATTCTAACCAGGAAGACCAATCTTCATAAACAGAAAAGGCACTGGACCACTTTGTCAGAACCATCAAACAGATCTTTGATTCTACTCATTCTCCTAACCTCCTCCTATCTAAATTCAAACTCTTGTCCTTGGATTTAAACAAGACCATCCAGCTGAATCATATCTGTATGCCTTATGTTTTTATCTACATATGTACTTGAACAATCTGTAGATAGATATGCCTGGTTAGCCACACTTTTCAGCTTTCAAAATATTTCTGATAGAGAGAGAAAAAGAGAGAAGGTAGAAACATTGCCATAAAACCAAAAGAGAAAACCTTGGGTTCTCAATCACTCTCCCTTATTTTCTAACACTTGTTTTGAAATCTGAATTCATCTATGTTACTGACAAATAGGATACCTGGAAACCTAACAAAATAAACTTTTCACTGTTTAGTTATTAGCAAAGAGCCAGCCAGCCACCTTCTTCAACTCTTTTGAAATTATCTACCAAAGCTGTGGACAGAGAAACTGAATGGAAGAATTCTTGACATTTCTTCAGGGGAATCTTTCAGGTAATACAGAAGTAGCCCCATAGGAGGTATTCCCTTTCCGTATGTTGGATTTAATGGAAGCGTGGGAAGCTGAGATGCCTGGAAAAAGAACTGTACAATGAAAGACTGGATATTCTTTCATAGAAAGACAAAATATTTCTGTACCCCTTGGCCACCTCACAGAATAGTTCAGTTAGCCCAAGAATCTTCTACTCAGGAGATTATTTCCACAAGCTTCTTCTCATTGAAAGACTTCTGAAAGCAAAATCTCTTCCACCAAGTGGAACTGAGACTGGTAAAGGGGGGAAAAGACAGGAAGTTTCTCTGAATAGTTGTCAGACCTTCAAGATAGGCAAGATGAAGGAACAGAAGCACCAGGGATTCCAGTGATGTTCTTTACGGTTGTAGAGTAAGATAACAGAACCTTCAATCAGCATTTTTCTCTGCCCCATCTTATACCAAACACCATCAAGGTGTGGTTACTTTGGGTTTCTTTCTCATGCTTTCCACTTTCCCAATTCTGAATAGTGTTTTCTTCTCCCTAATGGCCGACTGTTTTCTTTCCCCCTCCCAAGACCAGATAAACATTCTTGCACAATAGCATTAGGATTGAGTAGCCTGCTGAAAGGTGTTAGATGTCTTTCCTACATCAAAATCCCATCGTTCATAACTTACAAATAGAAAAAAAAAATGCCTAGATACATGAATATTAGGTTGTAAAAAGAACTGTTTTCTAAAAATGTCCTCCTCTTCTAATCTTTTCTTCCAACAAGAACCAAGTTAATGAAGGAAACCATTTGCTCTCAGTAGCCATACACAATTCTCATATTTATATGTCTTGTTGCTGTGGTACCGGCACCATCTCAAGGGATTTAAAGACATTTGTGGATTCTTGTTAATTTTACAAACCTTGTTTTGATTTACCACCCCAATACAAATATTATGGGAGTTGTGCCAACTTCTCCTCTAAGCTCCTTTTAAAAAATGTATGAACACGGGCCTGTATGCCACCGGAGTGAGACACAATGTACTTGGTGTACATAAAAGTGATACAGTGAAGTACTTTAGGCAAGAAATCCCTGTTTGAGAGAGAAGGGATCTGAGCAATTTTAAGGAAATTGTCACCGCAACTTCACATAAAAATTGCAATTAAACTTTAATTTACAAAACCCATTGAAACATGAGAACAAAAGGGATTCTCCAAGGTGTTTTAGGATTTGCTATTCCTTCTCCTTCTCTTTCTCCTCCTTCTTCTTCTTCTCCACTCCACTCCATCCCATTCTTCTCCTTCTCCTTCTCCTTCTCCTTCTCCTTCTCCTTCTCCTTCTCCTTCTCCTTCTCCTTCTCCTTCTCCTTCTCCTTCTCTCCCTTTCTTTTTACTGGAAGGCTTACACAGATAGTTTAGCTTTATTAAATCTGGTTTTACGAGAACATCTTTATGGGACTGTAGCTACTTGTCCCTCATAGGAGTTCTTGCCAGTTAAGGGGAAAAAACAACAACAACAGTATCCTTAAAACACTTTTTGCAGAAGTTTCTAGAACTTGCTCTCATGTTCACTTATCAGACATGGATGACAATTCATTTTAACTATTTACAGTATTGTGCTTGGTAAAGAAGTGACTTTAGTTATGGGAGATATTCTGGATCCTTTTCTACAAGTCCTGAGAGTGGGGAGTGGGGAGAGGACAATACTATACTGTGTTTATTTTATTTTTCTTGCGAATTCTTCATTCTCTTTTATATAACTGGCTTTTCTTGGCTCACATGTCTTACCAGAAAAGCCAGATATCGCTTATTGAATAAGTGAGAATTCTTTATTGTTTTGCATTTTCATACCAAAAAGCTGACTCTTCTTTCTATTCATCTGAAAGTTGTGTGTTTAGGGAAGGATGAAAACACTTTGGGGCTGCATAGAATTAGCCTTAGGTTTCAGGTAATATTTCTGCATTTCAAGACTTCTGGGTTGTTCCAGTTTGGAAAGATAGGTTGTGAGTTGGACATCCAAACAATTCTCTGCCTTGTAGATTCCTGACTTGAAGCATTCTAAGTGGAAAAAAAAAGGGGGGGGGGATTCAGAATGTGCTATAAAAACTGTTCTTCCCTGCCAGGATATCTAATGGATCCCAAAAGAACACTGGGACTTTTGTACTAATAACACATTGAATCACCAACAGCCCAACACATTCCCCCCTTCTCTACAATGTGAAGCCAGACCATGTACTTATTTTATGGTTCATCGTGTAGTGCAAACTCTGAACACTGGTTTGAGTGAACCATGGTTCAGTTAACCCTGGGTATGTTAAATAAACATAGACAGAATTGTTCCCCCCCCCCCTTCTACATTTTCTTTTTTATTTATATCTGACATAGACATTTTAAGAAACTGGACCAAAATTTCTCATAATTTTTATTCTGAGAACTTTTCTGAGAAGTTCCCCCCCCCCCCTTTGTTATCTGATCCCACCCAAGAGAAAAGAAGGCCACTTTGTAGAATTTCCCTGAATATTTCGGATATTTTTGAGTGGTCACTGACCCACCCAAAGTCTTTGAATTACCACAGTGAATTCAACATAGTGTCAAAAATGCTAAATTTCCCAAATGAAATAAGGTATGTTAATTGAGTAGGAGCTCCACCTAGAGAAAAGGGATATTACATTTTTCCTGCTTCCATAAAAATATAGTGAACTTTTATTTTTATTTTTTTCCTCTTTTTAAATAGAATTTATCATAGGGCATTCCCAGAGGGGGTCAAAACAGTGAAGATGGTCAGGTCATGGCCACCATCTTGACTTTTTTGACTTCTCTGTGCAGATGCTGGTGGAATCATTATCATCCTGCTATTCATTTCTCCTGATAGTTCAACATGATCAGTCATAGGATACTATGCTGCTCTAAAGCATAAGCTGATGCTGTCACCTAAAGGGGCCAATTGTCACTGTAATGATGTTCCTATCTTGCTCAACTCAGAAAATGTCCATGATGTCTTTCTTTGCTTGCTTCTCTCTGCCTCTTTTTCTATTTCCCTACCTTCTCCAGATGGTCCAAGATGGATCAACCCAATTTTGCAACAACACTACATGCCATCCTTAAGACAGCTGGTCAAATACTGGATAGTAAAAGCCAGGATGTGTAAAATGCTTGGCAATATGGAGCATTCAAGCTTTGAACAGCCAACCAGAAGATTTGGAACTGTACTATGCCTATCTAAGAACACTTATCATGGAAAGTGAAGATGTTTAAGGGGCAGAAAGGCCACTGTCTTAGATAAATAGCTCTAGAATATGTGTATGTGTCCTTCCTTCCTCTTTCTGAAATAAAATAAAAAGGGCTCAAATTAGGATATGCACAACTACACCTGGAAGTGGGGAAGGCTTCTTATCTGCTACCAGGAAGAAGAGGGGAGGGACACAAAATGAACGGTGAGATGGTCTTCCTAGTGCAGCCCATATTTGTAAGGTTGCGAAAATTAGCAGGAGCTTCTGGTCTACCAAGTGCATGTTTTAAGTGATCAGAATGAAGTGGGCGAGAACTTCATGGATTTAAATGAACACAGTCAGAACTTTGCTTACAAAATGCTGTCTCAGGCTTCATCCAACCCTCTGCTCAAATTTCAGTTGCAGATGGGCATCGAAAGACATTTTTATAGCTCCTTGAAAATGTGACACCATAGCCCAAGCCCGCTGTAAAACCAACAAAGCTGTAGACAAAAAGCAAAATTATTTCTAAAGGCAGATGCTTCCACTTATATTTCACAGAAGTTAGGCAAGTTTCTATGTTTGTTCAATTTCCAAGAGATTGATTATCTTAGCAATATTTGCAGGCTGTGACCTCCTGGAATATATAATAATTTTGAGCATTTAAAATCTGTCATTCAATTGATTAATTGGACATTAAAATACCAAGGAAATGTTTACATTTTAAAACTGAATTAAGAAAGCTTGCACAAAGTCTTTTTCTAGCCAATTATGACTCCAGTGCTGACTGAATAGGAGATGAATGTATGTAAGAGTTCATTGTGTATTTGTTGATTTAGAGAAAGCATATGATAAAATGAATAGATTTGATTTATGGAATCTTTGAGCAAATATGGAGCTGAAGGTTGGTTCCCAAATGTGATAAGAGAGGTACATAATGGAAGTAAAGCTTGTATGAAAATAAATAGAAAACTTAGGGAATGGTTCCATCTGAATAGTGTGTGATGTCCCCTTGGATATGAAATGCATTTATAGTAAATTCATAAGAACACTTGCAGTGGTATTAGAGATATGATGGTTAGGGATCTGAATATGAATACATTTGCATGCAGATAATACTGTGTTGTTGTCTGAAAATCTGAATCATTGGCGGCAGATGTTAGACTGTATTGTACATTATGAAGAAAATAGAGTGAAAACAGTGGCAACCACAGGGCTGGGAGGGTCAAAAAAGTCAAGAAAGAATTCACAACCACATGATTGAAACCTCCACTTTGCATTTACTCACCTCATCAACGCACATACAAAAGGTTGCTCACATCATTGCAGTTGCCATCTGGACTTGTAGGACCAGTCCCTGCAGATGTTCTGGAGTGAAAAGTGTATCATTATACATCAATGGCCAAAAACAATCTTAATCAATTTCCTTTGGTAGAGAAGCTCCCAACAAACGAACAAATACATGTCAGAACGTCTTCAAATTTTGAAAGCTTTAGAGCATTTCTCAACTTAAAAATTGGAGCCAAGGGTAATGATATAATGCTCCAAATGGCAAGCAGATCTACAGTTGAAACTGGGGACAATGGGAGTTGTAATCTAGCACCTCTGGAAGGCACCCTTCTGGTTTTCAGGCGGGATGCTTTTTCTGCCATGATGTGTAAATGTCTGTAACTCAGCAACATTTTTGGCATGCAAGACCTAGACTCTGTCCCTCTGAACTACTGCCCTTGTACAGACCTTCTATTACATTACTTCCAAATCTTAACTTCTACCTCAAATGTCAGAAGCAGTTTGGATGCAGCCTGTGATTGCCTTCATTTTTGCTGACTTAAAATGCTAAGAAGGAGTGAAAATCATTGCCACATCCTGAGTTATACCAAGTCCTATGGTAACAAATGTATTTTTTTCTCATGGGAAGAAAACAGTCCACCATATGTGGATGGCACTGTGCTGAATAGAAGAGACATTCTTGCCAATCTTATCTCCAATCTGGTTCCTGAGGGGGAGCTGCAAAGCCTCCAGATAGTGTTCCTCTTATAGGACCTGAAGGTCAGGAACTAAGAGGAAGGGTAAGGCATGAGTTCTCTTCAGTGAGGAAATGGAGCCAGAGCATCACAGGAATAAAACAAAATCCTAACTTCACAGAGGTTTGAAATATATTGCAGCTAAACTGGAAGCCAAGCTTCTTAGCTCTCTCCAAGACTGCAGCTGTTATAGAAACACAGAAATTCAGAGCTGCTTTCAAAACAGCACAGAATCTTCATTATTAACATCCTTAGTTATGTTAATATACATCTTTAGTACATCCATATCTAAGGACTGTGTCTGACAAATACACAGTTAGACTAGTTGGCACAGTGAGTCAAGCTCAACTACTGGTGTTTGCATGAACAAATGTTCCCCATCTTAATGTAGCTTTAATCATAAATCAGAGTCCTTCTAAGGATATTCCAGGTAGACTCTTAAAACACACCCAACCTAATGTATTAAGGTTCTAAATACACAATCAGTAGTCGCAGAATGGAGGTAGATATGCTGGGCTACATTGTCCATCATCTCCAGACAGAATTGGAAGGGCAAGTCAAGAGACATACCAGTTATAAAGTAGCATCCTGAGTTCCAACATTGCATTAGCCTAGAATTTGCTTCTGGTTTCATATTCCAGTTAATTCTGGAGTGCATTAATTCTGTTTACAGCAGGGACAAAGCATTTGAATTAATTGTATTAAGGGAAAACTGTGCTCTGAAACTTCAGATGATTTGTGCAAGAGTTCTTAAACCTTTTCATAGGTAACCAAAGAGCAGGGACTAATATTGGCTTAGTAACAACAGGAAATGCTTCCAGATGTCTTAATGCAGGCAGTGTAGCATGAATCAGATGCTAAAACTGTAAGTAGAATCATAAAGTTTTCTTATCTTTGGTTGCCATGCCAATGGCAGGTGACGTGGTTCACTTTGTCTTATAAAAGCAGGTATTTTCCATTCATTGTCCTTTCAATCAGCAAGGAGTTGTGTACCTTTTAAAGAAACAGGAGGAAAGCAAGTGGGAAAATTCCCAGCAATGTTTTCTGCAGCATCTCAGCTCTCACTAAAAGATACCTTCCAAAGTATGCTCACCTGGAAAACTTCCAAAAGTAGACAGACGGCTTCTACTGATGTGGCTTGGTCAAAAAACAGAGATATTTTCAGCATCATTTTAACTCCTGATCGTATTCCCAAATTCTGCATACCTTCTTTAGAGGTAGATCACTATGCAATTCCGCCTGCTGAGACAGCAGAAGGCATTCAAGAGACATCTCCAAGAAGTAGACCATCTGAAAAAATGATCAGAAGACCAAGACGGGTTAGAAGCTCATCTGAGATCAGCATGAGAAAAGGTGCCCATAATCAAGGTACTTGGTGTGAAAGAGATGCCAGTCTGTCTTCTCAAGAATTAGGAGTGCATTCAGATCCTGTGACACAAGCTGCTTTGTCTCTGCCTCATCTCACCAAGATCACTACCCCCTATGGGTTCCTGACATTGGGAGAATGCCCGAACATCTGTAGGAAAGAATCCTTATTCTTCGAGTGTGGGTCTACAGAGCTCCAGATCTTTGTGCCCAGACAGAATGAGAAAGCCTGTCTTCCATCACACCCTCTGGCTTGGAATCCATCAAGAAGCTTGGAAATATCCTCAAACAAAGGACCAAAGTCTAAAGGAAGCACAAATAAATGTCAGAAAAAATTATTTCAGCTGCTGATAAAGAAGCACCTGCCTACTATTAAAAAACTGAGGTCAAACCGTGCGTCTGAAGACAGATTTGTGATCCAGTCACAGTTGCTCATAAACTGCCCATCTGCTTCCAGTCCAAATGCTAGAGTGCAATCATGACTTTTCAGAATGATGGAGATGGGTGGAGGGAACGTCAAGAGCTCCAATGGAAAATGCTTGCATTTGTCAGGTTGGTTATCCTACCTCAATGACTTAGGTGAAGGAGGGAAGGGTTTGCTTCTTATTACATGTTTTCTCTGAGTCTGTTGGCCCATGGACAGGCATGCGTTGTGGCACGAAGGACCAACTACATTGAAGCATTATTTGTACAATATACAGGACAAGATGTGTGCTCTAAGCATGAATCCTGGTTAATCCATATGTAGGTTGGAAATGCTTGTCAATTGGAACTGGAATTGCTTGTCATGCCCTGTTATGAATTTCCAATTTTCTTTTGAGACACCATCCATACATCATACCACGTGGCATTCATGACTCTCCTACAATTATGAAATTATTTAGATGACTTGCTAAAACCTTTTGACAGCCAAAATGAAGACTTTATTTCAGTGAGGACTCTCGTTCTTAGTCTTCTCTCTCTCTCTCTCCCCCCCCCCATATTGGGGTAATTTGTGGGCACAATCTATGGGGAATTCTCTCTGTTTCTAGCTCATTCAGAATGCACAAGGGCGGGCAACCGTTTGCAGTCAGCATTTTATTTTAGACAGTAATGCACCTGAAGTCTTAAAGAAGGAATGAGATGGGAAAGCATCTTGTTCTAAAGATCTTCTAAAAATGAAGGATGCCCATGTCATAAGGTAACAAAAGGTACAACAGTTTACAGGAAGCGTAGGATCAGCAGGCTTCCATTAACAGAAAGAAATGGGAATATAAAGGAACCAAAGGGTATAAAAGAATTCCATCTTGTCCACCACTTAAAAGATTCTTGAGTCAACTGGAAATAAAATGACCAGCATTTACATTTATCCAGGTGTGCTAATTGTCATTCTTGATTCTGGGAAATCATTCTGGTAATAATGACTGCAATATATTTAGCTTTACCTCTAAATAAAGCTATAAATCAGGGACAGTCAACCTCCTTTCAGTCAAGAGCTGGAATTCTAACTTGACTGGCTTCTTAGGCCTGCAGAGGGTGTAGGCAATGAGGTTATGAGACTACGGTAGCATCCAGTGTCCATTGTGTGTGTGTTTGCGCGTGTGTGTCTTTTGCTTTGGAAAAGGAAGGAAGGGAGGGAGAGAGGGAGGGAGGGAGGGAGGGAGAGTTTTCAGGAATTTATAAGGTATGAAGTACAAGGCTTAACTGATCCTTATTCTTCCCCCCACCCTTACCTCCAAAACAATAGGGAAAAAGTCCTGCTAACTTGAGGTGTGCCCTAGGGACGTTAAAAGAACTGCACTATCTTTATAAAAGGAAGGCTGTTGATTTAGAAACAGGGAGAAATAACAGCAGTTTTTCAGCTGTATTTTATTTTCCCAGGCACATAAAACACTGCAGGCAAACAGTGTGTGAGTTTGCTAGAAATAATATGGCACATGCACATACAGCATGAGTGAGAAAGAGAAAGCGAGAGAAAGAACTGTAACCAAGCAAGATCAATTTGCCCATGCAGTCCACAATATATTAGGTTGATAAGATTAAGGGGAATTACGCAAGTTACTTGGCATTAAACCAATTTTTCACTGGTTTAAAGGTAACGTTTCTTTAAATGGAAGAATATTATTGATGTGGCTAGGAGTACTGGTGACCATCTGAGGTACACAGATAAATCATAATATACCTTTCTTAAAATACCTGTTGGCTCCAATGTTAAAAATGCATATATTTGGGAATGTTGCAAATTATCAGAAAACAGCAATATGCTTTTGGGAGTTATATTAGGGTATGTTGGTTGTAACGAAGGAGTAGTCATACATTAGGGATGGTTGCACTGCAAAATGTATTTGGAATGTTGCTCTGAAAAGTCTGTTAGGGAAAGTTATGCATTATAATGGGGGTAGGTGGCACAGAATGAAAAGCTGGCCTTCTGAAACAGACTAGCTTTAGACTGACCGAAGAGCATCTACAGGGGAAATCAAAATCTGCAAGATGACAGGTGTCAAGTCCTCCCTGTCTGGCTCCCGAGTCAAAAGCACTCCCATGCAACCAGGCTTGGTTCAGGAAAATACTCTTTATTGAGCGGTACAGGTAGCTTGTAAACAGAACATTGCTAAAACTAAAGCCTCGGGTTGACTCCTCGCTATTTATCCCCCCTCCCTAATTGCCTGGCGTCTTGTGTCTTCTCCACCTGATGGTTCCCCGTCTAAACTGCCCATATATGGTTAAGCAGTTCCCCAGCTCCTATTACGCTCATTGCCAGTAACCCCCCCCCCCCTCCAGTTACTATTGGCAGAACCAAATCCTTCTAACTCCCACCGAATGCAATACAACTGCAACCCACAGCCTTTTTGTGATGCAGGTTCTGACATGCCGCCCCCCAAAATTGTGTACATAAGAATCCCTCTTCACCACGCAGGCCAGGAACCCTAGACAGGAGAGAAAGAGGGACTAGGATTACAAAACTATACATGACATGGACATCAACCAAGTTACTAGGGTTTGTTAGGATACTTTCTATAAAAGTCCAAAAGTAAATCAGGAGCCTTCACGTGCCTTTTAGAGACCCATTCCGCCATCGATTTAGGGAAGTGTTTCCACTGTACCAAATACTGAATGTCCCCTCTGCATTTTCTAGAGTCCAAGATTTCCCTGACCTCAAAGTGTTGCTCCCCCCCGATCATGATAGGTTCAGGCGGGGTGGCTGATGGCCTCCATTTCTCAGATTCCTTGTAAGGCTTCAACAATTCACTGTGGAATACAGGGTTTATCTTCCTGAGGGATTTAGGGAGGTTCAATCGTACAGAAACAGGGTTAATAACTCTATCCACTGTGAAAGGTCCTATAAACTTGTTATCCAGTTTTTTACATGCTCTGGAAGACTTCAGATTCTTGGTAGACAGCCACACTTTGTCCCCTACTTTCCACGGTTCATGTGGGGCCCTCTTCTTATCTGCCTGGGCTTTGTAACTTTCTCTAGCTTTGTCAATAGCTTCTTCAGCGACTGGCCACAATTGTCTGATCCTGTCACCCCACTCATCTACCGTTTTAACCCCTGTCTGAGCGTGAGGGAGTTCGGGTATAGGTACAAAGTCTTGCCCCGATACAATTTGGAAGGGCGTTAGTCCAGTACTATCGTGAACAGCATTATTGTAAGCCACTTCGGCGTATGGTAATAATTCCACCCAATTGTCCTGCTGATGGTTAATGAAACAGCGTAAATATTGCTCTAGTCCCGCATGTCTCCTCTCTGTCGCCCCGTCCGTCTGAGGATGGAAGGCGGAGCTCATTGCTTGTTTGGACCCCAAATGGAATAGAAATGCCTTCCAGAATTTAGAGGAGAACTGGACCCCCCTGTCGCTAATCACTCTCTCAGGACAACCGTGCAATCTGTATATATGTTGAATAAACATTGCAGCTAATTCAGGCGCTGAGGGGATGGTTTTACACGGGATGAAGTGAGTTTGTTTAGAGAAGAGATCAGTAACAGTCCATACTACTGTCATTTTCCTGCTCTCAGGTAGGCCTACAATAAAATCCATGGCTATTTCTTTCCAGGGTTTTGTAGGATGTGCCACAGATTGTAACAAGCCACGTGGTTTCCCCCCTTGCCTTTTTGCCATAGCACACACATGACAAGTATTTACATATTCCGCCACATCCTTTCTGAAAGATGGCCACCAAAATTGCCTGCGAAGTAGATGTAGCGTTTTAACAAAGCCAAAGTGCCCTGCTGTTTTATCATCATGGCACCTTAATAGCACCAATTTGCGAGCTTCCTGGGGCACGTACAGTCTGTCTGCTTTCCACCATGCTCCCTCCCTTTGGGTTAATTCACCCTTATTCTTCTGAAACCATTCATCCTGTTCCAGGAATTGATTAAAGTCCGTTAGTAAGTCTGACTGGATGGGAGGGTTGGTGGCCTTACTTAGTGATCTGGTGACTGCAGCTGCCAGCTCTGTCTCCTGCCTGTGGGGTATTACAGCTGACACCACCTTCTCCCTTTGGCTATTATGCTGTGGTAGCCTGGAAAGAGCATCGGCCAGGAAGTTACGTCCCCCCGGGATGTACTTTAAAGTAAAATTAAATCTACTGAAGAATTGAGCCCATCTTATTTGTTTAGGCGACAATTTCCTGGGTGATGTCAGGGCTGCTAAGTTCTTATGATCTGTCCACACCTCAAAAGGTTCCTCCGCCCCTTCCAGCAAATGTCGCCAGTTCGTTAATGCCCATTTCACTGCGAAGGCCTCTTTTTCCCACACTAACCATCTCCTCTCAGGTATAGTGAACTTCCTAGACAAGTAAGCGCATGGTTTTAATGCACCTTCCCCATCCTTTTGTAATAAGACCGCCCCCGTTGCTACATCTGAGGCATCGGCCTGAATGACAAAAGGCTTTGTTGGGTCAGGGTGTTTCAAGATGGGCTCCGCTGTGAATAGTTGCTTGAGGCCTTCAAAAGCCCCCTGACATTCTCTTGTCCATTTTAAAGGGGCCCCTGGAGCTTTTGCTGCTGCCGTGGCTTTGTCCTTTGTTTTTAACAGATCAGTCAAGGGGAGGGCCACCTGTGCAAAATTGGGAATAAACTGCCTATAAAAGTTTGCAAAGCCAAGGAAACTTTGTAGTTGCCTTCTGGTTTTTGGGGCCTCCCAGGCCAGGACATCTCGCACCTTAGTGGGATCCATTTCCACCCCTTTACTAGATATTCTGTAGCCTAGATAGTCAATGCAATCCTTATGGAATTCACATTTGGACAATTTTGCATACAACTGCGCTTCTAGCAGTTTCTTCAGCACCTTCCTGACTAATTTTACGTGTTCTTCCATTGTTTCGGTGTAGATTAAAATGTCATCCAAGTATACTAACACCCCTTGGTATAAAAACTCATGTAAGACCTCGTTAATTAGTTGCATGAAGACCCCGGGGGCGCCCTTTAAGCCGAATGGGAGAACTTTATACATAAATTGTCCTAGTGCACAGCGAAATGCGGTTCTCCACTCGTGCCCAGCTTTAATGCGCACCCGGAAATATGCCTCCCTCAGATCTAGCTTGGTGAAGATCTTCCCCTTTGCCAAATGAGCCAGCAAGTCTTTTATTAATGGCAGAGGGTACTTATTCTCTTTGCATATTGCATTCAACCCCCTGTAGTCCGTGCACAAGCGCAAAGTCCCATCTTTCTTTTCCCTGAACAATACTGGCGCTGCCAGGGGGGATTTGGCGGGCACTATGAAGCCTCGCTTCAAGTTTTTGTCAATGAACTCCCTCAATGCCCCCATCTCCTTTTGTGTCATTGAGTACATCTTTGGGGCTGGGTACTTTGCTCCTGGCACCATCTCAATCTCGCAGTCAGTGGGGCGATGAGGTGGCAGTTGGTCAGACTCCTTTTCACTAAAGACTTTTGCCAAGTCTCTGTATTGCCAGGGGATTTCCTCCCCTCCCCCTACGTGGGGCCTCTTCCCTTGGTGCTGCTCCTTCAGGGCTGCCGCCCCCAGCTCCCCTCGTTGGTTGGGCTCCACCTGCGCGCTCCCACGCCCGCCATCCGGAAAGGTTAGCGCCCTCTTCCGCCAGCTGACGCGGGGGTCCCACCGCTCCAGCCAGGACATACCCAGGATGAGGGGGTAGCCAGCCAGCGGCGCGACCAGGCACTTTAACGTCTCCCGGTGCGTTCCGATGCGTAGCTCAAAAGCCTCGGTGTAGCCGCGGACCGCACCTCCCCCCACCGCTGTTCCATCCACTTGCCTGAAGATAATGGGGGTTTTCAGCCGGTGCACTTTTAATTTCAATCCGTTGACCAGTTCAGGGCTGATTAAGCACTTGGAGCAGCCTGAATCTAGCAACGCGGTGAGCCGAGCCCTGCGAGTCGATCGCGGAGCGCGTATCTCTACTGCGCATGTCATCGGACTCACCCGGATGTCCTCGATCGATTCGCTTGAGATCGGCTGATCTGGCCTTGGCCTCTCCTCCTGTTCGCCTGTACTTCCGCCTTCCTCCTCGCTGTCGGATAGGTAGGTAATTCTCAGCCTCTCCTCCTCTCCTCGCGCCGCCGCGCTTTTCCGGGGGGCTTTTATCGGCTTAGCCGGCTTTTCGGCTTTTTTTTCTTTCTTTGCTGTTTGCAGCCTTGGGTTTTGTGGGCAAGCCGCCACGAAGTGCCCTTTTTCGCCGCACATGAAGCAGGCTTTTCCCCCGCCCTGCGGCCTTGCCACGTGGGTTAACTCCTTCCCTGCCGGTCTCTGGCCCGTTTGTCGTGCGGCGCTAGGGGCCCGCCCCCTCGTCTCTGCACCACGCGGCTTGACTCTCGCCAGTTGCGCTTCCAACACAGAGGCGTGGGTGATCCACCCTGCCAAGGTTTCCGGGCACCCCCGCACCACGGCCCTCTCGAAGAGCCGTTGGTCGAGTCCCTCCTGGAATAGCCTCACGAGGAACGCTTCGGGCCAGTCGGGAAGTTTCGCCGCCAAGCGCCTGAACTCCAGGGCGTACGTGGTCACCGAGCGCGGCCCCTGCTTCAGCCCCCGGATAGCCTCCGCTGCGTGCGCGCGGGCGCATTGGTCCTCGAAGCGTTCTCGGAGGGCGGTGATGAAGCGGTCAAAGTCCCTCAGTTCAGGGGCCTCCGCTTCATTTAAGTCATTCACCCACTCCGCCGCCACGCCTACCAGAAAGCGGGACACGTACAGCACCTTCCAGGCATCATCGGCAAACAGGCGCCCGCACGTGCCCATGCAGATCCGCACTTGGTTCAGGAACGCGGGCAGCTGGGCCGGGTCCCCGCCGTATTTCTCCACTAGCCCCCATCTTCGCAGCAAGTCCCCTTCCTCTTGCCGCGGTTGTGGGGCGGCTGGCTGCTGTCCCGCCTCCTGGCCGCGGCCGGTAGGGGTTTGAAGGGGGGGAAGGGGCGGCAGTCCCATCGGCCCAGTCGGGGAGGGCTGGGTGAGCTGCGTTGGGCTTCTTAGGTTGCTCAGCTCCTCCCTCAGGGCGCGCACTTCATCCTCCAGCTTCCTTACCCTCTCGCTCTCACCCCAGGGTGTTAGCCCTTCGGTTGCGGTCCCCAAAGCTCTTGACCACCGTGGTCGGGCGGGAAGTTCTGGGGTGAACCCTCCGGTGTCACCCTCGGTGCTCAGCTCTTTTGGTGGGTCCCAAAATTGTGCTCGCCGCCTCATGTCCTTCGGTCGGGCGCCCGTCAGTGCTTCCGTTAGGGGGGCTGGCTGCGCCTCCCCTGCTGCTGCTTGGGAGCTGGCCCATCCGGTCCCCATCCCTTCTCCAAGGGTCCGTCTCGTTCCATCTGCCTCCAATTGGGGAGCTTCTCCCCGCACCTCTGGTGAACTTTTCTGTAGCTCCTCAGAGGTCATGCTAATGCTGGAATTGCCTCCGGGAGTTTCCTCTCGGGTGTAATCCAGACTTTGGGTGAGTTTTAGCAAAATGTCAAGTCCTCCCTGTCTGGCTCCCGAGTCAAAAGCACTCCCATGCAACCAGGCTTGGTTCAGGAAAATACTCTTTATTGAGCGGTACAGGTAGCTTGTAAACAGAACATTGCTAAAACTAAAGCCTCGGGTTGACTCCTCGCTATTTATCCCCCCTCCCTAATTGCCTGGCGTCTTGTGTCTTCTCCACCTGATGGTTCCCCGTCTAAACTGCCCATATATGGTTAAGCAGTTCCCCAGCTCCTATTACGCTCATTGCCAGTAACCCCCCCCCCCTCCAGTTACTATTGGCAGAACCAAATCCTTCTAACTCCCACCGAATGCAATACAACTGCAACCCACAGCCTTTTTGTGATGCAGGTTCTGACAACAGGTGTGGCATCAAAATAGGAGTCTCTACTTATATTTCACAGGGGTGCAAAAGGGGTGGGCCTTTGCCTGCAATGCTGCACCCACAATCTTGCAGATTTTAACCAACGTACCCTGCAGGGACATCTGGAGTGACTCACATTTTCCTAACCGTATCCCTGCAAGGTTATCTGTGTTCAGCATGGAATTGCCATGTGAGCTTGCAAAGGGGGGCTAAAAATTGGGGCATATCTTGATCCCTGAGCCCACGCCCTAGGCTTTTCCCCAGCTCTGAAGCAAGAGCTGTCTTCTTCCTTTTCTTTTCAGTTAGCAGTGTGGGAATGCTCTATCTGCATTGATGTGCACCTTAATAAATAAATGTGCACCAGAATAAAAAGGCCCATGATGAGAAGAGAGAGAGAGAAGGGGAGGTATGGAAGTGTGTACAAATGCTTAGAGCTCACTCAGCTGTATCTATGACAGTTGTGATTGGGTCAAAAGTGTGCTGCTATTCTTTCCAGAATACATTCAAAGAAATCAGCAGCTGCCCCCCCACCCCCCACTCCAAGGCAGGGAGGCGTTTCCAGCATTTGCAAAAATGCCAGCTCCTTCAGATCTTTCCTCATTACTCAGTAGTCTGATTTCTCCAAATTCTTTTCAAGAGAAAAAACATGGATTTGTGTGTCTGTGAAAGCATCTTGAAATCATCCTTTCTTTTCTTCCTGCTGCAGGCTAGAAGGTAGGTAAAGCAATGGTGGTCACTGTGATCTCACAACACATGGCTGCATTGCTAAATTTGAGTAGCAAACGCCAATGAAAGACTCTCTGTCTACAGGTGGTCCTTGGTTAACAACCACTCGTTCAGTGACCAAACTTGTGATGGTGCTGAAGAAATGGTACTTATGACCGGTCCTCAAAGTTCTGACCGTTGCAGCATCCCTATGGTCACATGATTGTGATCCATGCACTTGGCAACCAGCCTGGATTTCCGACCGCCACAGTGTCCCGCAGTCACAAGATTGTGATTTGCAAACTTTCCTGCCAGCTTCCCACAGGCAAAGCCAATGGGGAAGCCAGTTGGAAGTCATGGTCATATGATGTCTTTGCTTAATGACCCATGGTGATTCGCTTAATGACGGTAACCAGGGACTGCTGGAACTGCCATTGCTAAGTGGCATGGTCACATGATGTCACACTTTATGACTGCATCACTTAGCAATGGAAATTCCAGTCTCAGTTACTATCATTAGGCGAGAACTTGTGATGGAATGGAATCATGAAGGCCAGACTCAGGGAGAAAAACATTTTCTTTCATCTCCTGAGTCACGTGGAAGAGATAAGAGGATGAGGCTGGCACCTCCCTGAGGAATTCACAACGTTGTGGCTGGCATTGCTTGGGAGCTGGGGTTTGAGTCTGGGAAGATTGATGTCAGGCCTAGCCCAAGGAACTCCAATAGACCATGTAAATTCAGTCCAGCAATGTTTATTAGCTACAATCTCTAGCAAGAATCTTCCCAGATTGAAACCCCAGCTCCCAAGCCATGCCAGTCACAACATTGTGAATTCCTCAGGGAGGTGTCAGCCTCATCCTCTTATCTCTCCCCTGCGACTCAGGAGATGAAAGAAAATGTTTTTCTCCCTGAGTCTGGCCTTCATGATTCCATTCCATCACAGAACTACCTGGATAGACTCTAGCTTTTTTTTAAAACAGTTGTTGTTGTTGTTTAGTCGTTAAGTCGTGTCCGACTCTTCGTGACCCCATGAACCATATTGCGCCAGGCCTTCCTGTCTTTCACTGCCTCCCTGAGTTTGCTCAATTTCATGCTCATTGCTTCAGTGATGCTATCTAGCCATCTCATCCTCTGCCGTCCTCTTCTCCTTTTGCCTTCCATCTTTCCCAGCATCAGGGTCTTTTCCAAAGAGTCCTCTCTTCGCATTAGGTGACCAAAGTATCTGAGCTTGAGCTTCATTATCAATCCTTCCAATGAGCAATCAGAGTTGATTTCCTTTAAGATTGACTGGTTTGACCTCCTAGCAGTCCAGGGGACTCTTAAGAGTCTTCTCCAGCACCACAGTTCAAAGGCATCAATTCTTCGGCGTTCAGCCTTCTTTATGGTCCAGCTCTCACAGCCATACATTACTACTGGAAAAACCATAGCTTTGACTATGCGGATCTTTGTCGGCAAGGTGACGTCTCTGCTTTTTAATATGCTATCTAGGTTTGCCATAGCTTTCCTCCCAAGGAGCAAGCGTCTTTTAATTTCATGGCTGCAGTCTCCGTCTGCGGTGATCTTGGAGCCCAAATAAATGAAGTCTGTTACTGCTTCCATTTCTACCCCTTCTATTTGCCAGGGATTGATGGGTCCAGATGCCATGATCTTAGTTTTTTTAATGTTGAGTTTCAAGCCAGCTTTCGCACTCTCCTCTTTCACCCTCATCAAGAGGCTCTTTAGTTCTTCTTCACTTTCTGCCATTAGGGTGGTATCGTCTGCATATCTGAGGTTATTGATGTTTCTCCCTGCAATCTTAATTCCGGCTTGTGATTCTTCCAGCCTGGCATTTCTCATGATGTACTCTGCATATAGGTTAAATAAGCAGGGGGACAGTATACAGCCTTGTCGTACTCCTTTCCCTATTTTGAACCAATCGGTTGTTCCATGACCGGTTCTAACTGTTGCTTCTTGGCCCGCATACAGATTTCTCAGGAGACAGGTAAGGTGGTCTGGTATCCCCATCTCTTTAAGAATTTGCCACAGTTTGTTGTGATCCACACAATCAAAGGCTTTTGCATAGTCAATGAAGCAGAAGTAGATGCTTTTCTGGAACTCTCGTGCTTTCTCCATGATCCAGCGAATGTTGGCAATTTGATCTCTAGTTCCTCTGCCTCTTCGAAACCCAGCTTGTACATCCGGTAGTTCTCGGTTCACGTACTGCTGAAGCCTAGCTTGTAGGATTTTGAGCATAACCTTGCTAGCATGTGAAATGAGTGCAATTGTGCGATAGTTTGAGCATTCTTTGGCATTGCCCTTCTTTGGAATTGGAACGTAAACTGACCTTTTCCAATCCCGTGGCCACTGTTGCGTTTTCCAAACTTGCTGGCATATTGAGTGCAGCACTTTAACAGCATCGTCTTTTAGTATTTTAAATAACTCAGCTGGAATACTGTCATCTCCACTAGCTTTGTTGTTAGCAATGCTTCCTAAGGCCCACTTGACTTCACTCTCTAGGATGTCTGGCTCAGGGTCAGTGACCACACCAGCATGGACATCAGGGACATTAAGATCTTTCTTGTATAGTTCTTCTGTGTATTCTTGCCACCTCTTCTTAATCTCTTCTGCTTCTGTTAGGTCCCTGCCTTTTTTGTCCTTTATCATGCCCATCTTTGCACTAAACGTTCCTTTGATATCTCCAATTTTCTTGAAGAGATCTCTAGTCTTCCCCATTCTATTGTTTTCTTCCATTTCTTTGCATTGTTCATTTAAGAAGGCCTTCTTATCTCTCCTTGCTATTCTCTGGAAATCTGCATTCAGTTGCTTATATCTTTCCCTTTCACCCTTGCTTTTCGCATTCCTTCTTTCCACAGCTATTTGTAAAGCCTCATCAGACAGCCATTTTGCTTTCTTGCATTTCTTTTTCTTTGGGATGGTTTTAGATGCTGCCTCTTGTACAATGTTACAGACCTCCGTCCATAGTTCTTCAGGCACTCTGTCTACCAAATCTAATCCTCTAAATCTATTCATCACCTTCACTGTGTACTCACATGGAATATGATCTAAGTCATACCTGAGTGGTCTAGTGGTTTTCCCTACATTCTTCAATTTAAGCCTAAATTTTGCAGTAAGAAGCTCATGATCTGAGCCACAGTCAGCTCCTGGTCTTGTTTTTGCCGTCTGTATAGAGCTTCTCCACCTTTGGCTGCAAAGTATGTAATCAATCTGGTTTCGGTATTGACCATCTGGTGATGTCCATGTGTAGAGTCGTCTCTTGTGTTGTTGGAAAAGAGTGTTTGCTATGACTAGCTTGTTCTCTTGACAGAACTCTATTAGCCTTTGCCCTGCTTCATTTTGTACTCCAAGGCCAAACTTGCCTGTTATTCCGATTACTCCTTGACTTCCTACTTTAGCATTCCAATCCCCTATGATGAAAAGGACATCTTTTTTTGGTGCTAGTTCTAGAAGGTCTTGTAGGTCTTCATAGAACCGGTCAACTTCAGCTTCTTCGGCATCAGTGGTTGGGGCATAGACTTGGATTACTGTGATGTTGAATGGTTTTCCTTGGATACGCACTGAGATCATTCTGTCGTTTTTGAGGTTGTACCCCATTACTGCCTTTCCCACTCTCTTATTGACTATGAGTGCAACTCCATTTCTTCTAAGGGTTTCTTGCCCACAGTAGTAGATATAGTGGTCACCTGAATTAAATTCACCCATTCCCGTCCATTTCAATTCGCTGATTCCCAAGATGTCAACGTTCAATCTTGTCATCTCATGTTTGACCACATCCAGCTTGCCTTGGTTCATGGATCTTACATTCCACGTACCTATACAATATTGTTCTTTACAGCATCGGACCTTCTTTTCGCTTCCAGATACATCCACAGCTGAACGTCCTTTCGGCTTTGGCCCAGCCGCTTCACTCTTTCTGGAGCTACTTGGAATTGCCCTCCGCTCTTCCCCAGTAGCATATTGGACACCTTCCGACCTGAGGGGCTCATCTTCCGGCGTCATATCTTTTAGCCTTTTAACATTGTCCATGGGGTTTTCTTGGCAAGGATACTGGAGTGGGTTGCCATTTCCTTCTCCAGTGGACCACATTTTGTCAGAACTCTCTGTCATGACCTGTCCGTCTTGGGTGGCCCTGCACGGTATAGCTCATGGCTTCACTGAGTTACACAAGCCCCTTCGCCACGACAAGGCAGTGATCCATGAAGGGGTTTAAAACAGTGCCCACCAACAATTGGCACTCCCAGGGATATGGCTGGAATTGTGTAAATCTCATTCCTAAATGATGTACATTGCCACCCTGCTTGCAAAAACAGTGACACCATGTGGCATGTAGCAATAAATACAGGATATAATAAGCCCCATAAAATAACACCAAATCATGACAATTAAACACACAGTTGGGGACCCCCACCAAATGGCACTGCCATGCAGGATGAGCTGATGAACATCCATATCTTCAAGGCCTTCCTAGAGGTAAACAAGGTCAGAACCAGTTGAGAGGGATCATTTCACAGGGCAGGAGCCAAAACAGAGAAGGAACATGTAAGGAGGACAATCACATATTGCTAAATAGAAAGATGTTTCAGAAGGAACCTCTGCTTACCAGAGCAACTTCAGAAGATAAGAGCAGCCACCAAGGCTAGGAGAAAACGTTCCTTCAAATTATCTATGGAGACTTCACTTCTGCACCCACAAAATAAGAGATGGACAGCTTTTTCCAGAAGTACCAGAGACAGCACTTCAAGATAGTGGACCTGGGCCTGCAGTTCAGAAACTTAATGAGTTGCAGAAGTATGAAAACAAGCAAATAAACAAAAAACACTTGATTTCATTTTATTTACCTCTAAATGAAATTAAAATTCAGTTACAGTTAACATGGCTACTTTTCACTCATGGATTATAGACTTAATGTTCCTCTGTGGACCCATGAAATATAATAAATTAGTAACAGTTGTTGGAGGTCCTTGGGCTGAGGTTATATACCAGTATGATTAAAGAAATAGCAGGATGCAGGATGAGCAATCCTATGCCATGTTGGAGAAGTATGAAGATCATTATGAATATGGGCATGATGCAAAATGGGTGGAGACATAGCATGATCATGGATGGGGCAAGAATGATCTGTTTTGTTTCCTAGATTTTGGAGTCTCCATTTTTTTTTAAAAAATGTTTTATATGACATTAAACCTACATTAGGGCTTATGCTACCTTTTTAAAAGTACACAGTCCCTACCTTCAAAATGATAGAAACATTGGCAATGTGGCTCCAGGAGCCACAATCAAAACTTTAGGGAGCTGCATCAGACTTTTGGGTTGACCAGTCTGGTACAGTGCTATTGGTAGATTTGTACACCTAGGTTTAACACACTCCTCCGCTTTGAAGTTCAGTGTGTTATTTGTAATTAGCAGTCTAATCTACTTCATCAGATGTTGTAAGTGGGAAGATAGCTACTTGGAGGAAAAGGGTAAGAGTGTATAAATAAGTTCTGATTTTAATATTTCAATCAATTCAGAAATCCAATCCTTTTGATTCAAATATTCATCTTTTTTTCAGACATTTGTCATGATTCAGACCCAAACACTGAATCAGACCCAATTCAATTTAAACTGATTCAAGTACTTTAAAACTGCAGGTGCACGTGTTCTACAAGTTGCTGAAATTTTCTGAACCATTCATTTTGATTTTATAGATTAAATTGTTCCATTGATTCAACTTGCAAAACAGATGCAAACATTCAAACTGAACAAATTTTGAATGATTGATCATGTTGAACATTTGAATATTCACATACACCTATATGGATGAAATGAACAGTAATGCAAACATCCCCCCCCCCCAAAAAAAATATCTAGGCTTGAAGAACACAAATTGTGGGTGTGGGTGGGTGTTTGTATTGATGGGGAGAAATTCTGGGATAGATTCCCAGCATCAGGTTGGGGAAGGCTGGTCTATGGGGTTTCATAGGACTCCATCTTAATTATAGGCTGGGTCATGTAGCTTGCTAGATCATGTTAAAATAGGACTGAATAGTCTACAGGTTTAATGAGTTGCAAGAATGAGTTATTGTTCAGTATATTTGTATGATCAATCACATTAAACATTGAATGAATTATTTCCTTGAATATCCCTCGTTATGTTCAGTTGCTGAACCTGGTGTTACTGCTAAGATTATCAAGTGGACGCAGCCATAATGTTATCACGGCTGCTTTATCCATCATTATGACGAAACTTCTCTCTGTATTTCATACACGTTCAAGGCACAATGAGATCTCCACCTGACAATATGAGTCCTGTTAGCAATCAAATCTCTGTAGGTTTCTGCTTCCCCTACTCATCCACTTGGATGCTCTGGGTAGTGTAATGACCTGCATTTGTTTTTAATACGTTATACAATGTTGTGAAGGCCATGAAATATTTAACACCAATAAACAGGACGATCATTACTTTGGAGCGTAATGAGAAAAGTAAATTAAAGGGCTGGAATTTAAATCAAACATAAATAGTTTATGCAGTTTCTATTTACCATATTGAGAAAGCAAGGCATTAAAAAAAATCTAAGGCCGATGTAATTGAAAGAATGATACAGTGACAAGCAGTAGTGTTCTCTCTCTGTCTCTGAATTTTCTTTTAGTATGAACATTTTCTTTAGGCCTGTCTATTCAGGATCTGGAAAAAAAATGAGTTCTGAAGTTTTGAAAGACTGATGAATACAATAGTCAGAAATCCTCTTGATGGAGACATCAAGATTCAACACATGTTGTAAATTTTAAAAAAAGAAGGGAGAACCCATGATCTTCTGTTATTATCCCATTATTTGGGTCATGCAAAGCTCACTCACTTCTCCCATTTTTCAATTAAATTTGAAAAATTACTAAAATTAATTTTCGTGTAGCATCCATTTGCTGCAATTTCCAATGCACTTCCCCCCCCCCTTCCCTTACTAATTACCTTCCTTAGGAAGTTTTGCACACACATATGCTGTGGAAATTCCATCACAAAGAATTAGTCCTGCTGTGAAATCTTTGGTTTGTTTACTCATTGGGAGTTGTGCTCAAGAAATTGAGCAGAGGTATACAGGTTGATAAGATGATAATATAGGAATAGAGTGTCTGGTTCAAGTCCATCTTGGTCCAACATTTGGTCAGTCAGATGTCTCTGAGGTAGGCACAAGCAAGAGATGGACCCACACCTCTCACTCTCCCGACCCCCATTGTTCCCCTATGCCTGGTATTTGAAAGTATGCTTCTCCCACCCTGGAGGTAAATTTGAGTCTTCAGAACTAACGACCCTCAACTGAACTGTCCTCCATAAGTTTACCTAAAGCCATCTAAAGTCTCTCAAATCAGTGGGCACCCCCATGTCTTCAAGAAATCATTTCCATAGACCACCATGTCTTGTGGAAATCAGTTTCACAGGAATTCTAATTTCACTGTGTGAAGAATATCAGGATTTTCTCATGGGAAGAAGGTCATCCTGTTCCCTATACAAAAACAGGTGTCGAGAGTATTCTATGAAGCTAATGTAAACAAAGTATCTTGTGATTCTGTTATGTTTTTTTACTGCCACCTACTGTAATGTGTATGTTAGTTATTCAGTGGGGGGGGTGACATGCTGGCAATATAACAGGAGGGCTAAATGCCCAGTCTGTTCAGTGTGTTTGTCTTGTAAAAAGTTAATCATGTAGTTTATGGGTTATGTAGTCTTAACTAGTAACCAAGTAGTGTACCTCTTCTCTGAAAGTGTTTTTTTAGCTAGAGACTTTGTTGTGGTTAAGTCTTGGAAGCTAAGATGAGAAGAAGTCTTTGTTATATCCTGTATTTTGTATGCAACTTGTATTTTATAAAGTTTTGCATTTTTATCAATAAAGACCAGTTAGTTTATATTTTTTGACTGGATTTTCTTTGGAGTTACCTAAGAGCAGGATTTTGGGGACCTTTTTTGCTGCACTCTGCGCAACAGGTTATGGGCCCAGGGCTCAGAGCTCAGAGCTCAGATCTCAGGACTAAGTTTCAGAGTCCAGAGCCCAGTCCAGAGTCCAGAGCCCAGTCCAGAGTCCAGAGCCCAGTATGCAGAACCAGGACCAAGTGCCCAAGACTGAGGACTGAGGTCAGTGGTTCCGGGAACAGGATTCCAGGCATGAGGTTCCAGGAATGATGTCCAAGGCGTGAATCCAGGTGTGCTGGAAGCAAGGACTTAAATTCCTGAGTGACGGGTGATTTATGGATTTATTACCCTGCCTGTGACTGTTTTGTTTGAGGTTTGGATTTTTTCTCTGTGGTTGAGTGCTTGTTTTAAGTGAAATATGGCAGCAGCTCCACCTGCAGCAGTGAGCCTTCCATTTGAAAGGTTGAATTCAAAGAATTACCAAACATGGAATATAAAGATAAAACCTTTTTTCATGAGAGAGGGGCTTTGGCGTTATGTAAACAAAGCACCCCCGGTGGCACCCACGAATGAAGAGCAAGCTTTGATGGACCGTGCATATGGTAATTTGATTTTGGGACTTGAGTCTTCAGAATTGGTGCATGTTCGTGGTTCGGAAACTGCTAACGCATGCTGGGTGGCTTTGCGTGGGATCTATGTGAGGCAAACTTCATCTGCTATCGTAAGTTTGACAAAGCAGTTGTATAACCTTAAATTGGAGCCAGGAGCTAATGTAATTGAGCACCTGAGTAAGATGAAAACTTTGTTTGCTGAGTTGGCAGATCGTAATCTGATCATTCCCAAGCAACAAAGAGCATGTATAATTCTTTCAAGTCTGGATGAGTCATTTGACATATTAATAGAAGCCGTACAGTCGCTACCAATTGCGGACCTGACAGTTGAGTATTTAACAAACAGGTTGCCATAAATTCAAAGTACACGTGATATGCAGACTAATCCTAAGAAAAGACTTGATAACGTAAAGCAGCAACCTTCTCCTGCTGGCACAGAATGTGCATATTTGGTGAGAAAATGTTTTCGTTGTAATTCTACCAAGCATCTTATAAAAGACTGTCCTATGAAAAATCAGCCTTCTGAGAGTTCCAGAAGGTTTGTCCGTCGTGGAAAGGCAACAGTTAAGAAACAAGGGAGTACTAGACTGGTGTCTGCTTTGATTTCTAACAGAGACAAACGTTATGCTGATAAGTGGTTATTGGACTCTGGTTGTAGTGAAATCATTGTAAACAATGAGCAGTTATTGTTAACTAAATGTAAACCTAAAATTCAACAGGTTAATTTGGCTGATGGTTCTGTAGCCAAAGTAACCATGCAAGGTGAAGTGTTCATACCTTGTTTGGGAGAAGTGGTTTCTGATGTACTCTGTGTTCCTACACTTGATTTTTCTCTTCTCAGTATCCCTGTATTAACTAGCATTGGTTATTCTGTTATGTTTCAAGGTTCTGAATGCTATGTTACAAAAGAGGGGGCTGAATGTGCAAGAGGGAGAATGGTTAATCAATTGTATGAAATGCTTCCTAAACAAGATGTGTTAATTGGAAGTTGTGCAGGTAATGTTCCTTTACATGATAAATGCATTCATTATTATAGTAGAGTATTAGGTCATCCTGGATGGAAGTGTTTGTCACAAATGGCCAAAGTGTATCCAGAACTGAGATTCAAGAAGTGTTCTAAGTTTCTTGATTGTACTGTGTGTAAACAATCTAAGATAAAATCCACCCCTGTCGCCAGAAAAAGCAGCAGGATTTCTACAAGACCATTTGCTCTTGTGCATGCTGACTTAGCTGGTCCGTTTCCTCCGAGTGAGAGGGGAGCAAGATTCATGTTTGTTTTAGTGGATGATAAAACATGTTTCACATTTTGTTATTTGTTGAAACAGAAGTCTGAAGCATTCTCTCGTTTCAAAGAATTTGTGTCTATGGTTGAAAAAAGACATGGATATCAAGTAGGGAGTTTGAAAACTGACAGAGGGGGTGAATTTATGAGTCTTGAGTTTAAAAATCGGCTACGTAAGAAAGGCATTTTCCACAGATTAACAAATGTGGGCATGTCTGCTGAGAATGGGATTGCTGAGCACAAGATCAGTATTTTGAAAGTAATTAAGGATAGTTTACTTATTGATGCTCAATTGCCAGCCAGATTTTGGGGTGAAGCAATTTTAATAGCAGTATTTCTTACTAATAGACACTGGAATTCAGCTGTGAATGAAGTTCCTTATTTTTTGCTGTATGGTAAACATCCGTGCTTAAAGCATCTGCATACATTTGGAACTTTTGCTTATGTACAAATTCCTAAGTCTCAAAGAAGGAGAAACCAACCAAAAACACAGCGTTTGAGATTTATTGGTTATTCTCAGGAGTCAAAGGGTTATCAGTTTTATCTGGGCCGAAACCAGGTAGTTATCTCTAGAAATGCGAATTTTGAAGAGCCTTCTGATTGGCAAAGGCTGCATGCAAATTCAGAGGTTTTTTTGGAGACAGACAGATTTAGCTAGAGAGCAAACACCACTTGTTGCACCCTCCTCTCCACAGATAAAGCAAGAAGCAGAGGCTTTAGCTGAAGTAGAAAAGAAAGAGGAGAAAGTAGAGGAAATACAAGAGAGTTTTGAGATTCCTCGTAGATCAACACGACTAACGAAAGGTGTTCCACCAGAAAGATTTGTTATTCAACAAGTCAGGGTGAATCAAATAACATGTGAGCCACAAAATTTTCAGGAAATGTTATCATTGCCAATTGATGAACAAGATAAATGGAATGAAGCTATGGATACTGAGTTCAATGCATTAGTAAATAAGAATGTTTTTGAAATTATTGATTTATCTGAATCAGAAAAAGCCATAGGTTCCAGATGGGTGTTTAGAAAAAAGCTTTTACCTGATAATACTGTTCAGTATAAAGCTAGACTGGTTGCACAAGGTTATTCACAAGAACAGTTTGTGAATTATAATCTTACATTTGCACCTACAGTTAGGCCTGAATCATTGCGTGTAATGTTGGCCCTAGCTGCACAAAGAAATATGGTTGTACATCATTTGATGTAGATACAGCTTATTTAAATGCTGAGCTTCATGAAACTGTGTATATGAAGCAACCTCCAGGTTACACATGTGAGGATTCCCAGAAAGTATACAGATTGCGTAAAGCACTGTATGGATTGAAACAAGCTGGGAGATGTTGGCATCAATGCTTAGATAAAGCTTTGTTGGAAATTGGTTTCAAGAAATCAATAGCTGATCAATGTGTATATACCAAAGGAACTGGAAAAGATTATACAGTACTTTTCACTTATGTTGATGATTTCTGTCTTGCTACTAGTTCTTTAAACTTGGTAAAAGAGTTTGCCAAGCAAATAGAGCAATATTTTAAATTGAAAGATCTAGGTATGTTAAGATACTACCTTGGAATTGAAGTGCATAGAGCTGAAAATGGAGAAATCTACCTGAGTCAAAAGAAAAAGATAGAAGAGTTGTTAACACACATGGGAATGTTAGATGCAAAACCTGTAAAAACTCCAATGACTTGTGATTTTTTGAAAAATGAAACATGTGAAAAGTTGTGTGAAACACCTGCAATGTATCATTCTGTGATTGGTTCTGTACTACACGTAGCACAATGGACACGTCCAGATGTATCTTATGTTGTTGGGATTTTGAGCCGTAAGGTAGCTAATCCTACAGAACATGACTGGCTAGGATTGAAAAGATTAATGAGATATTTAAAAGGTACAATAGACTTTTGTCTTAAAATGTCAATTAGTGGGTCAGAAAAGCCTGTAATTTTTGTTGATAGTTCATTTGCAGAAGAAAGTGACAGAAAGTCCATAACTGGGTTTGTTTGTAAATTTGGTGAATCTACAATTGCATGGAAAGCAAGGAAGCAAACCTCCATTGCCTTGTCTACTGCAGAAGCTGAATTTGCAGCTTTCTCAGAAGCAATCTGTGAATTAAGATGGTTTCATCAATTATTCACTGATTTAAACATTCAAGTGTCATTGCCTTATACAGTGTATGAAGTTTCCCAAGCCTGTATAGGGTTAGCTAAAACAGAAAACATTAGAGCTCGTACAAAGTATGTTGATGTAAAGTATAAAAATGTGAGACAAGGTATGTTAGAAAATTTCATTGATCTTGTGTATTGTGCATCTGAAGCAAATCTTGCAGATATATTTACCAAACCATTGCCTATTGTACAACATGAAGCAATGTTAGCAAACCTTGGATTAGAACAAATGAAAATTGTTTATGTATTGCTGTAATCAGTTGTTTCTACTACTCGTAACACGTGTTATTGTGTCGTGAACAGGCTGAGAGGGGTATCAGGATTTTCTCATGGGAAGAAGGTCATCCCGTTCCCTATACAAAAACAGGTGTCGAGAGTATTCTAATGTAAACAAAGTATCTTGTGATTCTGTTATGAGTTTTACTGCCACCTACTGTAATGTGTATGTTAGTTATTCAGTGGGGGGGTGACATGCTGGCAATATAACAGGAGGGCTAAATGCCCAGTCTGTTCAGTGTGTTTGTCTTGTAAAAAGTTAATCATGTAGTTTATGGGTTATGTAGTCTTAACTAGTAACCAAGTAGTGTACCTCTTCTCTGAAAGTGTTTTTTTTAGCTAGAGACTTTGTTGTGGTTAAGTCTTGGAAGCTAAGATGAGAAGAAGTCTTTGTTATATCCTATATTTTGTATGCAACTTGTATTTTGTAAAGTTTTGCATTTTTATCAATAAAGACCAGTTAGTTTACATTTTTTGACTGGATTTTCTTTGGAGTTACCTGAGAGCAGGATTTTTGGGATCTTTTTTGCTGCACTCTGCGCAACAAAGAAGCACTTCCTTTTATCTGTTCTTTATCTGTTCTAAATTTCCTTCCACTCTTTTTCATTAGACACCCCACCAGTCCTGGTATTTTGGAAAAGGGAGAGAAATTTATTCCTGTCTACTTTCCCTGTGCCATACTTGATTTTATACATCTCCGTTGTAGCCCCTTATATAATTCTCTTTGTTTCTAAGCTAAAAATGCCCAAGGGTTCTAGCAAGGCGGTTGATTGAGGTCTTGGATCCTGTTGCTGCTCTGTCCTGCACTTACTTTAAATATCCTTTTTAAAAGGTGATAACCAGAAAAGTACACAGTATTCCAAATATGGGCATACCACAGCTTTCTGATTATGCAAGTATAATTGTCTTCACATCATAGAATCACGAATGCCTGCAGATAGCATTGTGCCACAGATAGCCAGAATTGTTTGTGTGTTTTTTTTCCCCCTTTCCCTCTAGAACTAGACATAGTACAATTATCACTGTCCATACAAAAAGTTAACCAATTTGGGGTGATTATGAGGAGTGCAGGTCTGGCACATGGAATTTCGTTTCCAATCCTATTTGTTTGCTGGTTTTATGTTCCAAGTTTTCTCCAAGAGCTCCATGAGACTTACATGTAGATCTCCTTTCATTTTCTCCCCACATCTGGAAGCGTGTGAAGTAGCATGTCTGAGAGAGAATGAATGACTCAAAGTCACCCAGTGAGCTTCAACAGCTGTAGTGACTTCAACCTGGGTCTTCCAAGTCTAGTCCACAACCTCCACTATTACATTTAGTAATTTCTTCATAGCTTTAGGATCATGTGAAGTTTCTCTTTGAGCAAAATATCAAACACTATTTAAGTGGAAGTTGAACACCTATGTCACAGTTGCATTTGATGAATTCAAGGGAGGTCACAGCAGGTATAGCCAGCAAAGTCAGGTTCTCCTCTTTGCCTTGATTCTCCCTTCACTTTTTTTGTGAGATCAAAGGCAAGCAGAGGAAATAAGAGCAGTTGACGCCTAAAGGAACAATCAAAGAGAATTATTTTATGAAGAAAAAAACTGTCCTTGTTGAATAGACTTGCTGTGTAGTCCTCCATAAGGGGAGCTGGGAGAGGTTTTAAAATTCATTTTTGTTTCCTTTAAATTTAAGCAACAAATTACTGAAAGGGTTGTAAGGGTCTTGGAGATAATCTAATCTAATCCCCTGTCCATTGCAGGGCTCCTCTACTATAGCATCCACAAGATGTCCATCCAGCCTCTGTTTCACCATCTCCACTAAAGAAAAGACCAACACTTTCCAAGGCAGTCTGCCTCCTCAATGAAACGTTCTTAATGTTTCTGATATCCAACCAAAATTCATGTCCTAGTAATTTAAACCTCTTGTTTCTTATCCTGCCTTCTGGAATGACTTTGAAGAACTCTGCCCCATCTTCGAAATAACAGCCCTTTGGATATTTGAAGACAGGTATTGTGTCTTCTTGCAGTCTTCTCTTAGAGAAAATGAATATAAAGGAAAGGTTTGGAATGATCCCTTAGATCATTTGTCCATCCCAGGGAAGGAATCCATGATCATTCCAGCCTTCCTGAGAGAACGCTATCTAGGCTCTCTTTAAACACCTTCAGGAAAGGAGAGTCACCCACCTTCCAGCTCTTACTATGAGGATTATTTATTTATTTGTTTTGCTGATGTCCAACTAATATTTGCTTCATCATAATTTAAACCCCCCGTTTCTTGTCCTGTCTTCTGGGATGACTGTGAACAATTCTAACCTTTTGTCCACTTGACAGCCCTTCAGATACTCAAAGACCTTTATCATGTCACCCTGCAGTCTTCTCTTCCTCATCTCCAACATCTCCAACTGTTCTTCATACTTTTTTGTTTTCCTTTCCAGGTCTGGTACCATCTTGGTTGTTCTCCTCTGCATAACCTTTCCACCATCATTTTCATCACTGTGGCAGTCAGCAGGAGCAATGGGCAAAGAGTTCATTGTGGGAAAAAAAGAAACAGAAAGGGGAAGAAAGAAGAAAGAGAGAAAGAACATACTTTTCTCATACACCAATCGAAACAAGCCTTACTCAACAAATGTCATCATCTACAATTACATTATTTATTTTTGGGTGATTTATGTGACCGTTTCTTAACAAATAGGGAATTAAATAAATTAGCATATGCCTCCCAAACTTCTAAGGAACTTTTTGGATGAGACCCCTGATGATAAAAAGTGGGTTGAAGTGTAAAAAATAGAGTTAAGCCAGTTAGACAACTGTAAAATCAATGTAAAATGGGTGGGCTTGCATTCTTGTAGCATCACAAGGTTACTCAAGTCTATTTATCCTGTTCAGGGATAGTAGTTGTAAATGCAAGGCAGGAGTGCACTTGCTTTGCCCTCCCCTCTTTTAAGGACATATTTTATTTGCAATAAAAGTCACTGAGTACTTTCTTTCTTTAAGAAGCCTTTTTCTTTCTACCTCTATGAGAACTACAATATAGAGGAATTTGCATTCATTCCACTTCTCACTTCAGTAGTCTTTGCTTCAGGCAGATAGATCTTTCTCCCTTTTTTATCTAGATATGCTCCTTCACTGCTCTGTCCTTGCATTCTTGGTGCTAAAAATAAAAAATAAAAATAATAAATGATTGAATGAATCCTCTCTATCCCCAAAGATGCATTTACCAGATGCTTCCCACATCATCTCCCATCTGGGGAGCCCCCTGCAGACCCAGCCACCAAACCCAAATTAAGGGAATTTCGCCCCCTTACATTTTGTTTCCTAAAATACCATCCCATCCTCCAAAAAATCAGGAAATCAGCATGGCTGTTCATCCATTTCTTACCAAGCTTCATTGCCATGTTCTTTTTTTTCTCCATTTGTTTTATTATATTGTTACAAGATAAATGTACGTTATATTGTTTTGATACAATGGTATTTATACAGTGTTGAATAGAGATGGTCAACACTCTAATGTTTAAATAACTTAGACCATTAAATATAGAAAAAGAAAAGAAAAGGTATCAGTATTAACTATGAATGAAAATGTTGATATGAACAAGCCTAAGATTATTGAGCTTTTACATCCATTAAGAAGCAGATGCAAATTACATCAAAATATTTGTTGTACAATAAAAGTTTCGGCCTTAAGTTGATTACTTAATACTAAGGTCTCCATTATGTTTTTACTTACTATTGTTTGTGCATGTTGAGAAAAAAGAAAATAGACAAAGCAAAATAAGCAACAACAAGGAAAAAGGAAAAAGGAAAGGAAGAAGAAAAAAAGGCTATTTGGTTTCTAACTTTTGTGGTAATTTAATTGCCATGTTCTTGAGGGGCTCCAGGTGTGGTAGAAATGGAATTGGGATTACTTGAACCCCACGGATCATAACTTATCCTAAAGTCCTTCAGTTTTCCTTTCTTTCCCTTTTTTGCTTGTTAATCTTTTTTTTTTTTTTTAATGGTTTCTCTGTTCCTTGGAAGGCAAGTCCAAGGAAGACATGAAGAGGGCTTCTATCAGCCAAGCAGAAAAAATCTCTAACTACCGAATTTTTCTGACTATAAGACGATACTTTTTTCTAAAATCCTTACGCTAAAAATTGAAGGGCGTCTTATTCAAAGAAGTCAGCCAAGGAGAGAACCGCGCAGTTGCAAAACTGCCCATACTTTGTCTCTGCAGACAGGCTTCCTCCTATTGCTAGCCTCCAATCACGAGTGAAATAGCTTCAGTCTGCAAACAGACTTCCTCCAATCACAAGCCTTATGTAACTGACGTCAGCTGATGCTGAACAAACCAATTAGAGGAAGTCTGTTTGCAGAGAGAAGCTATCGGCAGTTTCACTCCTGATTGAATGTAATCAGTTATGCAAAAGAGCATGGAAATAGAGCTGCAGAGAGACGGTTTGGACCTCCTCCCACCGAGTGCATCAGGTAAATGTTAACTAATTACTAAATAAAAATGTGTTCTGCACTATCTTTAAAATATTGATTTCTTCATTTTGGGTTGGAAAAGTGGGGGTCATCTTGTACATGGGGACATCTTATTGACGGAAAAATACGGTAAATCAGCTCCAGGCAAAAGGACCTTGTATGCACATGGCTGCTGTTGCTTGCTAGATATGTGATGCAAGAGGGCTTTTATGCACTGTACAGATATAACTTGTGTCAAGGTTTATGCATAAGGTCTCCTTACCACCTTAACAGATGCAAGAATATATGAGATCCTATGTTGTGTATTAGCTAAGGTTATGGACTTGGAATCCCTAGTCAACCTTGGACTTTATTGAGGGCAGTCATTCTCTCATGCTCCAACCCACTTCCGAGGTTTGTTACAAGGCTAAATTTGAGGGTTCAGAGAAATAGTGGGTGGTCAAGGCCATAAACAAAGGAACAAATAAGATTTAAATCCAATCATTTATTGTTCGGCTACACCGGGTCTTTCAAGACAGTAGCAGCTTCATTCACCCCACAAGCTTGGCCAGGTTTTAGTTTGATTGGTAAGTTAGTGTGCAGCTGTGTTTCAGGATATATCATGTCCCCAATCCACTTGATCAGTTTATGATCTGTAAAGATTGTGTATAACAAAGAATGGGATTAGTTTAGTAACTAAACTAAAACTCTTATGTGGGTATTCCTTCATTTCTTCTGCCCCTGGTCTCTGTGCCATTCTCTCAAATGAATCACTTATTTACAACTGAAATAACATTAAGTATCTGTTTGCCACATTTGACTTGTTGCCAGTGAGGATGGAGAGTCAGTTTGCTTAAGACAGAGCAGTAAATTATCTTTAATACATACCTAATTCAAGAATTCTAAGTATCCAAGGCCAGAAAGGTTATTCCTTGGCATAGGAACTTGGTTTGGTCTACCAAAGGTGGGCTCTGCATTAAAGCTTATATTTCACATTCAGAAATGCCTGGATTCATTTACTTACAGGATTTCAGCCAAGATCGGGAGGTGTTTCTTCCCAGTATTTCAAGACGTGCTGCCAATTAATGGGGTGAGGTTGACTCCTGTCTTTTCATAAAACAACTCCGTGCATTCAGAAGGCTTTCTTCTACATGCTGTGATGCATTTTTCTAACTCAATGATATTCTGGAAAGACCCAAAGCATATTTGCATATTGGAGAAATAACCTGGCTGGGATCAAGTATATTAACATAGACAAATCCCAGCCCTGAGGACACTTGCTTTAATTAAGACTAACTGGCATACTTATAAATTTGATAAGAAATAGCAACTTGCACCCAAGAGTTCATGATTCCATCTGGTATTCTATCAAAGCAATGTAGCAGATGAGCTCTAATGAGGAACATGGCACGAGGTGAAATCCCTTGGGCGATATTTGGGATTTTTTTTAAAACAACAACAACAAACCACAACTAAATGTGTAGAGAGTCAAATCATCAGGGGAAATTTTTGAGAGCTCAGCGCTGAGTGTTTCTTTAATGCCTCTGGGGCATTTTGCCAAACTGATGAACACAGAAAAGGGAAGAAGAAGAAAAAAACACTCAAGGAGGGAAGTGTAAGCACTGCAGTATCTCTCTCTCTGTCTCTCTCTCACACACACACACACACACATTTTGTAGGTGATTAGGCAATCCCTTCAGAACATTTGATTCTTGCACAGGCCAGAAACACAATAATCAACATGGTAAGAGGACAGGGACTGGCTTTGAAAAAATAAGGCAAGTTGTAACAATGCAGTTTAATGGAGTAAAGCAGGGGATCCTTACCTGGGATCCACCCCTTGGGGGGTCCCTGAATAGGTGTCAGGGGACTGTGAAGTTGGATGGGAGAAAATTTACAACTTTATTTTCACTAACTACTAATGGCGATTTAGCTTTTCATTCAACAGCATAAGGAGGCAGCCAAGTAATTGATGGGCCCTAGACTCCCAAAATGTTTGTTCGCTTCAATAAAATTGACTGTCTAAAATGATTATATGGATTAATAAAGAAGCACATATTGCATATTTGCTATTTTTAAATATTGTGGTAACTATTTGAGCATCATAGGGTTCCTTTCTAATACAATCTATATCTATGCATTTTATTTTATGCACTTATATACATTTTTCTGTGAAGGAGTCCTTAGAAGAGAATATGTATAGCACAGGGTTGATCTGTGGAGTCCTTGGGGTTCTCTGAGCTTGGCTCTTTTCTTGCAGATGTTTCGTTACCCAGCTAGGTAACATCTTCAGTGCTAGAAGGGAGCGGGGTATATAAATAGAGTATACATACTCTATTTATATACAGCAGCATGCCCTGCCAGTGTTCGGGGGGGGGGGGGTGTCAGTCATCAACAGCCACACAGAGATAAACAACATCTACACACTATTCAAAAGAGACAATAAAAAGGAAAGCAAAAGACCAGAACATCTCCTCGCCAGCAATCATCACCCAGATAAGCAGAGATTAACACCAAGATTATCACCAGACATACAATCAAGCAATGAACAATACCCTAATCAAGGAACTACCAGAGGGGAGGAAGAATAGAACAAAACAACCCCCCACCCCCACCAACACTGGCAGGTCATGCCACTGTATATAAACAGAGAGGAAACCCCACTCCCTTCTAGCACTGAAGATGTTACCTAGCCGGGTAGCGAAACATTTGCAAGAAAACAGCCAAGCTCAGAGAACACCAAGGACTCCATAGAGTCCTTAGAATATGCCATCAAAATTTAAGAACCCCTGGACTAAAAGATTACTTCTGTTGTGGGAAACAAGAGTTGAACCCAATTTGTGCAATAGATCCCTTGGACAGCGTTGGAAACACTGAAGGCTGACATCTAGCAAGTGTCTTTTACCCTGTGCAAGGATATATGCACAAACTATTCTTTCGATGTTCTTTTGCTGCTGTTGTTCGTGTTGCTTTTGAAGGACGGGAATTGAATCCCAGTTCATTCATTATTCCCTACCCCCCAGCAAAAAGAAAAAGAAACTTTCCCCAAATATTGGGATAATAAAGGTAGAAAGAATGGATTGATTGGAATTCTGAAGGTTTTTATTAGAAGTGCTTCTGTAACGGTTATAACTATGAATACTGCTAATTAGGCTGAACTTGCAGTATAATTATGCTCTTATAGGAATTTATGCTTGAAATATTATGCAGAGGTCCTCCCAACCACTCCTTAAAAGGAATATTATAGATCTCAAAAAGATACAAAGAATAATATCCCTCTCATGGAAAGGCAGCATCAGTCACAGCCATTCATCTTGGAATGAAGCACCACAAAACCCACAACAGAGGCCTATAAAATCATGAACAGCATAAAGAAAGTGGAGAGAGAGAAAGAGAAAGTTCTTCTCCTTGTCTCACAATGTCATAACTCATGGTCATGCACTGAAATGCAATACAAGGAGATTCAGGATTATCAGAAAGGATTACTTTAGCACACATCACATAGTTAAACTCTGGAATTCACTGGCAAAGCTTGTGGGAATGACAGCCAGGTTGAAAGGTTCTCAAGGGGAGTGACAGGTTCATGAAGGATCAGGCTATCAGTGGCTACTATTATTGATGGCTGTTGACTATCTCCTGAATCCTTGGCAGTAGGTCTTCAATGCTGGCCTCCAGAAAGCCACAGTGAAAAGGATCTTTCAGGTGCCCTCTGAGTGAAACAGAATATAGGAGTGATAGCATCAATGTTTTTACTAATCTTCTTCGTATATCACTGAGCACTTCTAATTCTTTTTGGGAGATGGGACTTTATTTCATTGATTAGGGTTCTGTTTTCGTTTTGTTTTGCTTTGTTTTTGCCTGTTAGATTTACTGTACTTTTGAAACCTCAGCTTGAAAAACTTCTGCCATGTACATGGGTAATACTATTTGGGCTCCTTAAGCAATTTTGACTTTGGAAATAAATGGAGTGCCTTTTAGGCATCACTTTTTCTAATAACAAATGGAAGCTCACAAAAGTGAAAACCCACAGGAGAAAAGAGTGAGATGGACAAGCAGTACAAAATAATCTTAAGACCAGTGGGAATCAGCATTTGTCTTACCTTAGGAATCAGCATTTTTCAGAGGACTGGGCCAAAACATGGAGAAACACACACACACAGAGCATGCTGTTCATTTTAGGGGTAAGCAACATTTTGCACAACACAGAGCAACACTTTAAGAAATAGGAAACGGAAGAAATTAAAGACAAGCAATCAAAAAAATAATAATAAAAAGAAGCATACCTAAATGTATTTTATGTAATTTATTTTATGTAATAATTATGTATGAATGTAATTATGTAAATTAATGAATTTAATGTAAACGAAATGTAGCTTACCCCAACACAATACCCTACACATCTCCATCCTTGCCTCTCCTTGTAAACCAGAGTTCCCCCATTGGGGGGAGATGGGCGTTTGAAAAATTTAATAAATAAATAAATAAACCATCCTTGCTTCCATGTGTTTATACACTGCTTTATAAATTCCCTTTTGTTCTTCCCACGTCTCTCTCCAACTTGATCCAACCATGATCAGGTTGGATCTTCTTGGTCTTCCTTTCAACCCATTTACTCTTCCTTTTATCTTCTTGGTTTTGTGATCCAAACCTTCATTCTTCCAGCATAAGAAAACTACTTCAGTGTCCTTCTAGCATGCCAGCCAATCACTTCTCATGTCAGCCCACATTCATTCATCCCCAATTCTTTCTTAACCCTATCTCTTCTTGATTTACAATGCCAATTTTAACTAACCCATCACCATAGCATTCAACTTATTTTATATTTATTGTGATATACCCAAATTTCCATATCACCACTAGTGTGAGCAGAACATACTCTTATAAACAGCCATGTTCACTCATTTCAGTAAACATTCATTCTTCACATTGGACTACCTTTCTAATAGCCTTTGCAGATCTTAACATTTCTCCATCTATCTCCCATCTTTAGGAAACATGCTACCAAAAATATGTATCTACTTGTTCTAGACTTTTAACATATATCCATTACTTGCAATTATTCATTTTCCTAAACACAGTTGTTTTAATCTCTGATACTATCAGCCCCACTAGGTAGACCAGACCAGAAAATCAACTCTGCAGGAAGATTAGAACTATACTTTATTGAGATAGGCTACAATAATAGAATATTGCAAGTCAGATTGTGCTATCCCTCCCCTCCTTCTTATACCTCAGTGAATCAGAGAGGTGTCTTCCTGAGCCATTTCCAAATATTATCTTGCTTCCTAGGGCTTGAAGAATGTTTCAGCTCCCTTTGCCTAGCTAATGGTTCATGCACATTAGTGTCAAGGCCATCTCCCTTACTTTTTCCAGATTCATTCATTTTAAGATCCTTCTTCCTCATTGGATCATATATTAGGGTTCTCAGCCAACAATATGGCATCATCTGTATGTCAAAGTACATCACATTTATATTTACCAATATGCCTCAAACTTAACTACAAGCATTCCTTATATATCTGTCCATAAATACAGTAAGCAACTAACACATCCTTGTTTGTGATTAAATTCACTGTTGAACCATTCATTAAGCACTCAATTTATTCTCCTTTCCGCTTTACTTCCATCAGCCAATTTCCAACTTCATATTCACAGCAAACATTCCATAATTCAAGCTATTCACTTTATCATATGCTTTCTCTAAATCAACTAACTACTATCTTATGATCAACTTTCTCATATTAATTCATTTCTCGATGAATGAGAACATAAATTATAAGAAACTGATAACTATTTTCTGGTGAAATAAATTCAGTCAATGAGTCTCTGCTTTAGGAAGGGAGCTTTAGTTTGCAAAACTAAAAGGGTACAGAAATGAATCAGCGTCTCAAAATCAGTTGCTCCATATAAATTGCAATGAGTGCCATAAATATCAGTGATCTGTGATTAGCCACACTTCTGTGAATATCATGTGTTCTTGTGGATATATCTTCTAAAAAAGAAATGAATGTTATAATAGCAAAGACATACATACTCACAAGTGATGGATTGTACAAGCTGTTGAACAATTAAACTAATTGTGCAAGAGAGAAAGAGAGAAAAGGCCAATTATGTTACTGAAATCTATACCTTTGAAAGAACAACAATGCACACTTAACAAACATCTATGTGTTATATCGAGGAACAATGTGCAATTCAGTCATAAAATGTGTGCTTTTGGAACGATAGCAATGCACAATTAAACTGAAGCATAAATGCAATAATGAGAAAGTCTCCCGATTACTGAATTATGAAGTTAGGATAGCTGTTTAGTCTACTTTTTGGCTAAACTGCTTTCAATATATAGCACATTCGGCAATGCAAAAATCTTTGCAACAATCAGTGGGACATTTACACCCATTACAGACTCTGAACTATGACAAAAAGAGCTCTCCTTTCTCCAAGAATTAGGAACAGCTAATTGAGATGGAATAGCAATGGGAAGAGAAATAGAAAGCTATTTTTCTGCTCTGAGTTATCCACTGTAACATGGCCATCTCTTGTACAGCTAGACAGAGGGAAGTTGATTTATTATACTTGTATTTTTCTTACAAGGTAAAGAGAGAAGTTTCTCTTTCTCACACACTCACTCTGTGAGTATGTGTGTGTTTGTGTGCAGGTTTTGCCTCTGATGCCAAAATGGCATGGGCTGATTTACTGCATCGCTCACACAATGAAAAGTCTTTGGCTGGCTAAGACTATAAGCAGTGAGGAATGCTGAACAACCCAATCCTTGACCCACATACTTGTGATCCACACTGGCTGATTTTCACGGTCCTTCCACCTCATACTGAAGAGCAGAAACTGGCCAATATTTCTCTGCATCTTTGCACCCAGAGGGTTAGATGCCAATGAACTCACATGCACATACTAGAGATCAGCTCTTACAAATGGTCTTCATCAGCCTTATTCAGGATCCATAAACATCATTTTTCAAAGGGACTGATCATCTACAGGGAGATACCACCCACGCCGTTAGGAATATAGGAACATAGGATACTGTCTTCCATTGGCTTGACTGATCTAATCTAATACTGATGAATAGCAACATTTCTCCAGAGTTTCAGGTAGAAAACTGCTCTGCCGATTTAGAACATCAGGCTGAAAAGGTCCTATGTAATTACTGTGATAGATGCACCTATTCAGCAGTACGATTCTGATTTTTCCAAGAATGTATGAGAAGTTCTATGCCCCCAATCAGCTTTCAATGCCATGTATTCATTGCTAGCTGATCATAACCATCACTTGAACTAATCTTAAGAATGGATATTTTTAGCTTCGACTGTGGTGTTCTCAAAAAAGGTGTTTATGATATTCTGGGTGCTACAGGGTTATTTTATCCAGAGACTCAGGATACATAGGAACACATGAAGGTGTATAGCTTTAATTCTTCACTTTGTGGACTAAGAGCTCTACTATTTGCTCTTCATCATATGTATTTATGCTACTCAGCTCAAAGTCCTGATGGCCAGGCTAGATCTGAGTTCAATAAGACATTAGAAATGACAGCTGTCATGCCTGGGACCATGTTCTGTGCGACAGCTTCAAAGAATTAACATTGCCATCTACTTTATAAATTCTGTCAAGACTTGCCAATCCACCTTGGCACTTTACTCACACCTCCTGGTACTTTATGAAGTGCTATCACCTCATCCCATTCCCATGGGAACTATCCATTGTTTTGACAACCATTTCATGTTTTGAGAACTGTTTCTCAGAACAGTTTCTCAGAATAGCCGGACTGGTGTGGTGGTGAAGGTGCTGTCCTAGAAACCAGGAGACTGTGAGTTCTAGGCCTCCCTTAGGCATTAAATCTGGCTAGGTCATGCTCTCTAAGCCCAACCCACCTCACAGGGTTGTTGTTGCAGGGAAAAAAGGAGGCAAGAGTATTAGGTAAGTTTGCTGCTTTGAGAGAGAGAGAGAGAGAGAGAGAGAGATGGTAGGTAGGTAGGTAGGTAGGTAGGTAGGTAGGTAGGTAGATAGATAGATAGATAGATAGATTGCTTTTACCTTCTCGCTAGTTTGCTGCTGCTAACTAGATGTCCAGTTTTTAGTATTTTACAAATCCTTCTGTGGGAGATTATATGGAGAGTGAGTAAGAAATGGGAGGATCTCTACAAACAGTAGTGGCTTATCTAACAAATGGCAGCTGTAGAATTTTCCCCAGACCCTGATTTCCTTTATTACTTACTTACTCTGGATGTTCCTCATTCCTGATGGTTCTGAGTGGCTAACAGTCCAAATATTCCATAAAAAGAACTTTTCCAAAGAAATAAATAGCCCCACTCAAAAAACCCAAAACCTAAATTTCATAAAGGACAAAGAAAATGTACAAAGTAATGTTTCTAGCAATACATTCCAATATTCATTGCATGTCTTCCTCCCGGACCAGATGGAAAAGTAAGATCTTACCTGCTCTTCTGAAACCTAGGATGCAACAGGTAGATATCTCCATAGGGAGAGAATTCCAAAACTTGGGGATAGCAATTAAAAATGCCTGCTTCCTGGTTCCCATTAGATTGCAGAAAGTGCAAGAAAAACAGATTTAAACCGTTTAAGAATCTCAGTGGAGTAACTAATAAAAGAACGCTGGGTGTTCTGTACTTCATTTATTTATTTATTATTCATTCATTCTCTTTAGATAGCCACTCGTCTCACTCTTACATGACTCTAGGTGGCTTACAATAAAACAAATAAAAACATAAAATACGCATTATAGAAACAAATAAAAATAGAAACAAGACTCCTAATTCGTTAGTGAACTCTTTAGTGAAATAGTGTGTAGGAATGACCTTGGGAAACAGGAGGAAGAGCTGCAGCCTAGATAACCAGCATGCAAAAAGTTTCTCAGCCCACAGAAGGAAAAGGGGTGTGGGAAGCATTTCAGAAGGGACCCTCCCTAGTTTTATGAAAAGTGAAACTAAAGGAGGGGGAAAATGCTTTCAGATTTGCAAGATTCTGTTACTATAACCTTACCATAAAGGTAGTGTTAGTACTCATGGTTTGTGCTTCTTGTCGGAACTACCTCAAAGGGCTGACATTTAGGTAGATCCTTATTTGGTCTGGAGCAGATCCCTTAATTTCTCACCTTCCCTCCAAGTTTTTCTCATCAATGTACAGTATCCTGTTAATTCTTCCCTTTTCCTTGTCTTCAAGAAGGAGTTAAGGCAATAATAACTGCAAAAAAATCAGAGTGGGGCAAAGTCTCAGATCTCCTCCATTCTCCTGATCCAGTATCACGTTGGGTGTGTTTCCTTAAGCATTGCTGCAGTGGCTGTTAGTTAATATACAAGAAGGTGTGGGAGAAAAGCTATGCCTAATTATTAAAGGAAGTGTGAAAAGCAGATGGACTGTAAACTGTGCCAGACTGCCCGTGCCTAGCGCGAGATTCTCTTTTCCGACATTGTTCCTCATCCTTTCTTGTACCTCAACAGCTGAAGATGCCATCTGACTGAGCCACCTTGTCAAAGTTGGTAGAATCTGAGATTTAACTTGTGGACCTGCCACTTCTGTTTAATACGGCTTCTTTGTCCAAAGTTTTCTTTTTCAAGTTGATCTTCAGTCAATTCAAATATTCATTTGGTGTCTTTGAATGAAGCTTGGGGCCAGGGGCTCATAAAACAATACAAGTAAAAGTAACACCAGGAATACTCATATTGATTTCTTGGCTCATTACAATTTAGCCGTATGTATTTCTTAATTCTGTTCTCTTGTTCAGGATGAGGAGTCCATAATTATTGTATACATTCCCTTCAAAAGTACATTGGTTTTCTCCCAGCTGTATGTATGCATGTATGTGTGTGTGTACATAATAAAATAATACGAACTAATGCAAACTTACAAACCAAAAAAGAAAAGAAAAGAAAAAGAAAAAAAAATAGAAGGTATAGAAATGAAAAAGATAAAAAATGGAAAGAAAAATAGAAAAGAAAGAAAAAATAAGAATATAATAAAAAAAAGAAAAGAAATATATAAAGAAATGACTTCCCCTTCATCACAAGTATAAACAATTTTAATAACTTATCCCCTTCTCTTAAAATATAAAAAATGATCTCTTCTTCCCATATTCCATCTCTTATCTGTAAACAAATACTTAAAGCCTCATCATGTCAGTCCTTATGTTAGCAAAAGTCTATTAAGTGTTACTAGAGTTAACAATATATCTATTTTAAAATTGATCAGATAACCCAACTTTATATTCCTTCCTTTTACTTTTAATAATCTTGAACTTTAGTCCCTCCAAATAGTGTCCTAAAACTTGATTTCTCTTCATTTTTTCTTTGTCCCTTCTCCCAAAATTCTTCAAAGCTTTAACAAGCCTTTTTTGTAAATTCAATATAGGAGAATTATCCAGGTCACTCTCTTGGTTTGTTATTTGTATATCCCTTTTAATTATTGAGACATCCGCTGTTTTGTGGGGTTTTTTTATGTCCAGTGTAGCATCTCTTTCCATATCATTCTTGTAGTCTGTCATTTTTAAATCCACTTTCAGATCAGTCTCAGTCTTGTCCAGTAAAACTTATTCCTCTTTCATAGCATCTTTTAAGCACAGCCTATCTATAGAGACAGATAGTCTTAAGATTAACTTCTGGGTCCACTGTTCAAAAATATCCTTCAGTATGTCCAATGTTAAAATATTTTGCTTCAATATTTGTAAGTCGAGTTTGAGCATTCTTGTCCTTTAATTGTAATCTTTAATTCCTTCTAGTTCCCTCTAGTGTCCAGTTTTTAAAGTCTTATCTTATTTTTTTAAAAAGAATTCAAATCAAAAGCTTTTTCCCTTGGGAAGGATTCTTCTAATTAATTCCAAAATTTTATTTCACATCAATCCGGACCCTTAGTCCATTTGTAACTTTCAAAATCAAAGTTCTCATCACCCTTTTGTTGTTTATTCCAAATAATAATAATAATAATAATAAGTCCTTAACCTTGTATTTAAAATTTATTTCACTAAGGATTGAAGGAAACTCACCCAGTGCTGTAAAACTTGTCAATCCAAAGGTCTCTAATAGCTGAAAAACAGTTAACAAGCAATTTCCAAAAGGGATTAGAAAAGGAAGGATGTGAACTTAGTGTCCTTTCAAAGGCACCGACCACAGTTTGAGCAAGATGGCTATTCCCTCATCTCCCAGAGCTCTAAACCCACTGGAGACTGCTGTCTTATAGTCTCCTTGTGAGAAATAACTGTCTGGAGCACTTGTGGGTGATCTCAAGTCCTCTCTTTGTCTGGGGAGTAATTATAAAGAGCCGGTCTACTCACTGGCTCTTCATTCTGTTGCAGTTGTTGGCTTCACTTTTTGCAGAGTTGTCATCAGTTCACCGTATCTTCCCCGAGCTGTTCTTGAATGTGGCTCCTTTCTTACAGAGCTAAACAAAGCAGTTAAAGGGAATATATATAGAGAGGGGGGGGGGGGGGGACGCGGTGGCGCAGCAGCTTAATGACGCTGAAAGCGCCGGCCAGAAATGGCTGACAGCTTCAGCGGTTCGAGTCCAGCCTCGCGTTAACAAGGTGAGCTCTTGTTTCTATACCCGCAGCTTCTGCCCACTCAGCAGATCGAAAACGTACGTGAGTAGATAAATGAGCACTCTCACTCCGGTGGGAGGAAAATGCTGGCAGCGACTCCACAGAGAGACGGGACAGTTGCCGGCGTCCGAAAAAGGGGCGCGAAGCAACGGAAATCCCGCCTCCTGTGCTGCCAGCTGGGCTGGCGCTCTAGGAATTAGGCTCTGGCAAAGTCTAATTCCGAAACTAGAAAGATGCAATTGCCTTGAAAACCGCTAGGGGGCGGTCACTGCAGGGTCAGTAATGACTGTTAAGCAGATTAAATATATATATATATAGAGAGAGAGAGTTTTGCCATTCCTTGCCAAAAATATGTTTTAAAACATCTCTGTTTGTGAGGTCTGTACTTTATTTATTTCTTTATTAAATTTATATGCTGCCCAACTCCCAATGAATCTAATCAGTCTGGGCAGCTTCCAATTCCCTGACACATATCACTTTGTCATTTTTTTTTTTTTCCTGAATTAGAATGGCAAAGTCATCCAACTAAAATAATGAAAGCACCAATTCATCACTGCAATTCTCACCAAAACAATAATAACAATCAAATACTTCACTAATCAAGGAACTAACGGCCAATGTCAGCTGGGATATAGCAATTTGGTGAAACGGACAGAATTTAATTTATCTAACCAACCATTAACTCATCAATAAAAGGATTACTAAACAGAGCATTAAAATTGTACATATAAATCTTGGTTATGTTTCTTCTATTAAAAATATTCAATTAGTTTGGAGAAGTCATTTACTTTATCATCTCTGCAATGTTAACAGCCATGATTTATCACTAATCTTTCATTTCATTTAGTTTGGACCTAATAGGAATGGCGATAACCCAATCACACTCCTAAATAGAGAAAATAATTGGATGATTGGGGATTTATTCTGACAAGCACGTAATGTTCATAGTATATGGTATGCATTGGGAGTCACATAGAAAATGGATTGACTTGACTAATTCCTCCTATAGCAAGGGAAGCATCTAATAGGGCCACCTCTCCATAATTTATCTTAAACTTTTCTTTGTTTTTGTTTTTCTTCTTCTTTTTAAGTTTCCCAGTTCAGCTATGGAACAAGATGTTCTTGAGAGCTATTGAGGTTTTTTGCATTGAGTTTGAAGATGGGTGCCACTGTTTCTAAGGGTGGCTTGGGAATTAAGAAGTGAGGGATAATGCAAGGATTTACATAAAATAGAAACATATAACAAAACACTGCAATATAGAAAGCTGGTACATGGAATTCTAGCCAGTCAGCAATTATCAGTTTCCAAATACTCCATTCCATCTTGCTGCCATCCAACAGATGGACATCATTCTGTGACCACAGTCACTGTCTTTCCCAGTCTTCATGGAGACCTTGAGCTTTACATGGCCTCTTCTGATCCACCCTGCCAAGGATGTGTTTTGTATTTCCCCCAGCACACTGATACATCACTATTTTTCTCAGTGGTCACACTTCTGTACTCACAACTTCAATAGCTGAATTTATTATTTGAAAGAACAAGCTTCTACTATATCCAAATGGATCAGTCCATCCAATCTTATACTAACTACTCCAGGGATCTCCAAGTGCATGGGGTTGGAAGTCCAGGAACTTGAGAACATGTAATGGATGCTTTCACAGCATGTCTGCTGAGCGAGGGATTCCCATCTACAGAAAGGTTACCCTGTTAGGGTAGGAAGTACCATAAGATCCTAACCTTATGGTACTTCCATAAGTTAGGAAGTACCATAAGGTCACCTCCTGTCCCTACTTTTATCCCTAACACTCTTGTTGGCTTCTTCTGAGTAGGTAGACATCCTTCCCAAGCAAAGCACTAGGTTGAATTTGACCATTGTTTCTATTTTCCAAGAAAGTTTGGGAAAGCTTGCTAGTTTCCATATATGAGTGTATGTGTCCTTAAGTGTGGTTGTACAGGAGAGATGGAACAAAGAGCCTGACAGGGGACTAAGATATCTTTGGGGACAGTGGCATCCCTGAATCGACTTATATGAGCATTAACTACCTCAGGACTTAAATAAAGACAGCAACCCTGTTGTTTAGGATACTTTCTAAAAATGCTTAAGATTCCAGTATAGAATCTTCTGTCTCAGAATAGGTGGTATGCCCAAAATAAGTGGTATGAAACAGAAAGTCATGACAACTGTCATTGTCATTTGCTAGAGTGCAATCAAGTATATGATGGCTGGATACTGTTGAACTATAAAGGCCTCCATCATTTCTGTCTTGGAAGTCTCGGCAGCCCATTCCTTGGAATTTGACTCAGTTTCTCTCACTCTTGCTGTTCCTTTGGGTGCTACCAGCCTGATGAGTCTATCTATGCATGTATGAAACCTTGATGGCATGTAGGATTTTGACATAAATCTGAAGGTTTTGTTGCAACTTTAAATCAGATAAGCCCTATCAACTGTGAAGCAAGGACACGGGGTTTCCTGGGATAACACTCTGAAAACCTCCTACTTCTATTCCTACTCTAGTTCTCTTCCCAACTCAAAATGGCCTACAATCACTGTTTTCAAGCCAAAATGAACCTAATTGGGGCATATCTTTTTTGAAGTTAAAGATAGAGATAGCAACAGGTGTCTCTGGGAGGCAGTTGTGACCCTCCTGTCTTCTGCTTTATAAAAACAGAAAGAAAGGTTTTAACTTTAATATGGAAATAAATGTAAAAACTTCCCCACCTTTGAATTTGCCCTCAAACCCTGAAAAGCAGCCCAAAAATGTATCCCGACACTGCAAAGGAGGCAAGAGTATGGAGATTATAGGACTGTTTTGGCCTCCCATCAGTCTTCTGGTCCCATTTCCACTTTTCAACCCCCACCAGAATGGGCCAAAAGTTCAGCCATACCCCTGCGATGACATTAGCAGATCACCAGATGGCTTCTGGTGACCCTTCAGAAGGTCAGGAGGCCATGTTGTGGTTTCAGACCCTTTAAGGTCTTCTCTTATCCCATGCCTGAGATAAGGGAAGGCTGCCTTCAACTAACCAGCAGAAAGAAGATGATTTTGCTTTTCTATTTGTTTTTTGGTAGGGGTTTTTTGGCCTGACTTGCATGCAGTCAATCACATTTGATGATGATAACTACCAAACTGTTGGAAGAAGAATGAAAAATCCTTCTTTTCCTTCATACTAGGATGCTGAGAAGTTAATAGCTCCAGACCATCTAAATTTCAGTAACAGAACTGGACGTTTCCAAGCATTTGCCAAATAAACAATCGCCCTAATGCTCTTGGAATATCTCTGCTTATTTCAAAACTAAAATATGATATGGTTAGACGTTTCATTATACATGAAGCATTCATGCATTGAAAGTTTCTTTTAATTAAGCAGCTAGCTATTTTTTAAAAAATTAGCTAATTTTCTAATTAAATCCACATGTAACCATAAATACAGGCTTTCAATAAATTGCTTGGTAGAATCACCATGTCATGCAGGGGTATGACACATAATTTTTTAATAGCCAATTAGTCCATTCTTCATGATCCGGAGAGGTATTTTTGTCTTGAATTGGTTAATTCAGCTTTCAGCTTGACATGCACCATAAGTTAGATTTCAACGTTCTGCAAACACTATTTGATTAGAACCTGGACTGAAGGATGGATTTCCTTGGGTTTATAACAGAATGTGCCAAAAGTAAAAGAGAAGAGAGAATGGTTTCTCTCCAGAAGGTTGTTCCCAAAAAGCATCTGGGATTGTTCTAGGGGAACTAATTTTATAAGTATATTATGTTAGCAGGGTGAAAGGATGCATTGAGGAACTATCTAGGTTATACATGGCTCCATGCCTAAACAGTATGGAAGTGTTAAATAGGTTAGGGCTTGTCTGTCTGACAGATCACCTGTCCTGGTGTGAACCTGCCATGTTTCTTAGATAAGCAGGAGACACCCCTTTGAAGACCCCCTTGCTGCCAGAAGCTCAGTATGCAAGAGAGAATCTTGTCAATCTTGTCATATACAGGCTATAGAATGCATTCCTCAAGTCCTGAGTTTGGCCACCCCGGTCCCAGTATTTAGAAAAATGCAAAATCCCATCTCTTTCACCAAGCTGTTGTTAGATGGATTCTGATTTTAATTATACCCATTTTAATTTTGCCTTCATTTAATTGCATTGGTTTTATCATTTAAGGGCCATAAGCTGACTTGAGTGATATATAAGCAGAAATGTAGGATATAAAATAAATTAGTCTCTTCCTGTTATATGTTGGGATAAGGATATGAGTATACAAATAACATGGATCCTTTTCTTACCAAAAGTGCAGCTGATACATGTGATGGCCCTCAGACAGGAGGGCAGATTTCCAAGATGCCATTTGGAAGCAAAGCCCCAAATCAAAATGTCATCCTGGATTGAAACTTTGAAGCTGAGAGATTCCTTTGTTAAAATCCAAAGGCCCCTGAAAATTGGTTCCCAACCAGTTTGCAAACTCATCTTCATTATGGAAAAGAAGTTCTGGGATCATGTTATTAGCAAACGTAAAGACACCATCTACTACCATCAACGTTCCAGTGTTCATTTTAGCCCCTCAAATCAGATCATTGAGCCCCTAAATCAATTTGATTTATCAAATCATATTGGAAGTCTTGAACTGATTCACATATTTGACTGTTTGTTTTCTTTGCTGACACATTTTAATCACCTTGGCTCAACTTATTGGATTGAATCCCCAAGTCAGATTGAATTGAATTGGTTACCTAAATGGAGTCACAAATCCAAATTGAATATTGGGTGATTTGCACACCCACGTTCCTCTTTCCTCCAGTCTAAGCTGGAAGAATTGCTATTCTGAGCAATTGTTGATTGTAATGCACAGTAAAGTCCCATTTCCTTCACAGAATATCTGTTCATGGTGGAGATAAAACATAGGAGGGATGTTTAAGTTAATAAATATTGTAATCATTCTTAATTTCATTATAGATTCCATGAAAAGGACTGATGTTTACCTTAACAGAACATAGTTCTCTGGACAATAATAGGATTGCAAAGTCCTCTTTTGAAATGCATAAACTTATGAGACAACTTTTTCCAGGTGGCAAAATTTATCCAGCCTGACTTTATAAGGGTGTGCAAATCATCTGAGATATGATTCAAACTGTTGTTTTGATTCAAAAAGTTGTTGTTTCAGTTTGATTTACATCATCAGTTCAAATATCAAATCAAGTGAATTCAGTCTGATTGTTGAATTTATCAGTGTTTTCTTTTTTCAAAAAGAAACATGGTCATACAGGTGCAAAAGTCCATCAAGTGCTTTAGAAGCAGTAAGTTTATTCATGCATTAAATTCATTCGATAATTCATTCAAAGAGTTCAGAATTTCACTCAGCCCTACTGATTTATACTCAATGGGCAACATGGCCCATTCTAATTGCTATGGAGTCAGGTAGCCAGTGACTAGGATTTTCCAGAGTTAAAACTCCCAAACATTTAGAAGGCATCATATTTTCTCCTTGAAAGGATACATTGAAAGGATTTAATCTTGCTTAGAATTTTTAACAATTTTGCAAAATGGGCTGAAGATAAAAACACATCTTCGGGGTGGGTTGGTTGGTTTTGTTTTTTCACATTCAAAGCACAGATCAATCAGACCAAGCCCAAACTTTGCTGGATTTCAAGGGAAATCATAACCAAACCAATTTCTGGTGGATTCTGCTCTTCTTATCTCATATTTGGTGGACTTGCTGCATTGCTACATCTCTTGAAACCAACTCAATGTAATGATTGATGAGCCCTAAAAGAGATGGCTCTCTGAACACCAACAGATTCTTCACATGTAGAGTGATTTGCATTTACATTAAAAGAGAAATGATTTACAAACAAGGGAAGTGCCACATTTTAATTTAATGATACGCATCTGTCCTACAACTTCCTATAAATATGTGATAGCTATCCCTTCTTATGAGGTATTTCATATAGAACAAGAAAGAGCTGACAGATTTAATCGGACTTGTAAAAGAAGCAACTGCTGATACTATGGAAAATATGATTAGGTTACTAATTATTATACATGTCCGAACCCTCTTTTCTTTCCCTCGCTCTTTCTCTCTTCCACAAGACCCCAATGTGTTCTGAAAAAGGGATTTAAAGCAATTAATGCTCAAGGCCTTTGCCTTCTGACATTGCCATCCAAGTTTAAAAAAAAAAAAATAACTTTTTGTTTTCAAAGGAAACAATAAATTAAAACATTTAACATTGCTCAAGGACCATATAGCTGTTTCTCAAGTATATAACATATTAAAACATTTTCCTTCACTGATCTTTCACACGCTGACAAAGCCCATGATAAGTGAATGTGACTGAAAATGTGTGAGTGATAGACAGAGAAAGATTGCCTAGAAAAACAATCTGTTAATGCCAGATATCTAAAAATTTATCTGCTGTGCAACATTTCAGTTTGCTTTTCTGCCTCCCATTATGCAGAAAACTGTAGAAGGTAATCTGAGGCTGATTATTTGGGTGGGGTTCATTGTTGGGGGGGGCTGTTTGAACAATCCAACAGATAAGAATTGAAGCAATTCATTTCCCAGAAACCTCTTTTTCCACCTTTATTTTTGAAGAATAAGAAGAGGAGGAAGAGGACGAGGAAGATCACCAAAAAATATTTGGCCATTTTGGCTTCCAAACTTTGGTGCCACATCTTCGGATTGTGAGGAGTACCAAATCAGGCCTGGTGGGATCTGCATTCAGATGGTAGGATGGAGAGGCATCCACCAGACAGAGGGTCATGGCTATCACAACTGCACAATCAAAACTTGGCCCCTGTTTTAGGTGTGGGCAATGCCCGAGGTACAAATAAGAAGGCTTCAGTGATGTGATCATTGCCATCTTGACTTTTTTGATCTCCCCCAGGGACACCCCCAATAAATATCATGGAATTCTTATGATTAGGAAGGGGGGTGGGGGGGTAGGAAAGAGGTTTGTACCCTACCCTGGGTAGAATTACCATTGCCTGGGCTACAAAATTCCAAAGAAGCACTACAGCAAAGAAAAACTCTAAATTTTGGGTTTCATCTAAAGGTTATGCAGATTTTTGCATCCCACCAGCCTAATCTTGGTGTATAACGTACAGGCCTATGTAAGGGGCCTTTGACTGTCTCAGTAAGAGGTGGCCATATCTGACTTGGAAAAATGTCAGATGGCCACGAGAGGGCAGCAAACTTTTGGCCAACTTTGCTGCCCACCACCAGCTTGTGGCTGGTGATGGTTTTGCATCTCAGATATGGCTACCCTACTTAAAGAGGTGTTTCATGCCAGGAGGGTGATCCCATTGTCCTCACTGAGAAGAAGCGATGCAGTTTTTCTGAACGAGGAACATTGCATCACTTTGCAGCCTCAATGGGCATTGGCAATAACTTCAGGAGGCTTAGGGCTGTTCACCTCATATGTTCAGAAACCCATCCTAGTGACTGAGAAGGTTGGCGTAGGCCCTTGGTCAGACAAAGCAAAACAAAGCAAAATTTCCATTTCACTGAACTCAAAAAAGTTATGTTGCTTTCTGGAGAGGCTTTCAGCAGAGAGGAGAGCTTCAATTAACCTTTCCCCAAAGCCAAACAAAATCTGCACAAATATCCCCTCAGATACGTAAACCCTTAAATAGTATGCTAGTTAAGCAAAGGTCCAGAGTCTTACAACAGGATTTGTGAAACTTTTAAAAGAAAACTTAGAATTCCAGAAGAACTTAATGCGGTTCTGTGAGAACTAAGGACACAGCCAGGAGTATCTACAGCAATTTTTCTAAGGGAAAGCCATCTCCCATTCTCATCATTGGACATGGATTTGTTTGGTTCAAAAAGGAATTGTGAATTTCAAGTTTCAATTTTTGGACATTGGCAATGTTAATTTCACATTTGCAATAAGCAATATACTTTTTATATTTACAATAATTGGAGAAACTTTATGGGAAGTAATTGGGGTATCCATTTTTGTGAAATTCAAATAACATGAATATATACATTTGCATAAATGAATTGCAATGAGCCCACATTTCATTTTATTGTCAATTTTTAATCACTAGAGTTTTGCCATCAGGGTTTCCAGGATATTTGTCTGTGTGTGTATGTGTGTGTGTGTGTTAACTAACAGTTTCTGCAGCCTGAAAAAGTTTGAAACCCTCTGTCCTACAGCTTGAAGGTCCCCTAGATTCAGGGTTACTCACATCAAAGTTGTTAGATTTTTAATATTTTCTCACTCTTCAATTTGAATGTTAATGCCAAATGTGACAGTTAATACTATGTTTATTTTATTGTTTGGATATTTTTTCTCCATGTTTCTTAGTTTTATGGGATATTTTAATTGCATTTATATTGCATCTGGTACATGATTTATGAAGCCACTAAATCAAGCCAACCTTCACTTGTTGCTAGGATGTTCCTGCTACTTTATCCCTTAAACTCATCTTGTTGACATTAGAGTTCTTCTCTAATAGCCTGATGGATCAGCTTCTGTTATTGATAGAACTGTGAATCCTGTTCTTTGGCTTTATTGGAAGATAGACTGTTAAAACAAAGGAGGAAAAGAACACATAGTGGCTGAATTTCAAGCCTGGTTAAACGTGACCATGTACGTCTGCCTTGCCGCACTTGTAAATGTGTATTGCTTACAGTGAATCAGATGTTTTCCTCCCTTTCTCAGAGAATGCCAGTGTAGTGCAGCAGTTAAGAAGGTGGACAGAGAGACTCAAATCCCCATTTGGTCCCATGGCTCATTAGCTGATTCTGTCTCCATTTCTTTCAAAACAGCCTATCTCACAAATGTTGCTTGGGAGATAAAGTGAGGGAAGGTCCCTGGGGACACCATCCTGAGTCGTCTCTCAGGACCTCAGAAGCAATGCCTGCCCTCTTGAATGAGGCTCCCCCCAAGATCTGGATGGCCCCCACTCTGCTGATGTTTAGAGGAGTCGTGAAGACCTGGCTCTTCATCCAGCCTTTGGCGAGAGAAAGGGAGACCCCTCGCTTCATCACGCTTGCATCTTTGATCTCTTATTGATTTTATTGTAACTTCTTTTTTTGAGTGCTGTGAGCTGCCCAGAGTCACTGGGAGCTGGGTTGCATACAAGTTTAATTAATAATAATAATAATAATAATAATAATAATAATAATAATAATAATAATAAAAAAATGTTCTTAGTGTCTATTCCTGCTTGGTTGCAGTGTTCACTTGTTTTGGGTTGTGCTTGCCATAGTTCTTAGAATGAAGTTGTTAATACATGGTGGGACAAGGAAGTTTTGTCTTTCAACTGGCATGTCATGGAGCCTGACTCTGATTAGGTCTGACAGAAAAGAACTGGCCCAAGGTCGCCCACTGCTTTCCATATCTAAGGAAGAAGTAGAAGCTGGGTGTCCCTGCTCCTAGTCCAGGACCCTCAGCGCTGCATCAAAAAGGCTTTTGGGCTGACAGAAAGGGGTTGGTCCTGTTCCCCCAGGAAGCTTCTGTAGCTAATGGAGGAGGTGGACTAGAACCTGGGGTCTCCAAATCCAGCACCCAGTCCAGGACCTTCACCGCTGCACCATACCAGGTCTCTGGATGTACACTAAATCACCAATGCATAAAATAGTCACTTCATTGCATTCTCTTCATTTGCCACTTTCTCCTTCTCCTTCTCTTCTCCTTCTCCTTCTCCACTGGAGTTGTCTTTTGTTCTTTCCCTGTCTCTTGAATTCTGAGCTTCTGAGCCAGAGCGATACATAAAAATCTTATTTGGACATAATTTATCATGCTGAATATACTGTTTGTATTAAACACAATAGGAAGAAAATTATTTAGATTTCTCTTTAATGTTCTTTTATCATACTAAAACAGGAAATAAAACTAAGTAAATGAATGTCTATTTGTTCAGGTTATAATAAGTGGGCAAATTATTTGCACAAGGCTATAAAATGAAGGGATGAAAAGATTTTGTAATGAACTTATTATGTTTTATGGCCATACATTTATTTTACACAATTCAAATCGTTTCAGCCCATTGAATCTAAGAAAATAATGCTTTGTTTTAGGTATAATTTTAAGGCAGGGGTATATTTAAGTGACAAACCAACAAAGCAATACACGTGTCATTGACTTAAAATGCACATAGTTAAATTGTATAAATAATTGATCTTGAAGCAGCTGTTGTTGTTGTTGCTGCTGTTGTTCCTGTCTATAAACATGGTTGAGAAAAAGTATATATTTAGGTTCAGAGTCTGATTCTCAGAAAGATATAAAACCATTTTGGACTTTATCGGCTGGATTTTCTGTTTCCCCAAAAATGAGGTATTTATCAACATTTGCCCATATTGTCTTCCCAGAAAGTTTTGAGTAACACAATCACTTCCTAACATCTCACTGTTTCTGATGAGACCTACTAGGCAAGCCCTGAAGTCTCTCCAACACAATCTCAGTTTCTAAGTCCCATTCCAGACCATCATAACAGCTCATCATGTCATCAGAACTTTATTTTATTATTGATTGTACTCACCGATTTCTTCCTCTTGGTTGCTAAATATTTGGTGATTTGAGCCTGCCTCAGTGGCTTTCAAACCACTCCTGAACCTCGCTTCCTCCTTTCCCCCATTTTCTTGCCCCCTCTTGATTGCATTCACAGTGGTCAGTGGAGGAGGTTTCCCCCTCCTATGACCAATACAACAGTCCAAAATTATTAAAATTCCACAGCCAATCAAATAGGGCTTAATAGAAGTAAAAATAAAAACAGTTTAAAAGCAAAATAAGACAAATTAAGACAAGGCTGATTCAAAAGGGAAAATCTACCATTCGGACCCAAGAAAATCTGTATGGGGTGTTTTCACATCATCTTCTGCCCTTCCTTTCAATCCCCAACATTTCCTCAAACAACGTAGGTTGGTGCAGATCTCTCTCCAAAGCTATTCACCCACTCTGCTCCCCACCCACCCCTTTTCTCCTATCTTCCCTGTTGAATTTTATTTTTTACTGAAATTTGAAATCTTGCAATGATTTAAGATGTGGGCTGCTACCTATAAAACTCTACAAGCTAGGACTTGGGAATGTTTAAAACTTCACTTTAGCTATCTTTGTAAGCCTCAACTAAGAAAAATAATTAAGTAGCAAATTAGCGCTCTATCCTAAAGTCCTCCCCATGATCACTGATATCTCCTTGTAGGATAATTCCACGCTGGATATACAGTATGCTGTGGCTTTGTGATGGACCAGGAATAGTAGAGGTAGTCCTCATTTAGTGACTGCCTCATTCAGCAACCATTCGCAATTACAACAGTGATGAAAAAGTCACTTTCTGACCAATCCTTGCATTTATAACCTTTGCAGGTCTGTAAAGCAAAGGAAAGCTGAAGTAGGATCATAATCACAGTCATGGTTTCACTTAGCAACCACTTCGCTTAATGACCAAGTTGCTGGTCGGTAATGAGAACTACCCATATTCTACTGCATTTGGATGACTTGCTTGACTATTTAGCAATGCGTAGGCAGCAGCATAAGCGGGATTTGCAGATGACCTGCTTAGAGTCTAGCAAGAGCTAGCAAGATAGTTTGCTAAAATAAATATTTTTATAATTAAGCATGAGTGTTGCATATCCCCATGTGGGAATGACCTTGGGAGACAGGAGAAGAGCTGCATACTGGACAATGGTCAGAGAAGAGGCAGCTGAGTCCGTAAAAGGAATGAGGACATGGCAAACATCTCAGAAGGGACCCTCCCTAGTTTCTTGGACTGTAAAGGAGAAGGAAGAGAGAGTTATTTCAGACTTGGAAGATTCTGTTAATGTAACCTTATGATAAAGTTAGAGCTAGTACTTCTGGGCGTTCTTCTTGTCTGGACTACCTCGCACGGCTGACAGATTGGTTAGCTTATGGTCACATAAATAATTGTGCCCATGTTCCATAACCATAGAGCTGGAAGGAGCTCTTAAGGCCAGGGAGTCTAACTCTCTCTGCTCAGTATAAGAATCCAGATTGAAAATCCCCAGCAATCTCCCTGTGCGTGCATGGAAAACAAACCTAGCAGTTTGGCTTGTTGGCCACTGATTCAGCTGTCAAACTGCCCTTACTGTTACCTTTTTTCCCATAATATTCAACCAGAATGTTCTTCCATCTTATATTCTGGGATAACAGAGAACTGTATCAGATATTGGAAAGATAATATTATGCCTCTGTTCAGTCATCTTTTCTCAAGGCCAAAAGAGCCTTCTTCCTCGTTCCAAGAACTCATCCTTGTTGCCTGCTCTGCACCTTGATGTCTGCTTTAAATGCAGAGTATTTCCTTTGGTGGTTATTTTTAAGCAGACTAATTTTGTACTTTCTGGATTAAAATGCAGATTGGAACAAATATATCCTTCCAATAAGGCACTTAGTTGAATTTGGCAGTGCAGTTTATGAGTGCAAAATTGCATGCATAAGTTGCACTTCCATTTAGGGAAAGTTCTGCATGAATTTAAATACAAATTCATTTTGTGGTGTAAATGTCACAATTCATAGAAATTTAGCCAAACGTGGGCGTATAAACATCTGTTTATTCTTAGCTAGATGAGATGTCACATCAGCATCTGGATGTTGTCCAGCCTCTCCAGGAGCTGAACATCTGGAAATGCCTTTAAAAACTAAATGCTATTGATCAGCTGTTCAGAAATGTACTGGGGGGAAGATTTACTTCCCTACTTCCTTCTCATATGGGTGGGATTTTACCTATTTATTCTACTCCTCCATTTGATCCTTGATGGAAATGAAATCGATGGTCTTATTCTTCTCGGCAAGATGATCACTTCCCTGGTACTGTCATCCTGGCAGCTGCTCAGGCTGATGTAATTATTTTTAATTGTTTTGTGTGCCATAAATCTGATAAAAGCAATCTTAATTTTAACAGTAAATAGGTTTTACTGCCAAGTTATAGTGTTCCTTATAGCTGTAAGATGGTAACAGGTAGGTAAGGGGAGGGGTTGTCTACAGGCTCATGGGTGCCTTCATCCATTACAAAATCAGTGGAATGTTTCTATTTAGCCCATAAGATTGAAGAAAAGGGAGCGTAAAAAAAGGATGATAATATGCTAATGAAAGCAATTAAAAGTTATGAATAATATTGACATCTCTTTATGATATTCCAGGTGCCTTTGAAACAGCAGAACAATCTACACTGCAACCACCATTTTGATTTCTTCCAGTTGGCATTAATTAAGCAGCAGCTAATTATTCTGAGTTTTTGAAGAACTTCAGGCTGTTTTATTGGATTTGGGGGAGGAGGAGGAAAATAGAAAGTAGTCTGATATGTAGAATGATCTTATTTTCCATTTAAGGGTTCAGTGGTTGAAAGCTCCCTGAGACAATAATAAATTCAATAAAACTAGTGGCATGATTCGAGCGTAGAAGAAAGCTAGAGGTGGAAGGGACCATCTAGGCAGTGTTTCTCAACCTCAGCAATTTTAAGATGTGTGGACTTCAACTCCCAGAATTCCCCAAACAGCTTGTTAAAGTTGCTGAAATTGAGAAACACTGATCTAGGTCACTGAGTCCAGTTCTGTGTTCCATGCAGGAATTGAACATTCAAGTCCCTAACTAGCCATGAAGGCTCACTAGGTGTTTCTAGACCAATAAATAAGCTTCTGTAGGAGCAAACTGTCTGGTTTAGGGGAAGGAACACCAAAGATTTCCAGACTGCCAACTGTGAACACAGATTTTTTAAAAAATGTAAATAGATATACCCAATCTACCTTCTGTGGCCACACGATCAGTCCAGGCTCATATAACCAGGAAGTAACATTTACTTTTAAAAGTTAAGGAAAGGTAGAAGGGGCCCTGTAAAAGGTAGGAGGTAATGCAAACATCCTATGCACCACCATTTTATTTTATTGTATTGTATTTTATTATTTTATTTTATTTTTGCAACGGGAAGCAAATCTTAGCCAGTTTTGTTCAAACTAGCTCTTAATCTCACCTTGAAACTGCTGCAAGAAAAACATCCAAGTTTACTGCAAGATCTGTGGCAAAATTATTTTTAATCCTTCTTCACAACTTAATTTCCTTTGTAAGGTTGTTCAGAACATAACAGGATGGGGAGAATCTTCCACAATTTTGGAAGGTAAAGGTAACCAAAAAATGCATTAAAAAACCAGGAATTTTCTACTGATCCTTGCACATGACAAACATGGGTAGCTCTGAAGCCTGTTCCTCAGAAATGTAACCAGCCTTCTCAACTTTAAAAGTATATAAAAACCCAGCAATTTAAACTGGAAGACAGGATTAAAAAGAGGAAAAAGTAGAAAATGTGTTAGCTCCTGACATACTAACATGCATTTTAGAGCTTTAAATAATAACTTATATGCCATTAATTTTCTTCATTAATTTTATTTTAATTATAGTACCCATTTAAAAGGCTTTCCCCCCCACCCCCCCTTCTCCTCAACCAAATATTTGTCTAGTTCTGCCAGTTAGTTCATTGTCCTGGGCTGTTTGCTCTTTGATCAAGTTGAAACTCTGTTATACCTCCCATAAAACCCATTAAGCAATCAATAAAGTCATTCAATCATTATTTTTGCAACATTTGTCTATGGTATCCCTTCCAATGGTACCAGTGGTACTATATAGATGTTAAGGAGCAGGTGAGAAAGGACCAACTCCTGCAGCACCCTGTAAGTCAGGGGCCACCAGGATGACCTCTCAGAATGGATTGGAACCACCCACTGAGGAACAAGTGGAACCACCAGGCTTTTTTGCCCTTGAGAAAAGATGACTGACAGAGACATGATAGATATTATCTTTCCAATATCTGATATATGCCTTACAGAATTATAGCAAGGTTGGTGACAATCAAATCTGGTGGTGATGGGGAGATCATTCCAGAGGGCAGATGCTGCCACAGAAAAATAATGCTACCTAGGTCCACCCAAATGACATTGGCACAGAGACAGGACTTGGAGCATGCCCAACCTGGAAGAGTGGGTGAGATGGGATGATGTAATTGGAGATAGTGGTCCCAAAAATAACAAAGATCTGGGCCATGTAGGAATTCAGATATCATCATCAGCACCTTGAATTGCACCTGGAAGCCTGTTGGGAGCCAGTGCAGCAGTTCCATCCACTTATCCATGTTGAACATTCACAGATTCAGAAGACCATGTGAAGAGGTCTATTAAGGAAGGCACAAGGTGGGAAAGTGGAGATTGTTGGTGTAGTAATTAAGCCGGTAGACTAGAACAGCCCTGAAGTACACAAGGTAGTACACAAGGTAACTTTAGGACAGTCATTCTCTCTCAATCCATCCTATTTTGCAGGATTGCTTCCAGGATATAACTGGGGGGAATTTCATGTATAGCAGATTCCCTGGAATTCCCAGATAAAGGACAGGTTGTGAATTCAATAAGTCAATAAATATTTATTAGTCTAGTAGAAAGGGCAAGGTAAGATAGCGAGGAAGGTGTTGGACTATGATCAATGACAGTTGCCCCTAATTCAAGTCCATCCTCTGGGTTATTTTGGATCACACTTTCCTTCTCTGCCCAAGCAACCTCACTGGGTAGTTGTTGTGGGAATAAAATTGGAAGTAAGAGCATTATGTAGGCTGCCTTGAGCATCTAGAATAAGGTGGAATACAAATGTAACTAATAAATAATAAATAAATAGGTCGTCTCTGCTAATACAAGGTAACTAATCCATATTAATAAAGGTGCATTGCTCCCTTTTAAATAAATACCACAGCTTTTAGCAATCTCAGTGAGTGCAACCAGTGAACATGGATTCTGTGCCAGCAACATCTGCAAGGCCATAAGTGAAGTATCCAATAGGAGTGTCATGGTAGTCAAGAAGGTAGCCACAATCATGCCAACAAAACCTGCTCAGTTTTTTTTTTTTAGTGTGTTATAATGTATGAAAAAAGGTGTGGGGCTTCAATCATGTGATTATAGCTGCCATCTTGACTTTTATGAACTCCTCCTGCACCACTGACATTTCACCCTGAGTCCTAGGCCTGAAACTGGGTAGGAGGCTCTCAAACCTCTCCCATCCAAAGTCCAACAACCAGCAAAGCAATAACTGTTCTCTGCAGTTTGTAGACCTTTTACTTTTCTGTTGTTTCAGGCTCAGGGTAAATAATGGATGAAGCCTGTGGTTGAAAAGGATTTCATTTCTACAGAAAAAAATAAGGCAAACTCTATGAGGATTGTGCCAAAATCCACAAGTGGAAATCTACGTTCCAGGCTGTGCTGTAGGCAAACTTTTGGCAAGTTCAAATTTTATTGATTAGTCATAGAATGAGATTTCAGAGATCTCAGTAGATTGTATGGTTAGGGTCAGTTATTGTTGCCATTATTGGTGTCTCCAAGTCTGATTGATTGATTGATTAATTATGTGCCATCAAGTCTTTGTCGACTTTTAGTGAACACATCAATAGATTTGCTCCATGACCAAGTTTACTAGAAGGGCCATATATTATCAATTTATATTCCATAAATAACAGTGCATTCTTAAATTCCAGTACAAAGCACACCATTAAAACAATTGAGCACATTTTAAATTCATCAGCTGCTAAATTATTGTACCAACAAAATTATTTCTATGCAGCTGCAAGTCCCACTGGATTCAGTGTGACATAATCTCCTGGAACCATGCATACAGCTCCAAGATTTATCTAAAGGTCCTTAATTCTCTTCTGTAAGTATATAGTTTTCTATTCATAAAGGGGATGGTCAATCTCAGTTCACTAAAAGATACTTCAGTGAAGCTTTGCTGCAAGAATTCTCAATTCTAAACAATCCATCCTCCTTGTGTAAACTCATCAAAATAAGTGCTTTTACAAAGAATTGATAATTGGAGAACGCTCAAGGATATAGGTTCCAAAGCTTAGGGACAATCCCAACATTTAATTGCTAAAATAGAAGGTAATGAGGTTTAAGAACATATGTCTTCTAAATAAGACATTGAAATTTCTAGGCTAACTAGATAGCCTAACAAGATATCAACATCTTTTCTATCAACAGCTTTCTAAGTAGAAAGGTGAGTGCAATTCAGACTTCCTCCATCAAAAGTTTGGTAGTGTAAAAAATCATACATGCAGCACTTCCCAGAAAACATCAGCTCATCTTTTCTTAAGGGATATTAGGACTTACACTGAAGAAAAGAGAACATTGAAACAGATTAAATAAATAAGGGCTGGAGCACGGAACTGGATCACTGAATTAACCCACTTAACCAGTCATGACCAGCTGGAAATTTATGTTATAGAAGGGTATCTTGTTTAGCACCCTGATAAACATTTCTTGCACATGTATGTATTTGCCATTCAAGACAGATGATGATGATGATGATGATGATGATGATGATGATGATGATGATTGGCAAATATGAAGAAACACAAACTTGATTACAAGGTGGCAAAAAAGATGCATGCATGTATGTGAATGTCCTCTCTTTCATCATACAACCAGACATCTTGCTAGTGATCTGCAACCTCCCTGGCTTCTCAAATCTTTTCTTAAATTCCAGGAGAAAACACCACAAAGGACTTTTTTCCCCCTACAGGAACATACAACCAGGGCATGGTTTTAATAATGATCCACCATCTTGTAGATTTTGAAAAGTCCCCTCCCCACTCCCCCATTACCCCTGCATCATTTATCCACTTTTTATACCTCTGGAATAATTTTAGGACCCCCTACCAGAAAATTGCATGACCTTCATTTGTCCTTATTTTTCTAAACTGAAAAGCTCAGAAGCTTCAACTAGTTCTTATATCCATAGTCCAATTATGCAGCCTCTCCTCTCCTATCTTCTCCTTTTTCCCATAGCAAGAGATCAAATACTTTTGTAGTCTTGCAACACACCTTAATTTCTGCGATAAGTCCATTGGCCAGCTCTGGGGCACATTTATTCTTCCAATGCCTGGCTTTGGTTAAATGCAACTAGTTTTGTTCAAACACAGCATTATCTGCCAATTCTATTTTGGAAAGACTACTCAAATATGCACATGCATTTAACACATGATTTAGGAAACGTGGAAGACAGTGCAAATGATCCGATTGAGAAAATGACAATGTGTTTGATAAAATGGAAACAAGCATTTTGGTGCAGTGCTAGCAGCTGGGTGGATATATTTAGCAGAGCTGAAGTGAGCATTAGATAAAACATGAAGCAAAGAACATTTATCATGGGAAGGAGGAGAACAGTGGGTCATTTGGCAGGTGGCTTACGCATTTCCTCCAGGATGTTGCTTGTAGCTACAATAGTAATTCAGCCAGAGCAGAATAGGTCCTGCACAGACATTCATAATTAAATGTATCAGAAGGTAAGTGTCCAACTGTTCTGGAGGTCAACTAGGTTGACCCACAGATAAGAATGTCTCTTTCTTCCAACATGGGCCACATCTCCACTTTCTCTGCTGTTGTATTTTTGATAAGATCTGCAAACAAGGTCATAAGGAGCTGGATTTAACATCTTAAAGGGATCAGAACCAAGGAAGTGTCACTTTTGAGCTTTATTATAGGGAAAATCAAGCCTGATTTGGAGGCAAAGAAAGATCACATCTGAGAAAAGAATAGAGACAGATGTGACCAAGTAGACATGCAAAACATGGAATGCATAATGACGGCTGGCTTTCTTATGTATTCTTGTTCCCCAGACATGCTACATAGAGAGAGAAGAAAATGCAAAGCAAGGTGAAATTTCATTGGAAGCGCTCTGAAAATTTACATTCCTTACGTTTGTGAAAAGATAGAAGCCATGACATTTCTGCCCTGAAATTTCACAAGAGGCAGAGAACCACAGGACTCACTATTTTTGAAAAAATCAAGACTGAGTCAAAACAACAGCAATCTAATAATGGACAGTGAAATCCTCAGAGGTAAAACTTTGCTTCTCTAACCTTCAACCCAAACCTGAAATGTACCTTTCTTGATCTCTAGGCTGCAGTGAAAAAGGAAGAGTGGGTAAGAACACAAAAGAGATCAATCTCTCTCACTACAGCTTGGAAAACCAACCATTGCCAAGGAACAACACCTAAATGCTTTTGCCCTCCTTCAAATTCTGTTGATCCTCAGTGCAAGGGAGAATTTGATGTACACAATATGTATTCCTAGGAAATCTTTTTGCTGGTGTCCAATGACACTTCCCACTGGAAAGCTGGAGAATGGATTTGTGGACATCTGTTATAGATACTGTTACTTTTAAGCCAGCTATATAAGAGATGCCTGATATATATTTTGATTAAGTAATATTTCCAAAGTCATTTGCAATCCTTGAGAACCATGTGAAGACCATGGGTTTGTACTACTTTAATTATATTTTAATATAAACCATTCTCATTTTTCTGTTGAATATAAATGGCTTTATGTCAAAGGTAAGCAGCTAAGTCAAGTATTGATAAAGACAGCTGCCCGCACCTGGTATTAGACACATCCATGCACTTTAACCTTGAGCATGTAATTAATGTAAACTGTAATTAATATGGTTTGCCTTGACCTTTCCTTCCAAACAATCTGAGCACTAATAACCACCACAACAAAAGCTGGGTGGATTTGTCTGCCAAGTTCACAGCTGGTGCATAAAAGCAGGCTCCACAGAGATATTTTCAAAAATGGCACATTAATTTGCAATGAAAAGGAAGTTTATGCAAAAATGTACATGTATTTTCATGCATATTTCCCCAAATAGATTTATGGCGATATGCATATAAGCATCGTTGTTATCGTGGAGATAATATTGGAGGAAGAAGTGGAATATGCACCAGCTTGAGCTCAGGGAGAAAAGGCAGGATAAAGACCTCACAAATTAATAATAAAAGGGCTGGAAGAAAGCAAGTGGCAGGAATGGCCCAGATGCCTGCTTCACCAGGTACTCAAAAACTTGTCAGCCTCCAATTCCTGATCTAACCCTAACCAATGATATAGGGAGAATCAAACACCATTTGAATATCCCCTCTTTGAAAATGTATCTCGCAACAGATTGAGCAGGTCAGTAATGGAATCAGTGACCCAGAGAGATGCTGGCTTCTCTCCATGGACATGTTCAAGCAGTGGCTGAACAGCCATCTGTCTGGGAAGTTCCTGCACTAAGCAGTTGGTTGGAATCAGTGGCCTAAATGCTCACTTCCAGTTTGAGGAGTCTATCATTCAAAATCACCCCGTCATCCCTATTTTTTGCATAAGCAGAGAGAACCTAGTATGACTTGTTCCTGTTTTCACAAATTCATACATACCACATCAATTTCCTACATGAGTCTCTGTGATTCTTGAGGGCAAATATATGGACTAGCTGGAAAATATGTGCTATTCAAGAAAACATGATTTATTTCTAAGTAAACAAGTCCATGGGAACAGATTTTCGAGCAAATGAACATTTGGTTATCAGTACACAATATATCCACACTGCCCAACACAGTTCTAGTGCCTAACTGATTTCTTAACATACATCCTACTAAAAAGAGCCTGTTAACCTAAATCTCACTCAACATTTGAAGAATGACTTCCTTTTACTCCTCAACAAGTTGAGTAGCAATATTTGCTATAGACCCTGAAGTTGTTATGTCCTTGATTTGGAAATATGTATAGTCTGGTGAGGTCAAGAGAAATTCATAGATATCTTGGGAATGCAGCCATCCTGGGGGAGCTTCACAATATGAGATGCCAAGTGATCAGTAGAACAGGTCTGAGGGCTGAAGGAATGGAGAAGATATGCACGAAAGATGCAGATGGTACAACCCCATTAAACCCTTTATTCTCATCATTGTGGCCCTTAGATGTTCTATAGGATATCTGAACAATCTAGCCAGTCAACAGAATGTGTGTTGGCATTGTGGGTCATCAGAAATGTTCTGGATCCATGCGATCAGATATTGTTGGCTTTGGCCACTGGAAAGCTTTATTCAAAGAGTCAGTTCCAATAACATAATTTCTGGGATCACTTCATAAAATGTATCCTAAAAGATACTTTCTGGACACTAAATGACTTGCTGGTTTACACATCAGTCTAATAATAAATAGCTGCAGAACATCTATCTAGTGTATCAGCAAGATCCTACTGCTCATACAGCTATTAGGGGCAGTGAAAACTTTTTCTTTAAATGATGTCAGGATCTGGTGGCAAATAGGTAACATTCAAAATACAGCTGCTGTCCCACTATTATTCCAGTTTTCAAGAAAGATGACTCTAGCATAAGAAGATGCCGTGTTATGGAGACCTTATTATGGATCAAGTGACATTGCAATGTGGAGATGAGACTTATAACAGTATCTTCTACAATAGGAAGTGACATCAGAAGGGGCCTGTAGAGAGCTCAAAATAATGGTGTTATTGTCCTGGGCGTTCAGTCACAGCTCAAGTTCTTTATTTTCATATTCCTACGTTTGCAAGGGTTGAAATTAGTCTCTTTTTCATTGCCCTTATAAATTCATCTTGATTATTAGTGCTCAGGAGCATGGCAATCCACAGGGGAGGAAGTGTAGATGCACACATACAGACAGACAGAGAGAGAGAGAGAGAGAGACTCACTGTCACACTATATAACAAAGTTTACCTCTAAGCTACAAATTGCTAAGGAAGAACCACTATGATGGGCACATAAGAAGTTGTCTACTTAATGTACTTGATTGGTTCTATTTAGAATATTTTGTTCTAGATACCCACATCCATACCAATGCATCTTTTATAACCAGCCATGCATGGGCGGAATAGACAATTAAATTCTTGTGTTACGCCTAGACAGTCCTATTGATCAGTGTTCCACTTCTTCTTCTTTTTTTATGGCAATGAAATTAGGATTAGCTCGCTTAGGGTATGCAAAAAGACAAGACATACTGTTCTGATTCCAGAAGTATCAAACACATGTTGTTGTGCATTCTAAAACAAACTGAATTTCAGTGCAGATGGAAGCCAGAATGACTGATTACATATGTAGGGATAAGGAATGTCCAAAGATGCTTGTGAAAAGAGTGCAAGGAAATAAATATGAAGCTTCTTGCATACTGCGACTGAGAACGTAGCCCTGAAAGGTTCAAATATTCACTGCTAGCCTAAGGAAGACAGTTCTAGATCATGGTGAAACCATGATCAATTAAAAATAAAGAAGTTTCATATTCCAATTATGGTAGTATTCAAAGTTGTTTGAGAAAGTAGACTTTTCCAACCATAAGAAAGAACTATTAGATATGTGATATTATGACACAAACCCATAGTATTCCTTACTTTTTAAGTCTCTAGGTTGTAGTATACAGACAGCCAAGTTATTAAAAATGTAGTGCTTACAAGACAGTGTTTAATAATCTTTATTGGGTTATGTCTCTATGTGATTTTAACCTTCTTCCATGATTTCTAAATGAAAAACAAAGCCCGTTTTATTCTCAGGTTCCCAAATCCCTGTTAAAAAGAAAGAAAGAAAGAAAGAAAGAAAGAAAGAAAGAAAGAAAGAAAGAAAGAAAGAAAGAAAGAAAGAAAGAAAGAAAAAGCAATTAGTTTAGTTTTATTGCATTGCAAAGTATCTCGTTGGTTTTATGGCATTCGACCGAAAAAAGGCACATTTTGGCTCCTTTAAGGTCTGTGAGGTATAATGAAAGTGTATAAACACTTCGCTTCTGGCAAGAATGCTCAATTCTTATAACTGTCTGCTTGGGAATCAGGTTTTTTTTAAGAGTTTTGAATGGCAAGCTGGGAAATTAAATTGACCTCCTTGAATTTTGGTTCAGTGAAATATATGGGGTGGGGTGGGGGAAAATGGGACTGTCCTGGTTTCACACTTTCAACGGTTAACTCCACTCCACTCTACTCAGCATAATTGCTTTCTTTATTCAAGGATTTCTTCAAATCATGCAGCACTTTGTTTGCATGCAGGCTTAAAGGACAATAAGCATGAACTTTGATCACAAGATAATCAGAATATGCAAAATATGCATCGATATAAGTTGTATCTTCTGTGCCAAGTCCCTCTAATCCTTGTTGCTGCTATGGAGGATGGGTGAAAAGGAATGCATGAAATTCATTTGCAGAACTTTTTTTTTTCTCAGCCCATTTCTTTATACTTAAGCTGAGATTGGAGGAAAAAGAAAATAAGTTAATTATAACACATTTCAGAAGCAGTTCTGAAGTTGCAGGGGAAGCTAAAACCTGCAGTTTCCTGAGATACCAACAACTAAGGTCTTCCATGGTCAGAGAGGCATGTGATATCAATTGCATCACAACACAAATTACATTATTAGCATCATTTGCACCATGTTCCAACATATGCAGTGTTGTTGTAGCTTCAACCAGAAGCCTGTGACCATACTACCTGGTTTCAAATCAGTTCAGGGAGAGACAAGATTAAGCCCAGCCAGCCTATTCTTGGGGCTTCTAGTCAGCCAGTTGCTGCTAACTGGTATCTGCACCAATTCTTTGGATCTGTCAGAAGGATAAATGCTACCTTGGTGTCCACTGCCTACTTGTCACTCTTCAAGGTAGGCCAAATCAGAAAACAGACATCACAAAAATTACTGGAATTCTACTTGATTGTTACAATAGAATCTTAAAAGCCTGACAGTTTTTCTTTCTCGTCTCTTATACCAAAGAGAATCAAAGTGGGGCAATCTTGAGTTTCTTTCTCACCCCCTCCCTTCTTAATGGGATAAGATGATGTTTTCATAATTGCAGCCACAAAGCTTTGCCAAGGCTGTTTCTGTACTTCATGCTAGTCCACTTCCATGATGGTTCAGTTTGCTGGTTGTTCCGAAGATCTGCCTTCACTGCTTCTACCTGTGTCCTACTCTCCTAAAGGAAGGGAATCTTTAAATTAATCTGCTACCTCTAATTCAAACTGGCCCTGCCTCTTTGCGGATTCTTCTTGCTGTGAGCATTGGTCATACCCTTCACTCTTGTGCCAGTCTAATAACACTGTGGATAGAGAACTGTCACCTGTGAAGCTGATACCATGAAACCAGATCTTTCTTCCTCTCCTTCATATTTGGGATAGACTTAAGGGCAGCCATTAGAAAAGTAAAGCTTCTGTAGTTTGGCATCAGTATCACCAGTCAGTCTTGAGTCCTTTGGCAGATCCTTTGCTTTCACACCAGAGATATTGTAATCTACTCTGAGCATCGGTCAAGGATTAGAAGAGTCTATATATTGATAGAAGAATGGCTTCTAGAGATTGCACTTTGTTACAGCCCTGCTTCTATTTCGAATATTTTCCATGCCCTAACTTTGAAGGAAAGATTCTGAAACCAGAATGTATAAGAGATCCAAAGCATCAGCACCATCACATTCATAATTATTTGATTGTACAGCAAAGTAGATTTCACTTATGACACGTTCTAGCAGCTGCTGGATGAAAACAGAGATACTGAGTTGATAAAGAAAGATGACGATGATGATGATGATGATGATGGAGGAAGAAGGGAAGAAGAAGAAAGAGGAGGAGGAGGAAGAAGAGGAGGAGGAGAAGAGGGAGAGGAAATATTCTAAACTAGTTAAATTAAAATTGAGAAAATTGGCTATTTCAGTTTGGACTTTCCCTGCTTAACATATTCTTTGGCTTCATAAAGTTATATTATCTTGACTGGAAACTATGACAATAGTTGAAAGGGTTGGTATCATGCAAGAAGTTGTAGCCATTCCCCAGCTTTGGAATGGCCTCCCATAAATTGGGTGCCTGCCAGTAGGTCATGTCCAAATAATTTATTAATTATATTGCATTTATAATAACAGGCAATCTCATCTAATTCGTGTGATTAAATATAGAAATAAATAAAAATAAAAACCCCAGACTCAGCTTTGATATAATAAGGTCCAGTGCCATCTAGTGACTAAAGTATATAATAACATTATCCATACACTCCTGAAGCTTGATAACATCACCTTGTGCTCTTACTGTTGATCTGAAGCAGGGCAGAAAAATGAGGACATCATAAGAAAGGGCAAGTTTAATCACTAATGCAGCGGCTGGAAGGACATGACATGGGACTTATATTTTTAATTACAGGATGGAACATGTCATTCTGCCCTTAACTTCACAATTAATTTGAGAGACAGGGAAGGCTGCTGTTTGCAGCTGATAGCTGACTCTTTTAATAAGATATAATGCTTGATTCCTACTGAAGTTCAAAGAATGTAATCCCGCCTTTGGTCACCATCTTTGATACATGGATTAATTACAGCTCATTGTTATGGGGTGGGAGCTCTTACAAGAGTGCTTAGGGGTGATACTGTTGGGGATCATTGGAGGAACACCGCCATTTTCTGGGTGTACTTTAATGTTTCACACTTCTGGTATTATTTCTTACTCATTTTTCATTCTTCCCAGAGTAGCAGCTCTAGGGTGAGGAAACAGTAACCTCTGTAAAACCTGACTTCCTTTTCTGGCAAGTTGTGTGGTTAGATAGAGAGGCATGTTTCTGAACATCTACCACAAAAATGAAGAGGGTGAAATAGGATGATCTTCCCAAAAACCTAGAAGTAGCCATGGTCAGTCAAGATCAGGCTGGGACAATAAGTAGTAACAATCCCTACTTTATTATAGTCAATGACCAGAATTCAACTTAAAGAAAGTAAAGCTTAAAACATACAAAATAAAAGAAGATAAAAATAAACAACCGTAACTACATAATCAGTATGATTGGTTACAGCAGGTTTCACAAACAATAAAACAAATTTTGGCCACGTTCAAAGAAATGGAATCATATTGGATGCCTAACAGCAACTGCATAAAATACATCCAAATGGCTCAGAAATTTAATTGATAGAGGGGTATGAAATCTAGCTGTGAAGCAAGACATGGATTGTATTTCCAACCATCTCTTCACAACAAGAATGGGGATTTTCCTAAACTTTCTTTCAAAGACAGCTGTTGGAAGTGTGTTAAAACTTGCTAAAGTTAATGCTCTCCTAAATTTAGAAATGGATATTTAGTTTAAGTATCTTGCTGGTCTTAAAAAGGGATACACAAGACAAAAAATCTCTAGGAAGGGCTGACAAATCTAATCGGCTTTCTACATTCATAACATATTGTTTAAGGATTGATATTGTCTGCTTATAGCCCATCATTAGCTATCCATCTCATGAAAAACCATAACTTTGCAACTTCTGATGAACTTTGCAAATCAGTTCAAAGTGATCAGCTAGGATCAGGGGATATAGGCCCATTGGAAGCATTGTAAGAACTTAGTATTGCCTTTAACCAAAGTCTGCGAGATTGCCTCCCCATCAGATCTTGAACTGGTCTGATGTCTGGAAGAAAGAAATACTGGTAGAACTGAACATTTCTGTTAATATGCTAAAAGGTCTTGTGAACACAGAGTTTCTCTCTTACCAGTGGAAAAGAGGCACTCATTTTAAGACAGTCTGACATAGCAACAATGACATTGGAATGATAAAGCATTAAAAATGCCAGTAGTCCATCATTTATGGATACACGCATGGATTAGGGTTTTAATAAGCACCTAATTATGCAACAAAAGGATGTATAAAGATGATTTACCATTAGAAAATGTTTTAGCGAGAGACCATAAATAGGAGAAATGATCAATCTTCAGATAGTTTCTTGACCTATCGCCCCATTAAATTGCAGTATCACAACTGCATGTTAATATTTCTTCTTTCTTCTGATCTCTGTTAAATGACAATGTAAGCATTTCCCTTTGAGCTGACCTGGAGAATACAGAAATACTCATTTCATTACTGCATTTTATAACCTTATTCTAGTTTAATTTTGTCTTCAGGCTCATGTCTCCCTTTTCCAATTATCTCTTACAGATTTTGGCTCAGCTTCATTTTAGGAAATCTAGTTTAATACAAAAAACATCAACGAATTGTTTCAACTTTCTAGAATGTTTATCATTTATCCTAACCCTCTTCAAGTTATCCCAGTTTTTAACATTTTGGGAGCAGTCTTCCCAATGTTGCATTATACAGTAGTCCTCATTTAGTGACCATAATTGGGACCCACAACTCGGTCATTAAGCAAAGTGGTCACTAAGTGAAACTGTGACTGTGCTTATGATCTTATATAAATGTGAGAATTGGTCATAAAGTTAGTTTTTCATCTAGTTTTTCAATGAATTTCCATGTCCAGCTAACAAAGCCATTGGACACGTCAGTTTGGAAACTTGCAGAAACAGACAGAGATAGAATATTCTCAGCTGGTATGTTAAGTATAGATCTCTTTCCTACACTTATTTTCCCTGAAAATAATAAACTCTAAAGGATTTTAAGCAGCAACATCACATCACTGAAGAGCATCAGGTTGTGGAAATGTAGAATGATTAGACTCAGCCATGCCTTGAATTTCTTTGGCAAAACATACTTTGAGTTAAAAGCACTGATTTTATCATATTTAACAGATGTGTTTGTGAAGTCTTCATGCCCTGATGATATGCAAGGTAGTTGCAAAATTCTGCATACACACACACACACACATAGACACACAGGGCCCATACACACCCCTAATGACTTCCAGACATGCTAGGTTTTCTCTACTAACAGACCTAATGAGCTTTTAAGAAGAGAAAATTACCTCCACCTCACAGATTGCTCAGTGAGGTTTCATACCTTTTTGAAGCTGAGAAATCTGCATCTGTATTTGATATTGTCACTTAAGTTATCAAAGCAAGATTATATCCATTATAATCACATTTTTTTTCCATTAAAAAAGAAAAAAAGAGAGGAAAAAAGAACAGAAAGCCATTTGAAAATACTGCATATACCTTCATGTTTAATTTTCACAGCTCCATTTACCAGACCGAATGGCTGGAAAACAAGCACTAATCTTCCACTTTGGCTGGTTCAATCTCCTTGTCATATAATAATATCTGAATGGAATGGAAGAAGATGCTTGGAAAATAAATGTTAATGTCTTAATCTCAAGGGGCCTAGTTTGTCTGCCTCATCTCTTTCAAGCCCATACACCGATTCAGGTCCACTTAAATAAACCATAGTGTCTGATTACCAAACATTCTTTTGAGTGCTGTAGAAGTGAGGTAAGTGAGGAAGCCCAATCACTGATAACCATTCTCAAAAAATAGAATAAGGAACAAAATGAATTTGGGCTGGAAACGTTTGAGCTCTTTGCCAGGCATTGGGCCAGGATGGGATTTGAGCACATGCATATTTGGGATAGGAATGTTATGGCATCTTGGTTGTGTGAAATGGTTTTATTTGGGGGGGGGGGGGTTGTTATTTTTGTATTCGTTGTGAACTTCCCAGAGTTATGTAGATGGGCATCCATATAAATCTTTTAAATGTATTTATTTGCTTTTTTATATTGATTTATACAGCCACCCATCTTTTGATTGTGACTCTGAGCAATGAATCTAGGAGTAGAAACCAAAGAACTAAAAGAATGAGTAACCACATAAATAACAAGGACACAATAATAACACAATAGTGCCCTAGAGCAATCAACTCAACCACATAATCACAGTTGGCCACATAAAAAGAGGCCAACAGGGTATCCTAACTGGCCATTCCACATGGAGTGAAAAACAAAATCTCCTCAAGAAAATGTTTATTTGGATGGTTAGTATCATGAGGATACGCCTACACCAGTGTTGTCCAAACTTGGCCACTTTAAGATGAGTGGACTTCAACTCCCAGAATTCCCCAGCCAGCCATGCTGGCTGGGGGATTCTGGGAGTTGAAGTCCACTCATCTTAAAGTGGCCAAGTTTGGACAACACTGGCCTACACAGAAGATCATACAAGAATCTATACACACGCAGAGCTAATATATAGCTGTTTTCAATTTCCTTTCCTTTCTTAGATAACCATAAAGTAAATTCCAGTATGTTACAAAATACATTAATGTATCTACTAACATTATCTGCTCAACTCATACCCTCCTCTCTGTGAATTTCCTCCACTGACTTGTCTGTTTTGACCAATCAAAATATTTCAACCAGAATCACTAATTGTAATGGTCTGAGAGTCTACCACTATCCACCGTCTTGCCCAAAATATTTTGGCTGCGATTAACAGATTCAAAATTCATGGTCAGGTGATTCTTGGTTGGTAACATGTTTAAAATGTCAGGAAGAAATTGGATAGATTGGAAGATTATGAGAGAAGGATGGCGTAGATACAGACTGAATTTAGACTTCATTCATTCATACATACAGCTTGTCCAATGCCAGTCTGCTAAGATTCCTGGGGGTCAACAACATTGTATGCACAATATTAAAACATCCAGACACAAACATCCATGGTAAGAAATGTTAAAAATAATAAAGATAAATAACAACCAATAATAAAATAGCATCTCACCAATAACATTTAACCCCAGATGGCTTCTTCTCAATCAACAAATGCTCTATAGAAGAACTCAGACTTAGTAATCATTTGAAACAAAACTGAAGTGGGAGTGAGTCTGTTCCAAAGAGCCTCAACTCCTTCATTTCATGGAAGTGGGGTACTACCAGCATCCTCTCCTTAAACAAGTGGCTGATCGTCCAACCAGAATGAGGACCAGAAGATATTTAGATTTGCAAACTCACCCATTGGATGACATATGGGATCAGAGAAGAACAGTGTCTTCAGATTCGTTATCTTAATGGAGTAATTTTTAGAGTTGGCTCTAACCCAGATTTGTTCTCCTCCACCAGTGATCCAGCTGTGCCACTAAAAGCCTCATTGCTCAAAGCTCATCAGAAACACAAGGTTCTGCACCTTGGAGAGAACACATGGCTTGTAGCTTATGGTTTGGCTAAGCTGTGGAATCCCAGGCATTGTTTTAGTATGCTTTATGAACCAGGCCATTGCCTAATATGGTTTATTTACTTGATCATAGCATTTTATGCAAACAATAGCAATTATATTTTGTTAATCTGCACTTAGGGTTTAGCGTACTTTATGTACCAAGCTTGAGAGTGTTCTAAAAAAATAACATCTAAAGTCCAGGACATTTCTCCACTTCTTACAATCTTAGCAGTAGGGAAATACTCCAGAGCTTTCAGATATCTTCTGGAATCCATTCAGCTTTGAAAATGCACAATGCTAATATACACTATGTTCCAGAAAAATAAAACCCTATTGGATAGTGAACTGTCCATGAGATCAGAGTTTAACAACTCTACCTGTAGATGACCTTTATCCTGGCCAATAAGTATATGGACTAAATTGTGCTTTCAATGTTATGTTTAGTGTGGGATTCCATTCTTTTCACTTTTCTGTAAAGGTTGATCTCTTTGATGAATTTTCATGCTTCCTCTTCCTGTAATTTCACATAATCAAGGATTTCATTAATAATACATTTATACCATTTTGTGTGTGCCTGGGCCCTCCTATCAGATAGTGAAGGTAAGCCCAAAGACATCTCTATCTTATCTTTTCCGTTTACCAAAGCTGTGTAATTGACTTAGGATCTACTAAAATATTAACAGGGAAAGAAGAATGAGAACGTGGAGGAAACGTCTACACTAATTGTCATTAAACCACGGAAGATTGATAGATTCCTGAAAGTTGTCTAGCTAAAGGGAGAAATATGCATCCTCATTTCATACTCATCAGTAATCTAAGTGACAATTTGCCAGAGTTAATGGGCTGCATATTTTCTTTTCTTAAAGGGATAATGGCCAGATGCAAAGGTGCATATGAATATATATATATGTATAATTTCTACTGAGAGCTTCCCAACATAGTGTGTAATGAGTTATGTGGATTCTGTGTTATCACCTCCACCCAGTTTGCTTCTGGAATATCTATTTAATTTCCCTGACCCCCACAGAAAAGTGAGTTTCTCAATTCCATCTTCTGGGCTACGAAATAGAATGCAGGGCAAGACTAGATTGTATAGTGGTAATATGGAAGAGATGGAAAATTGACAATTTCAAGTAAGATTTTTTTTAGGCAGAGAAAAGGTGGTGCTTGGGCTGGGGCCAGTAATGAAAGGTCCCGTCCTCCCCCCCAGAAAAGCACCTTGTTGTTGGGTGGAAAGTTATATTTTTTAGAGTTGGACCCCATTTCCTCAGAATTTGTTTTTTTGGTCCTATGAAATTATTCCTTCACACAATATAAGATTTGGCTTTCCTATTCATTTCAAAATGACAGCTGTGATTTAATGTTTTTGTTATGGGTTTTCATTTTTACTTAAACAAAATCAGCATAACATGTCTAAGGCTGATTGTAATGGAATGGAAACCATAGACTAACAAAACAAAAGCAAGCTAATTCCTAGTTGCTACTCTCACTAGAACTTTTGAAAACCAGCGGAAGTCCATCCAGTCATTAACACAGCCCATAAAAGCCAACCAAAACCATTCAAAATCTAGGGAAATAAATGAAGCTACCTTGAGTGATGTTAAGGAATCTTCAAATTCAATGTAAAGGGGAAGAGATCAAAGGAAGGAATGCCACAAGTGAAACCTCACTATTGCCATGTAAATGACATTCTCAGTAGAAATTGTGAGCTTTCTGATGGACATCCAATAATAACCTCACCATTGGGACACCTGGATATTGCAAGGTTTTGAATGATTCTGAACAGATCAGACATCACAGAAAATAACCCTTTTGAAGTTTCCTTTCTTATCGAGTGGAATTTGGCTCCTAGTGCAACTGAACATTAGAAATGGCCTGTTCTAAGCCAAATGTGGCTTAAAGCAGCTGTGGAAACCTGATCTCAAGGCAGAAAGGCATTAACAAGCTGCCAGAGAACTCTTGATATTTGAACCAACAAGTGACCTTGTAGCAGCCTGGCGTGACCAAGAGACAGATGAGCTGTGGGTTTTTCCAAAAAGAATGAAGCACAGGATGGTAATTGGAAGTGACATTCAGGAATTACCCAATGCCTTTAAAAATGCACGTTTGGAATGCTAATCACCTTTCCCCTCTTTTTCGTGATATGATTTCAGTATCTATGAAAAAAGTATGACCAGAATTCTTAATTCAATTACCTGGACACTGTATCCAACCACCATCACCACCACCATTATCAATAGGATCCCAATGTAAGGATATTATCCTATAAACATTTTCCTGGTGTGCAGGAAAATCCATAATCCAGTTATATGGATATGGTTTGTTGGACTTTTGCTGTGAAGAAACAGCACTTTATTCATGTGCCCAGAACCTGTTCAGAAAAAAAAAAAATGTCTTGATTGATATACTATTCTGAAGACAAGTTTTGTTTAGGCTTTCTTTCCTGATAATTAATTCCTAGAGAATCATTTCTCTGTGTTTTGAAACTTCATCTGATTTCAGGGCACAATTTCCTTAATGTACCTGACTACAGCAGGGGGATTTGAAAATGAGGCTATTACTTTGCAAAAGGGAGCCATCTTCCCCACCTGTAATAAGAATAATAAGCAATTAATATTTTATAAAACTTCACGGAGCATGTTCAGCAGCAATTATCAGGTCTGTAATACAAGGCCAAGGAATATGAATAAGTTAGGATCATCAAGGTAGTACAGTTGGTTGAAATCATGATTGGCAGGTCCAGGAGGATGAAGAAAAAAGGAGAAGAGGGAGGAAATCAAATTAGCTTTTGTTGCAGGGATTCCCACCTTAGACCTTGGAGTGCAACAGCAAACCATGAGAGAGCAGCACATCAAGGTTCCCATAGGAAACCCCAAAGAGGAGGATGCTGGCTGCTTCTATGTGATCCTCATGAACTCTGACTTTGCTATCTTCCCAACACTCTTTCTGGGTTGTTGTATCCATCTCTAGATAGGCTGTGGGTGGATCCTTTATCTACTCCCAGGTTCAGAGAGTCAGTTACTGAAGATGATTCTTAGAGAGCTCCTATAAAACTGAGGGATTTTCTGCCTTGCACCCTTCAGTTACTTATCTCCCAAATGTAAACTGGCTGGAAATGAAGCCAGCTTAATAAATCCTTCTCCAAATTGCACCGCTTCCTCCACTTTGGCCACAGTGATGGTCAGATGTTCTCTCTGGATTGTAGTTATGGCATCTGATTAATGGATTCCATTTGATTTTCCTCTTCCACCCATGCCAGCAAAGCCACTTGCCTTCTCTTTGGCAAGCATGCCTTTCATAGGGCTTCATAGGATTGGTAGGGACCAGTTCAACTCTCTTCTGAGGACTGTGGAAAATAAAAGACAACTGTTTTGGAGTCCTTCCTGCCACTTGGGCTAGATCAGAAAACTTGACAGAACTTTGGTTAATTTCACCCTGTTGCACAAGAAAGCAGCCAGTATTTCAGGGTTCTACTCTTGAACCTGAAATAATAATCCCCCCATCAAAATATTCCCAAAGGTCCAGACTTTCACATCAGGCAACCCAGTAGGAAGTAGCCATCAAAAGCAGGGAGTGGTGGGACAGACCCACCACAGCATACCCCAATCAGCTGGAATGGAAGCATTTCGGTAAGGTGGAATGAAGCACAGCAGGTAGATTGAACCACTCCATTTGCATCTATGGAGGGAGGATTGTAGAGTGGGGAAAACACTTCTTTGGATATGAAGCAAGAGAACTGTGGTGGAGGGCAGCTTAGATCAAGGATGCCATGAGACACATTTGCCAACCCAAAATGGTAGGTGGCCCATTCTTGTGGTGGAGCAAGCAGAAAGTGCAGATCAGCCCTGAGCATCCTTCAGTGGTAGAATGAATGCAGAAGAAAAAGATGAACAGTTTAAAAAAGAAAGAAAAAAACTGTTTAGAACCCAGGAAACAATGGCCCAACTAACAGATATGACCCTGTCCTTTCTATTATGTACCTTCACTCTATCAATTGTGGTCCTTGCACCCATAATCATAAGTTAGAAGAAATATTATTTCTATCACAAATCAACTTCCTTTGGAGCATGCAGAGGCTACCCAATCTAGATTAGGTGCTGATCTGGAGTTTCAAAAATGTCTCAGCCCACTAAATGTTACTGTACAGATAACTCAACCGGACTTGACCTGTGGACCCAGACCAAGGTTTAGAAAATCAGAGCTCAGTTCTTCCATACAAAAAACACAAAAGACTGTAACTTGTCTTCATTTCTTTATTTCTTTTTAGCAGGACTGGAAGAAAAAAGCAGTCATACTAGACCTTAAAGTAAAGATGAAACTTGCCAAACCTCACAGAAATTGACATTGTATAAATAATTGAGCTGTATTGATTTCATATGTGATTTTAAAAGTCCACATATGCTTTAAGTTGAGATGAAGCTTGGGGGAGGGGGGGGATTGTTTATGTGCCATCAAGTTGGACCTGACTCTTGGTAACCACACAGGTAGATATTCTCCAAACTTGGTCTTCCAACCCTTCAGTGCTATAATCAAGTCCATCCACCTTGGTAATGGTCACCCCTCTCATTCCTTCCACCTTTCCCAGCATTAAAGACTTCTCCAGAGAGCTAGGTCTTTGCATAATGTGTCCAAAGTAGGATGATTTGAGCCTGGTCATCTGTGCCTTGAGTGAGAATTCTGGGTTGATTTGCCTGATGATCAAATCATTGTGTGATACTGCTGAAATGATTATATAATTCACATCAAGTGTGTGACAACTTCATGATGCAAATTATGTCACCTGGCCCTTATTGTCACCCATGGTAACCTATACTCCTTCTAGATTGGGCTGACCAACAATTCCTAGCATGACTGGAAGATGTTATTAAAGAATATCTAGAAGCTGAAAGTTTGGCTGAAGTTTTTGAAGAGGTTGGGAAAATTACTCAGCACTGTTTTATAATGGTTTTATTATCCATAATTCATCAGGCATATAAATCAACGCAACATAAAACATGATTTAATTCCTGTTAACTGTCACCTATAATTTGGAAAATTAAAATACATCTTCCATTAGAATCTTTTAAAGCATGGGTAATTGTTCCAGGGTGAAAATCTAACACAACAGACAGCTTTGAAAACCCTTACAATGAAGGATAAATTTACTTAAATCAGATAATCACTTATTAGCTGTAGTAATTTTTTTAATATAATTATTACTTGTACAAATGCAGTTCTAGACAAAAATATTGAATATTGATATTTAAAATGCTTGTATTTCTCCTTAAGATCACACATATGTTCATGAATGTCTATTCTGTTTATGGCTAGAATGAGTACACAGTGTGCACACAAATCTAAGCACATAAATTCATGTGTATTCTCTTTGTGACTGTATGTGTATTTGTATGCTGTCATTCTTCTTTTGTTTTATTTTCTTCGGTCACTTTTGTTCCCATTGTTGGTTGATTCTTTCTTTTAATTCAGTATTTTCAGTGTTTGTCTTTTCATTTAAAGGCAGGATCAAACTCACATTGTCCTGAGTCCCTGATAAGGCTTTGCTGATCTCTTGGTCTGAGTTAATCCATTTGTTCCCTAGGACCCACTCTTTTGAAAATCCTGTTGCAAAGCCAAATTAAATTTATATCTTCATCACTGTTAAAATACACAAACAAGCTTGTTTATGGTGTGGGAAACCATAGTAAGTAAATCCATAGAGTGAACACATTTAGTATTTTGTTAGGAGTCAAAGTGAAAATGCTGTTCTACTTAAGCCTATTTGGGTTTTGGGGATTAGTCAATTAGTTATTGCTCTTCATTTTAGGAAGTTGATAAGGACAGTTCCTGAAGATCCAAAACAATTGCATCCTGCTTAAAATCCCTGTTGAATAGAACAAACTTCTTAGGTAGGATTATACCAATGGACAATGGACTACAATGCAGTGTTTTGGCTTTTTAAAAAGACTAGAACATGAGGTTTAATAGATTCTGCCCTAAATCTCATCCTGCAAGGAGAAAAGAAAGCTACTAATGTAAAAAAACAACCTTGCAAAATACAATTAAGAATGAGCTGAACATTTTCTGCAACACTGAAAGGTGTGTTCCATTAAATAAATACATAATTATCCAGGACCGTTCAAGATATCGGGTATATTGCCTTCTTCTCTATTGGCTGACTCAGATATTGCACTAAATCTTACTCATTTTGTAGCAGTCATGCAGTGAATGAACCATAATAAGATATCTTCACTTTCTTTTAAGTTCTATATCTCCAGTGAAGTTAGTAGCATCACGTAGCCAAAACTTGTTGACTAAATAACATTATAACTATGCAACCAATCTAGAAAAGAGGACATTAACCAAGTAATGAGCAGCAAAACCAGAGCAGGTAAATTGGAAACCAAAATTCAAGAATGGTATAGGTGACTGAAAAAGAAAATAAAAGGGAAAAGTGGATAAAAAGATAAGTTGACTTTGGTTATATATAGCCTTAATTCCATCACAAAATAACAAGAACTGTGAGCCTTGGAAAGGATGGGTTTCAAAGAAGAATTTCCTGAAAATAAGAAAGATAGCATCACCCAGAGGAATTGATAGCAAGAGAGAAATACTGTAGTTATTTAAGATAGTGGGAGAGTGTAGGAGTTGAAGGTAACAGGAAGAATACATTAAGATGAAAAAGGAAAGATGAGACAGAAGGATAAGATTGGCAAGGACCCTGAAAGTAATGATGATGGATTTCTGCTGGACCTAGCAGCCAACATGAAACAAGAAAGGGGATTTAAGGGAATATATCACGTCATTTGAAGAATGAGAGTTATGACTGATTTTTACCAACATGATATTGGATAGTGGGGAAAACATAAATGTGATACAGTGAGATGTCTAGGTTGAAGGTTGCAGTTGACAAGATGGAAGGTGGGCCAGAGCTTTCACCAAGAGAGAAGGGAATGAATTTGCCCATTTCCACTTCACTTGATTACCTCTATGGGCTCAACCTAATATGGGAGGAGCCCTAAGTGATCCTTTCTCTCACCCAGTTGTGCTGGCAATGTAAATGAAGAGAGGGTCATAAGAATATAAGCAATGGCCTGGTGGATCAGACCCCACCTCATCCAGCAGTTTGTCTTCACAAATACAAAGAATGTTTCCAATGAGATGGAACTCTCCATTTTCAGAGTTTCAGATCATGTGGAAGCAACTGAATCTAGATGTAGGTTCCCCTTGCAGACAATTCTGCTTGAAGCCTATAGACCATCTCTTTGCTTAAGTAAGTCCCCATATCTGTGGAGTCTTTGGGGCTCTTTGAGCTTGGAGAGCAAAACTCTCTGAGTTTGCAAACCTCATCCCATTTTAGCACTGAAGATGTTATCTAGCCGGATAATGAAACGTTTGCAAGAAAAGAACCAAGCTCAGAGAACCCCAAAGACTCCACAGTTCAACCCTGAGCTATACATATTTGCCTCCATTGGCCCCATATCTGTCAAGAATCTGGAGAATGTTCAGATGACAGCAAAGCAATGCAGAAAAATGTTTTTGTTGCCATCTAGTGGTTGTCTGGATATTGTGCTCCAAATATGTTAGCCCTATTTAACTACTGTAACCAGCAGAGCAAGGAAAGAGGAGGTTAGCATCAACTCTCCGGTGCTGGATTGAACACTCAATAGCATCGCCTGAACAGTTTATTTTCTCACCTTTCCACTCTTATAGTCAGTTCCTTTTATTCATGCATCAGTTTGTACTTTCGTTTAAAAACACATAAAATGTCTATGGATTTTTATGCAAATTTCTCCCGAAATGTGCAATTTTGTATTCCTGTGCTTTTAACTATAGAACTGCTTCACAGCATCACAACATTTGAAAATGTGCAAATATATGCTTTAATCTGTATATCAATATTGGAAAGTACAAATTAAGGAAGCTGGTATTCCGGTGCAAAAAGAACTAATTATTCCTGCCATGCAGAAAAAAAATGGGCATTTTTTCCTACCAGTTCTCATTCAGTTTACAAAAAAACCCTTATAATTAAATAAGTACAAACATATCATAACCCACTCACTCCCTTCTCCCTGGAAGGAATTTTGAAAGGAAATCTGTACAGCATGCTTAATATGATTGTTGAATTAACCCATTTTCTGCATTTCACAATATGTTGAACCATATGACCCACGACAAGTTGGTTGTGGTTTCCACAACTGGTTTCCACAACAGTCTAAGTCACCCAAAAAAAAAAAAAAATACTAAGAGTAATATTAACCAAGTTTAGCTTGTAGTACCTGCTAGTGTTTCAACTGACCTATTTAAGTATGTTCCGCAAACATGGCATCACCCTCTCAGTTTAACCTACTTTATAAGATTAATGTGAAATAAAAATAGCCAGCATTATCTATCTCATCCTCAAACCCTTTGAAGAAGGAAGAAAACGTGTAGATAGATAGATGACTGATAGATGATAGATAATAGATTATAGATGATGATGATGATGATGATGATGATGACAGACAGACAGACAGACAGACAGAGGCAGATGATAAAATAACAGATAGAGAAATAGGATAATGGATGGATGGATGGATGGAATGATAGAACAACAGATAGACTGAGAAATAGGTAGGATAATTGTTGATTGACTGATTGATTGATGAATGGATAGAATAACAGATAGAGAAATAGATAGGATAATAGAGAGATGGATGGATGGATGGATGGATGGATGGATGGATGGATGGATGGACAGATCAAAAAGATATGTCACTGAATTTCAGCAGTAATTGTCTTTGGCCCAGATTCTTTGTTTTTACTGTATCTGGACCATCAGTTTTATGAATGATCTATAACTGCTTGACCCAGAGATCTTTGCATCTCTACACTTGTGGGATAGGACAAGCTACCAGGCCCCTTTCATTATATATTTCCAAGGTAGATCACCTGCCACCACTTGTAAGATTTACAGCAGTTATTAAACCTCAGCCTGAACACAGAAGACAGGCCAAAGGTCTGTGCTTTGAGAGAAAGACAAGACTCTTTTCTTGCACAACCTTCATTTTCTTCAACAACCCAGAGAGAAGAGTCAAGAAGGATTGATTGCAAGTTAAAATGAAAGCATGGACAGAGATGGATATAAAGCTTTATTTGTCCTATGAAACAGCATTCATGGGAGGTCCAAATGGCTCCTTTTGAGGAAATCAATATTGTGCCCTTGCAATGCACACCTCAACCCTCTCTTCATCCTAACATTAGTCATTAGCTGAAGAGCTAGGGAGCTCCATCCAAGGAAGCAAGCTTTTTCTGGTGTAAGAACAGTGGGGAAGCTGGGAAAGGAATGGAAGGGAGAGTAGAGATAAGCAATCAAGAGAGAGAAAGTGAGTCTGTTGGCAGCTTATCTCATCATGGCAACTCAGCCCAGGTGGTGAGAAACCCGGGAAGAAGCATTTTGAGGCACTCAAAGAGACTCTGCCTTAAGGAAATGACTATCAAAGAGGGTTGGAAATTCCTCTTGCAACATTCTGAACTTACCCCCAGACTACCGTTAAAAATACCTGTCTGAAATCTGTACAGTTCTTACTTTCTTGATCTGCATGGGCCTTGACATTCGGGGCCCAAAGCTTGCAGATGCCAGCCTCTTGGGGAAAAATGGTAGTGGCACAGTTTCGGGGCATAGCAGCCCCAGCAGGTTGCATCAATATTAGGGCTGAATGATCTGGGTTGCACAAATGCCAGTGAACACTAGATGGCAGCAAAGGCTTTCTGAGTCTGCTTACCGCTTTCTAGTGGCCATGTAAGGTTTTGCAGGCTAGACCAGATCTGCCCTTTGTTTAGAGGAATTGGGTTGGGGGAGGAGTCATGCAAATGAGCTAGCACAGAGAATATGCCACGCTTAAACAGTTTCATCTGAATGCTTAGGGTTGCTGTAAGTGACTTGCAATTTAAAGATGCATTTTTTAAAAAAGACAGAAGGAAGCCACAACCAAGATAAGGTATCAGTACTATTAGGCCCCATTATGATAACTGCTAAAAATGAAGAGAAAATCAGCCAGTGAATGCATTTTAATAAAAATATCTTTTGGAGCGAGTCGCATAAATTGTAATTCATGCAGGTTTAATGAAGATGCCCCATAAATGTGCAAGCAAGACAATTTCCTTTCCCGGCACTGTGTTTATATTTACATTAAAGATGCAATTTTGATTTTGAAATAAAGAGTTTTCCTTAACAGAGACATATTATCTGGACAATACAGCTAGGTTCACACATTAAACTTAACCAAGTCAGGTAAAAATGGTGGGGATTGCAAGTCTTCCAATCCTTGGAAAGGCTGTCTCAGGGAAGACTGTGTGGATTTGTTCTACAGAGCTACCAAGGGTAGGACAAGAGGCATTGGGTAGAAGCTTTACACAGAGAGATCCAAACTCAAAACAAGGAGGAATTTTCTGAGCTGGAGAGGTATGGAACAGCCTGCCTCCTGGTGTCATGGGTGCTCCATCACTGGAAGTTTTCAAGCAACAGTTGGATAGCTATTGGGATGATCTGAAGGGCAGGGGGTTGGACTAGAAGACCTTGAAGGTATCTTCCACTCTATGATTCTATGAACTGTAATGCTCTTCTACATGTCTATAGTACCTCTGCAACTGGAGTACTGGGTGCTATTCTGGTTTCACAGTTTAAAAAAAAAAAGGATATAATAGAACTGGGGAAAGGGCAACCAATATGACCGTCATTATTTTAGACATGTAGCCATCAACAGTGACTTGATGATGGGACTGAAGGTACTCCTTGACTTGACCCACAATTCATGGCATCTACCATTCACTTCCCTTGGTCTTTTGATTAAGGATGGAAAACCCACAACCTAAGGGCTGTGTGTGTCTCCCAGCACCCCGTATACCGCTTTCAGACTCCCTGGGAGATCTAGATCTTTCTAGACTGAAGAAGCTGCTTGGACAAGCAGTGAAATGTATCAAACCAAAAGACAAGAAGTCCAGTTGCCATGACTCAACCTCCAGATAATTCCACCTGGATGACTGAGAATCTTCATCAACATAATCCCTGGGAGAAAACATGGCCAAAGTTTGTGCCTGTGTGAATCTGGAACTAGTGGGGCAAATTGGGTGTTTTAAGCCTTGCAGGAACTTAAGGAACCCCTTTCATTCTTAAAAAGTCCCAAATAATTGGATCAGTTTTTCCAATTTGTGTGTGAGGAAGTTGAAGACAAAATTTATCCAAGCGCCTCCCTGTGGTTTTCTTGGATGGACTCAGTTGCATTTGTGATGGGTGCAACATTGGAAGACCTTGTGCTAACCTTGGCTTCCTAGTGGCTTTCCCACCCAGGAGGTGTGAATAATGGAGGAGCAAGAGCTGTAAAGCAAACACAAGGTCACACCAGGCATCCTTTTGCCCCAATTGCCTTCTTTGTTCGGTAAACCTGAAGCATCTGTTTCCATGGGAACCAAGAGTGACCAAACAAAGTATTGTCAACAGCAAGATTAATAAGGAAAGGAAAAAGTAAGATATCTGCCATATGGCACTTCTTCTGATGATATGTGCCTTAGCAAAAGGCAGATCATCATGAAACTGATACACGCATATTCTGCAATAGAGATGGGGGAGAAATTTGTTCACACTGTAGTGTGAAGCTGCCATTTTTATATATTTCCTAAACCAACATGTAAAATGCAGTTAGCCTTCCATAGTTTCATTTTTTTTTTCCCAATTAAACAATGCAAGATAGTTGGTTTTTGTTTTGTTTTGTTTTTAAGTTTGTCAATCAGGGGAAATGACATGCTATATTGCCATTACCGATGAAGATAATGTACAAAAATGATTCATATGAAGGAGAATGCCTGGATAGTATCCATATAAGGCTGTGGATTTTTTTGAAAATGTTGCACTTTTTATAAGCTCAGCATCTTCATATATTCATGGAAGCAGCTTCTCTTTTTTCTAGCTTTTTCAGGAACCTGGGGGAAGACGTTGCAGGTGCTTTGAAAGTTGCATCAACTTCAAAGAGTTGACTCATTAAAGCAGTCACATCTTTTTAGGCTCATGCTTGATAAGTAGCAGAGAGATATTTTGTCCATTCTTACACTTGCCCACAGTATAAAATACTCCTGTATCATTTCTGAAATATGTACAGCCCTTTTAGCCACTGTTCCATGAATATGTGTCTGAAAGACAAAAATATATAGAAAAGAGGGCACACTGGGAGAAGTGCATGAAAATGTCCAAAGTTTTAATGGACACTTCTATTAAAAACCAATTGCATATTTTGTTCTTAAAAGAAATTTAAAATTAAAAATGTGAGGTGCAGAGAAGCTAACACTGACAATTTTATCTACTAGCTCCTGCAAAGTTCATTTATAATCTCAACACAACTTTTCTAATTAACCAAATCGTAAAGGCAAAATTTAATTGAGCTCGCTTTTTCTCCCTGCCCAGCAAAAATATCTTGTTCAAAAAAAAAAAAAAAACCTTGTTATAAAACTATTAAGTTCTTCTTGTGCTTGTCCTCACATCATTACAATGAACACTTTAAAGCAACTTTTAAAAGAAAGAGTAAAAAATGTGGGGGGAGAGTTAATTAAATTCAGAGGGAATGTGTCAAGAGTTGTCAAGATCTCAGGGAGTGGTTGAATCAAAAACGTTAAAACCTTGTTGGTAAGAATGGATAACAATTAAAAGCCTTTTCAAGAAAGGATAAAGGGAATTGATAATGAACCTTGTGCCATGTTCACAGCCAGCCTCCATTTGTCACACACAGGTTGTCAAAGCTACCCAAACCACTGAAGTCCCTATTAACTGGGGTTCAGTCTCAGCACCAAAGGAATAAGTGACTTACTGCACCATTTGCGAGCAGAGTTGGATTAGTAAAAGTGTGAAACCAAGATATATCGTTGGGATTTTCTGTAGGATATTTCAGGAGCTCTCTGTGTTGGAAGTGGCTAAATAGAAATCTGCATCCTTGAACCTACCTTCCGTTTTTCACTGCATAATCCAATCCTTCTCGGGCTGGGAATGCTAATTGTGTGTTGTTGTTTTTTAATTACTTAATTCATTGGCTAGATTTATATCTCACCTTTTATAGTGGGCTCAAACTGGTGCTTCCTTTTATTTTTCCCACAACAACAACTGTGAAGTAGACTGGGATGAGTGAGAATGACTGTCACCTAAGGAGCTTCTATGGCTAAGGGTGGACTTGTACCTGGCTCCTGGCTCCTAGTCCAGCATCTTCACCACTTGTCCACATGGGTTTTGGGCTGAGAGGGAAGGACTGACCCAGAGTCCTCCAGGGACCTTGTGTGGCTGAGCGGGGACCAGACCCCCCAGGCCCCCACTCCTAGTTCAGCATTTTCAACAGTGTTTCATACAGGCTGAGAGAGAGATACTAGCCCAAAACCCCCCAGGGAGGCTCTGCAGCTGAGAGGGGGCTAGGGCCTGGGTTCTCCTACTCCTAATCCAGCACCTTCATGATGACATCATGATGGTTCTTGGGCTGAAAGAGAGAGAGTGGCCAAAAATCATCCAGGAAGCTTTTGTGGCTGATGGGAACCTAGAACCAGGGTCTCCTTGCTCTTATTCCAGCTGTTCCAGAGCAATTCCTCCATGTCTATAGGACAGACATTGTGGAAGATCAATAGACTGATCAGTGTCATTAGGAGATGGACTGTTGATGTATTCCCATTATTTAGCCTTATTTATCCTCACAGCTGTGACACTCTACAGAAGTGAAAGTTGACTTTAAAGAAGCAGATAGGAAGAGTATTGACACCTTTGAACCATGTTGTTGGAGAAGACTCCTGAGTGTACCATGGACAGCCAAGAAAACAAATTGATGGATCATGAAACAAATCAACCCAGAATTCTCACTCAAGGCAGAAATGACCAGGCTCAAATTATCCTACTTTACACATTATGCAAAGACCCAGCTCTCTGGAGAAGGCTGTGATGCTAGGAAAGGTGGAAGAAAAGAGAAGAAGAGGATGATCCGCAGCAAGGTGGATGGACTCAGTTACAGCGGTGATGAGTACACCATTGGGAGACTTGAAAGAACAGCTTAGGGATAGAGAGAATTGAACTATGTGGTTGCTAGGAGTTGTAAATGACTTGATGGCACATAATCAATGTATCAATCAATCACCATTTTTTAACTCTTTGTTTCCAACTATTCTAATGTAACAGAACCATTTCAGCATACAGAGAAAGAACAAGTGAAATATAATGGTGACGGTGTCAGACTACGGCTGGAAAATCTGGGTTCAACCACAGAAACTCATTTGGTGCAACTGGGGCCCCTCCCTCAGCCTGAACTGTCTCACAAGGTTGTTGTTATGGGAGAAAAATCTGCTTTGTGAACTGCTTTGAGGTTCTGGACAAGAGTTGGTTACAAATGAATGAAGAAATAAAAACATATTTTTTAACTTTCTTCCATTATTTATTGTTTCATCCGATCCCTGTTTTATCGCCTAGCTTAGATATTTTTATTATTTTTAAATTATGCTTTCAAATTTTTATTTTATGATTTTGGAGGAATGGCAAGCTATTTATATTTAAGAATAAATTTAAACATAAAAACCTGGCTTTTTTCATTTTTGTCAGTAGAGGGCATTATGAGACGGTGGCTTTGTTTCATAGCAAGCTCTGTTGATGGAGGAAAAAAATAAAAAATAAACAGCATGTCTTTCTGTTGGCTTGTTCTGGAAGAAAGGGGAGAGAAAAGCTGTTTGTTCTCTCTGTCCCAGGACGGGTGGGAAATATAATGATCCCTCCCATCAACCCCTCTCGGGGGATCAAGAAGGCTCTGAATCAGAATTGCAATATCATAGTTTCTTCTGTTAGAGAAGGAAAAAGTGCTGTGCATTTTATTATTTTATTGGAAGGAAGAAACCACACAGACTGAAGGCTGGAAGAGAGCAGACATGCAAGGCCTGGAGAAAGGCAGTAATAAAACTCGGTGAAAAAGCAGAGCAAGGAGGAAATATAAAAGAAGAGAAAACAGTCAAAGGAATCATCAGGGGCCAGGAGAGGAACAGAGGAAATATGCAGATAGTATCCTATGGGATCAAAGCCTTTTTAGAAACTTCTCAAAGCCAGCCCACTGAGAGATGAGAGATGGAGCAAAGTGTGTGGTCCCACGGGACAACTTGGTTTGGAAAGGGGTCTACCAACTCTTCTTTTCCCAGATGATACTCAGGTGGACATACCTCGCTTAAATCAGGAGGGGCTAGAAACTTGGCATGTCCTGCAAGGGGATGGAATGATTAAGGAAATAAATGAAGCATCTTCAACGCTATCCAGAGAAAACACGGAACATTTTATTGGTAGGATAAGGAACAGAATCATGCTTATAGTATCGTACAAGTCACCCACAGAAATTCTCAGAGCAGGAGATACACACATACACACACACACACATATACACATAGGGAGAGAGAGATTCTGCCTTCTGATGTATCAACTATTTTAAAAGTAATTTTTAATTTGCATCTTTAAAATTTACATAGTGCTGGTACAGTTTAACAGGCCCATAATGTGTGATACAATCTGTTTCTAGGATCCTTCTCTTAGGTAAACTGTGAAATTCATCCATCCCCTGTAAAACAAGGATTCACGTTACCTAATGTGGATGACACAAAAGGAAAGGAGGTGCAGATGGAGAAGGAAGCAAACAGACCCAAGCCCTGGATCATAAAGTGACAGTTCTTACACAAGGACTGCTCTCATGGAAACATTTCAGGTAACCAGAGGTTGTGCAGCCCTGTTGTTAGTAAATGAAGGGGGGTGGGAGGCAAGGGGGAAATAACAGCTAAACTCTAAGCAAAATTGGTGGAATTGTTCTGTTCTGCAGACCAATGAAAGTGATTGCTTGAGTTGGATTCAACTGGGATTAAGATTACAAGACGCAGCAATGACTTGTTTGGAAAGAAGTAAAGACTATAATTGTCTGAGCTGTGGGAATATTTTTTGTAGGTGCTGGGAAAAAACACAAACCTTTGAGAAAGAATATGGATAATAGTGACACAGACAAGCTTGGAACATCCTATAAACAAACTGATTAGTCTAAAACATGGAATTTTTCTTCTGGGAAATATTTGAAGTTCAGTTTATTCTTGGGGATTAAAAAAGGGTGGGGGGAACATGATCCCAGAAAATGACACATCTGCTTAAAGGAGCTGCAGGCAGCTGCTGCGTTTGCATCCCTTTGTACAGCCAAGCACCATATTGCCTTCAGATCTGAGATCCTGTGCAAGCTGGATAGGATGGGAAAGAAGAGGAGGGGAGGGGAGGGGAGGGAATAGGAAAGGGAATAGGGAAGAGAAGGAGAGGGAAGGGAAGGGAATAGGGAAGGGAATAGGGAAGAGAAGGAGAGGGAAGGAAAGAGGGAAGAGAAGGAGAGGGAAGGGAAGGGGATAGGGAAGGGGATAGGGAAGGCGATAGGGGGAGGGAAAGGGAAAGGGAAAGGGAAAGGGAAAGGGAAAGGGAAAGGGAAAGGGGGAGGGAAAGGGGGAGGGAAAGGGAAAGGGAAAGGGAAAGGGAAGGAAAGATTCAGCACCTTTCATACACTGCAGTACATTTCTCAAGAAGTCTACATGTGAAGATAAAAATACATTCTTCACTGAGCTCATAATTTTAGCTGGTCAAGAGCATCATCTAGTGGAGAAGCCTACCACTGCAATTTATCTTCTTTCCTTCTTTCCTTCCTTCCCTCCTTCCTCCCTCCCTCCTCCCCCCAACACAGAGATTTCTTTCTTTTTCCCATTCTGAAAAACAAGGTGCTGACACACTTCCCCCTACATCTTTGCAATGTTAATTCCAGGGCATTGTGCCAAAAGAAAACCAGTTCCAGGTTTCTGACACAGTTGCCAATGCTCCTACCGGTTATTGCTGGATAAAAGGAATTTGGCAGAAGCAGGGAGGAAACATCTAATAGGGTCACGCTCTCTCTAAAAAAGGGTCCGTGACTGAGGGGTCTTCTGCACTGACAGTTCCTGCTGGAACAGCTGTGCTCAGGGGAATCACTGCCCAATTTTGTCTGGTGCAGTTATGGCCTTTCTTGGACCAAGGAGCCCTGGCAATGGTGACTCATGCCCTCGTCACCACATGTTTAGACTACTGCAACCTGTTCTACCTGGAGCTGTCCTTGAAGATGATTCTGGGACAGACAGCAGTGGCCAGGTTGTTATGGCAAAAAGTATTCTTGCCATATAAGAGCAGTATTGCAGTTGCTGCTCTGGTTACCAATTAATGTCCAGGCCCAGTTCAAAATGCTGGTTTTACCCTATGAAGTTCTACATAGTGCAGTACCTTAGGAACCATTTTCTCCGAATAAAATTGGCCCATCCTACATGGCTCCTCAGAGAGTTGTTGTTTAGGATCACAACTTTAAGTGAGGTGAGAAGGTCATGGAATTGAAGGAAGTCCTCTTTGGTGATTGTCCTAACACAGCGGGACATTACGCTCTAGAAATATGCCTAGCATCCTTGTGATCCTCCGTCAATGAAAGTGGTTGAATTTACTTTCATTTAGGATTGTCATTTTTAAAATTCCTGTTGATTTCTACTGGTGATGTTGAAGGCCTGTTTTTCCTGCTACTATTGACTTTTCTTACTTCTGATTTTATGGTGATGATCTCTGAAAACTACACAGAGTCTTGGAAATGAGATGAAATGTAAATGAATACATGCAGAAACAATTAACAAAGAATAAAATGTTAAGAAATAGAGTTGTTTTCATGGTTAATGGTGAGCCTCATTCCCCCCCTCCACTCCATATTCCCTTTCTGACCAACAATTTAGAGAAAGTTAAGAAGATGATCTTTTAGTGATGTCTACTCAAGGAGAAAGATCTTGATGTGACACTGAATTGTAATATGGCACACTCTGTAATGAAGGATAGGAGTTGGACAGGTGGGGTTGAATAACAGATTTCTGGAATCTAATATCCATGAATCCATAGTCAGTAGTGTCCTAACCCTTAGGATGTAGAGAACAGCTGAGATTTGGGTGAGGTCACAAGAGATGCTGCAACAGCTAGTGGCTCTCTACTCCATCATGAAGTCACGAGCTGTCAACAACTTCATCTATGTGGACAATGTGCCCATAGAACAGAGCTGTCTCTGTTCTATCATGGTGCCAAAGAAGGTGCAGATAGTTGCAGATGCCTTTATTTAATTGTTCCAGGACCTTTCAAAGAGTAGGCAAATTTGAAAGAGGTATATGTTGTTCCTCTCCTTTCCCAGAAGTTCTGAAGCAGGGATGTCAAGATCTCTAAGCAGATGGATTTCAGGGTGTTCCTCTTGTTCTGAATAGCAACGTATAGCAGTGTCCAAGGATGTAAAAAGTAGTGGAAATCCCTGTTGGGTCCATGGGCATTGCCTAAGATATTACCTTGCCCTGGTAAATGTAACTATGAAAAAAGAAACTGTTCTATTCTGTATCAAGGATGTGGCTTCACCTCGAACAGCAGCATCTGCCCAGACTACTACAAGTTCCCTAACATCTCAGGGAAAGAACCATGGGATCCAGTAAGCATTTTCTATAGTTTGCACTATTCATTAAAGTACTACTATCTGTAGGTATCGGTGTTCAGTACTGTAAACAAATGTTGCCATTGGGAACAGATTTCAGCATTCCACTCCTATTAGGCATACCGTATCTGGCTGCAAACATCCAATGAGCACCAGTGAGAATGAAGGATTTTATTTTTCTTCTGCATCAATTTGTTGCCATCTAGTGTTCGTCTGAAATGTGGCAACCCAGATATGGTTGTCCTACTCTCTCCAGACTTCACAGAGGCACAGATACCAACTTTAAATGAAATCTGATTGCTCCAATCATTCTTCTAACTTGCTCATCAACTCATCAAGCTTGCTCCAATCACTCTTCTAACTTCCCTGTAAATTTCATTCTATTCCGATTCAAAAGCAAGTGATACTTGCTTTTTTGTGTTTATCCATGCTCAATAATGAGAGGATGGAACTCCAGATTTTTAAAACACTACCTAATAATTAGAAATGAATCAAAATAAGACTTCTCCAGGATCAACGTAAGGAACATTGGAGTATCTTCCACACTGAAATAGCTATGAAGCAGATTGGAACATCCTTCTCCAACCTAGTAGCTATTAGGCTAGTAGTAATCAGATTCAATCCAATTAAATAGTTCATTCTATTTGGTTTTTCAACTTCATCCAGTACGAATAATGAATTCGAATCAGAAAACAGATCCAATTTGATTAAGATGTCCAAATAGATTTTAATAAAATTGTCTGACTGGACAGATTCAGTTCAAACTAGTTTGGGTGGTAAAATCACACCTGGGTATGGTTGGAAATGTCCAGATCTATTTGAATCAGCCCAAAACAATTCAGAAATGTCAGGCTGAATTATATATGACCTGTTTATTCACACTGAAACCCCATTCAATTCAAATTTTTAATCTAATGACTTTTGAAGTGAACCTCTGAATTTACTATTTCCACAGCCCACTGTAATGGGCTGTGAGAATTATCTTGGGGGAGAGAAGGAAGACCCACAGCCAGGGCAATGGTCAGATAAGAGATATCTCAGCCCACAGCAGGAACAGGGATGGAGAAAGCATCTCAGAATTGACCCTCCCTGGTTCTCTGGAAAGTAAAGGCAAGGGAGTGAGAAAATGCTTTCAGACTTACAAGGTTCTATTACCTTAACCTTACAATAAAGGTAGTATTAGTACTCATGGTTTTGGTTTTCTGTCTGGACTACCTCAAAGGACAACATCTAGTATCTGTCAGTGGTGTTCACTGCTTTGGATTCAGTTCTAAAAAGTTGCTTTGGAGCCTATGGGATCATGAACACAAGCTCTATTGGATGCTCATTAAAGCAGCTATATTTCTTTTAGCCAATCCTAGCCAAAGGATTAATTATTAATGAGTCACTGACGAGTGCCGCATTTATGCTTCTGAAGCAACTTTTCAGAATTAAATGTAACCATTGCACTCTTGTAGCAGCCACACTGAAAATAAGAGTGTATGTCATCAAAATGTAAATGAAAGAAGGATCAGATAAAAATGAGAATAGGGTAGTAAAGAGAGTTTCCTCAGGTAGTGTGTTTTATCAGCTATCCAGAACAAGGACATGGGGTCTACTGCAAAACTGAGATTTCTTCAAAATGATCAAACATGCATTGTGATATCACAACATAAACTCTACCCCTTATATACTGGCATGTAATGGTGCAATTCAATTAAAAAAGGAGCCAGTTTCCATCATGACATCTTGGTACACATTTTCTCATTTGTGCCCCAGTGGATGCCCATGATTTGGAATAATGTATTCAAAAGTTATGTATATCACTGAGTTATGAAATCTCTATTCTAATAGAGATTTCTCTATAGAAATTTCTATATAGGAAATCTCTATATCCATTCTAAAAAATGGATTAAAACTCCCTCTGGACTAGGACAGTGCCCAACTTACAGGGACAGTAAGCAGAGTGGACTTTTACATTCTTCTCAATGCTAGTGGAAGGTATCTCCTGTTTGAAAAATCCCTGGTTCAAAAATAAAGGTGTATTTCACAAAGAAGAGGAGAACCTTGAATGCCCATTCCAATAAGTACCTAGACGACATAAATCACCTCTCACACTGGTCTTGTGCATGTGGATAGAGGTTTTTGGACTTGGTGAGGGAGAGTAACTGGCCCAAAGTCACCCAGTTTGCTTCTATGCCTGAGAGAAATCTAGAACCTAGATCACCCTATTCTTATTCCAGCAAGTAAGAATGGCTCTTACATATACAATTTCCCTACTATAATTTAAATTTGCAACTCCAATGCACAACAAAATTTGCAAGGACAATTTAGTCTGTCTTGTCCTGTCTGAGGGTGATACATTTCTTACTTTAAGCCGCATCAATTCAGGGAAGATTCAACAATCAGCCTGCTTGTTTTCCTCCTTCCCCTGCCATTTGCTAAATTAAATATGAAACAGTGGCATGAAGCCTCTTCTGTTAGTGCAGTGCCTCAATACTTCTGCCTGCTGTGATTTTGTCCAAAGTAGACAACATGAACACCCAGCACCAAGTTCTCTGTCCCCTCTGAGATACTTTTAAAAGATATTTTGAATGAAAAATAATGAAGGGCAAGCTGGTCTGCTGCAAAGTAAAATACCAGTTTTTATCATATCCATTTACAGGAATGCCTTCACGTGCCACAAAGGACCCACAGGGATAGTAAAAAAAAGTCCATCTTGGGAGACTACTACTTCATCTTTGGGTCAATGGATGCTTTGTGACTGGTCATGCCCTCCATAACACCTATTCTATGAATGGGCAAGGCTGTCATGGCAACATTTTGAGAGCACCCATCCTACCCTCTCAAAATTCCAGACATATGCCTAAATTCCAGTACATAATGCACAATGCTTGAAAGATCATTCTTGTTGCAAATGTAGAATGGGGATTCTTTGGTGAAGATCTGGCAGATACCTGCCAAAGAAACTGCAGAAGGTTATTTGGGGAGCAGATGTTGTTGTTATTTAGATGTATTATAACCACCCCATTCCAAAAAACAAAGAGGCTTTCTCATAGCTTACTGTACTTCAAATATAGAAATATATATTTCTAACCTCTGCCAGTGGAACAGAAAGCACCAGGGTTTATATTACTTGCGGCCAAATACAATGGTTTATAGAATGCCATCCTTTCCTACCCCCACCCCCCTTCCTCTTTGTCGCTGTCTTCAAAAGTATCATCTGTTATTCTGCCCAAAATGCAAATCTAAAAACCCCTGACAGATGGAGCTCAGGGAGAGCCGAGAAAGATTGGAGATGTGTGCAAAATAAAATCAAACAAACAAACAATGACTGGTGATATTTCCAAATCTGGATGTTCTGTTTCCATCCTTTATCTATCCCTATGACATCAGCCCAGTAGCTGTTTGAGAACATCTTGATGTCTCTGGGTGGTTTTTAGGATAGCACAGTTCCTAAACTCTATTTCTCATTTTAAAAACAACAACAACTAAGAATAGCAGTAATTACCTTCAGAAAGATGTTCCATCAAACAATTGCTTTCTTTTTGATAAAAAGGGAAAACAGGATCATCCACATTGTAATGTGGGTACAGAGCCTCCAGAAATGTTGGAACTGTAGATCAGTAACAAGCAGAAACTCTGTGTGCATGTGTGTGTGTGGGGGGGGGGGGTATATGTTGCTCATATATCATATGAAAAATCTGCATCAGAATGAGGAAAGGATTTTTCCATTAGGTGTGGGGAATAAGGGGCTGAAAGGAAGCATATTCTGGCTCATCTCACAAATAAGAGAAGCCATTGGGAAGTTGGTTTCCAGGAAGAATATCATGGTAGGAAGGAGACCAACCTGGGCAGAGGACAGTTGCTAAGAGCTTGCTGAAATTAATGACCCTGGACTGGGAATTTAAGGGCCAGCATTTGGCCACAATAATGTTGGCGTTATCTGTGACTTAAAAGGCACAAAAAGCTATATAACAAAGACAGGACAACATGATACAGATTAGCTTTGACAGCATGCTTTATTTCATGGTGCTAATGTGAATCTCTTTGCCTTGACAGATGGCATGGAACAATTTTGGGCCAATGCTAAAGGAGAAGGCTCCCCTGAGTCTTCTCTGTCAGTCTAGCTAAAATACTTCCAGGTTGGGTAGCTTCAGAATTGGTCACATTATGTACCAATGCCGTCCAGCCTGGAAGCCATTTAGGGCATGAAATTTTGGTGAACATGCTGGAGGAGAAGAGATGTACCTCCTTCATGGCTCCTACTAAAGATTTTGGTAAATACTTTAGAAAGGGCTCCAGACTGGGCAACACTGGCATGCTTCAGGATGGCACACAGCACTTGCCAAAGCCACCCAAACTGGAAGAGCTTCCACATGCACCAAGAGGACTCCAGGCTGGCTGCCGCCGGTGCACACTGTGGACAGTCCTACAGCATATGTCAAAGCTGCATAGCCTGGCGGCTTCTTAGCCAGCACAATGGGAGAAGGTTCACCTCAGCCTTCTCTTGAAGCAGGAGCTTTACAAGAGAAGGCAGAGATCAGAAACATGCTGGCTGTGGTATTCCCTGTGACACTCTATGGAAGTGAAAGTTAGACTTTGAAGAAGCAGGATAGGAAGACCACTGATGTCACGGGGAGCTCAGACTCAGATGAGGAGACCAGTAATGAGCAGTTGCTGGCGACCCACTGCCTGAGGAGGTGGGGCTGTCCAGTAACCAACAGGCACAGCTGCCATCAGTCTCTGAAGATGTGGAGTCTGAACTGCCACCCACTCCCAATGCAAGAGCTTGCCATGCAGAGAGGAGAGCAGAGCAATGGTGTTCTGCAAGGCTTAGCACAAGGGAGGAGCCTTGCCCTTCCAAATGAGCAACACTGGGACTGCTTCTGTTTAAGAAGAGCATCAAACTCAAGTCTCTCCATTAGCAACAACCATCGATTTACCCAGATTCGGCATGCCTTGACTCCCAACTTGAAACCTCATGACTTTGACTCTGGACCTGGACCGGATGACAAACCTTCTATGACATTTGGATCCTTGGACTTCGCTTGACCACTCTTGTGCCTGCCGTTTTGGATTGGAACTCTCTTACGGCAAGCTTGATGAACTTTGGGGACTTGTTTCCCTATTGCAGTGTTTCTCAACCATGGCAACTTGAAGATGTATGGATGTCAACTCCCAGAATTCCCCAGCCAGCCAAGCTGGCTGGCAAGTTCTAGGAGCTGACGTCCACACAACTTCAAGTTGTCAAGGTTGAGAAACACAGCTCTATTCTGTACGTGCGCGCATTTGCATTCATGTTTGCTTTGCTGCTTGTTTATTTACTTCACAAAACTTATTAGTAAAGTTTGCAACCCCCTCTCTGTATGTTTGTGTGTGCTTGGCCTGAGACAGGACAATTGATGCTTTTGAAGGTTTATGTTGGAGAAGACTCCTGAGCATATCATGGACAACCAAGAAAAGAAATCAATGGATCATTGAATAAATCAACCCAGAATTCTCACTCAAGGCATAAATGACCAGGTTCAAATGATCCTATTTCAGACACACAATGTGAAGACCTTGCTCTCTAGAGAAAATTCTGATGTTGAGAAAGGGGGAAGGAAAGAGAAGAAGAGGACAATCAGCAGCAACGTGGATGGACTCGGTTACAGTGGTGATGAGTACTGGGAGACCTGAAGGGCCAGACTGTAGATAGATCAACCTGGAGACAATCTATTGATGTGGTCACTAAGAGTTGACACTGACTTGATGGCATATAATCAATCAAATCTTGTTAGATGATATGATCCTGAACATAAGCAGAGTGTACCAACAGAAGAGAATATGTGTAGCTCAGGGTGAACTGTGGAGTCCCTGGGGTTCTCTGAGCTTGGCTGTTTTCTTGCAAACCTTTCATTACCCAGCTCAGTGCACTGAAGATGTTACCTAGCCGGGTAATGAAAGGTTTGCAAGAAAACAGCCAAGCTCAGAGAACTCCAGGGACTCCATAAGCAGAGTGTTGAAAGAGTACTGCATAATTTAGTAGTAGAACTTCCCATTAAAATGTAAAATATTGATAATGTAGTTGTCTTAGATGTAGAGTATCAGTGAATGCTATCAGTGAATTGGAACAGACAGTCATTATATTTGTAATTAAAAGTAGATTCAGTAAGAAATATAGGAGGGGAGAAAAGCCTTATTTCTACCTGAACTACATTTGGAAGTGAGAGAAGCAAAAGAAAAATCAGGAAGTTGCCTTTACTCTCTTAAACACAGAAACTCATTTAATTAACAACCAGATGGGTGAAGACAGACACAGGGAGATCATGGAAAGTCCCTTCCCTTATTTGTTTCATTCACCCTAAGATCATAAGTTGAAAGAGATGCTGCATCACCCAAAATGAGCATCAGACCACTAAATCAGCAATCAGTTTTAGAAGTAAATCCTACTGAGCTCAACATAGCTTACTCCTAAGTAGGCATAACTGACTCCAATAGTTATACAACACGATATTATATTACATAATTTATGTACGCATGCTTAGAAGTAAGTCCTGTTAAGTTCAGGGAATTTCTTTGAGGTAAGCATAGATAGCTTTGCAGTCAAGCCTCTGGTCAGGTTCTTCTCGTCCTCCTTTTCCACCACTCCATAACTAGCTTCTCCATAGATATGCATGACATCCGTGAATCCAGATAAAACTTTTATTGGGACAAGTTGACAACATTGTTTTTAAGTTTTTCAGTTTAATTGTTTCTGTTAGTCAAGACAGTATACATAGTAAGGGGGGAGGAGGAGGAGGAGGAGGAGGAGAAGGAGAAGGAGAAGGAGAAGGAGGAGAAGGAGAAGGAGAAGGAGGAGAAGGAGGAGAAGGAGGAGAAGGAGGAGAAGGAGAAATGGAACAGAATGGAATCTGCACATATAAAAGCCCATGAAACCAAAGGCTGAGCAATAGGATTATCTTACATGTGGGAAAGTGATTTTCCCTCCCAGGTTTCCATGCTCTTTGTTCCATTTCCTAGAAAGTAAAAATGTTTCAAACATCCTTGACAAACTGCCAAGTTAACTCTCCAAACAGCCATCAGCATTTGAATAATCTCATCTGGAAAATATAATAGTAAGTCCATATTTTTCTATAGCCAAGCTAAGCCACTAGAGAGTGGTATTGCATAAAATAGTGTTGTCTTCTTCTGAAGAAATAATACAGCAAGATAAACTGTTTTGTAGAGCTGCTGGAGAAATCTGTCACAATGAAATGGTGTGATCTGCCAAAATGGAATCGCTCCATGGCACCAACAGGGTTGTAATTCACCAAGTCTGTCTCAGAATATTTCTCACCTCAAGTATTACACCAGAAATGAATTTGTTTGGGTCAAATGTTGAAGAAGAATGCACATAATTGAGCAAGTAATATACAAGTGTTTATACTTGTACATAACTTTATTGTTTGCTTTTTAAAAAAAAAAAAGTCAGAGAATGAAGTAGTACTTTGATATAAAGGCCAAACGAATGGAATTTGTTTACACTACATAAAAGAAGAAGAAAGGAGGAGAAAAAGAAAGGGAAGGGGAAGGAAAAGGAGAATCACAGAATCATGAGGTTGGAAGTGACCTTGGAGGTCTTCTAGGAGAAGAAGAAACGAAAGGAGAAAAACAAAAAGAAATGAGGAGGAGGAGAAGAATGGTTCCTTAGATTACCATGAGTAATCTAAGTTTGGTGTTGCAGTTAAGGCATCAGGCCAGAAACCAGGAGACTGAGTTCTAGTCCCACCTCGGGCACAAAGCCAGCTGGGTGACCTTGGGCCAGTCCCTCTCTCTCTGCCCTAGGCAACCCACTTCTGAAATCTTGCTAAGAAAACTGCAGAGACTTGTCCAGGCAGCTGCCAAGAGTCAGCACTGCCTCAGAGACACCATCAAAAAAAAGTTAGCGTCTTTGGATTTCTAACAGAATCTTGGTTTAATGGGAAGGATGATAATCACTGATTTGACACCACAAGCATATCCATTTCTTCTGCAATATTTCGGAAATATATTTTGAATTGGGCCCAAAAGCTGATAGGAACTCAGTGCAGCCATCTCAGGATTGGTGTTACTTGTCCAGAGTGGGATTGCCCCATTAGGAACCTGGGTACTGCATTCTGAGCTAAGTGGAGCTTCTGGGTTGTCTCCAAAGACTGCCCAGTTACAACTCATTGCAACAACTGAACCCCATGGGGATCAGGGAGTGAGTTATAATTGCCAGAGCATCCCTGGGTTAAGTCTGGAATGATTAAAAAGTTCAGAGATCAGGCTGACCAGCTCAATCTTGGATGCAACTACCTCTCCTGAGTTTTTGCTATAGTGTCCTCATTAAAAGGAAATCAATTTTATTTGCTGTCAAAAGTTCCATGTTATGTCATTGTCCTGAAAGGAGCTGGCTCTGAATAACCAAATTCTTCTGTTCTCAGAGTCTTGGCTAAGCTGGTCTGTAACTTGTGAGCTGTTCCTGGTATAACAGAGTAGGACGTCCGCTGGGAGGAAAGCTGCACTCTGTGGCAGCCTGCACAAAACACTTTAACCTAGTTACTGAATTCATGCATTCGAGGGGTTCATATGGTTCATGACTGAACCATAAATAACCCAAGGAGCTGAGTTTATACGGAAAAAAAAAAATCTAAGGGTAACAGGAGCAACTGAATCTGCTAGGTCTTTACCTGGGCCAGGTAAAGGGGTTGTGTGAAGGCAACTGATATATTCTTGCATGCAGAATGCAGCTTGCAGAAAGAGATGGGAGAGAGAAAGAGAGAGATTCTACCTTTTCATTATTTTGAATAAAGATGCTTGGGAGTTCAGTTTCTGTCTATTCAGATGCGAACTGACCTAACTTTCATCTTTCACACCAGTAAGTTGACCTGCATTTCACTGTTATCCTGATTTCATACTTCCTCACATTTGGAAATTCAGTTCCTGCCTCAAAACATTTCTGAACCGGCCCTGAATTTGTATGGCGAGATAAAATGCAGGTGGATGCATGTCGTCTAAAATACACCATATTTAGACATCTGTGCTTTAAAAAATATTAAAATGCATATCTAAGATATATTTTTCCTGTGGATTTTAAAAAGGGGGAAAAACACGAGAATGATGAAGATGGAAGGGAAAATGGATTTATCAACAAACACATGTGAAAGTTGCGTGGACTAAAATAATTGCAAAAGTGACATAGACTAAAATAATCACATGGACTAGAGGGCCATTTTCTTTTTAAGGCACGCAGATATGTAAGTCTGTCCTGCCAGTGACAGTGGAGGAGGAGGTTATCTCCTCTGAAGATGAATGAGAGTATCCTCTTACACTTATTTTAATATTATTCTTGGCAGGGGAGGGGTTAAGCTTCGTCTTGGCTCTTGGCAGAAGTTAGACTATTTCTCCCCTTCACTCTCAAAATAATTCTGAAAGGAAAATCAGACAGGCACAGCTGGTGAGTCCTACAAGGTAGACCAGAGCAAGGAAGAGACACCGCATAGGCCTAAAGCTACTTTTATTAGAACAGCTATAGTAACAGAAACTTGTGTGTCTGAATGAGCTTGCCCTCTTCCTTCTTGTATACCCATGTGAATTGGGGGGATGGGGGGTGGGCTGTCTTAGGCATTTTCATAAATCTCTCTCTTCATATGGACTTAAGCCATGTTTAACTGTTTGTTGCCTTGGTAAGGGATCTTCCTTCTCTCCGACAAGGCCATTCTCTATACTCTCTGCATGGCTAGTTTAAAGGGGCTGCATTGTATACAGCTGCATAGGGCCCCCAAAATGGAAGAGGGCTAAGCAGGGGGCTACCCACTCCCCCCATTGCCTCATACCCTGTACTCTGCCCAGTACAATAGTCCCCTTGCCACCTTTATTAACTTTTGTATGCACTCCATTCCAGGCTGAATGTGTTCCCACCTCTTTTTCCTGAGCACTCTGAATGCCTGGGGCCATTCCGGCAATGGAGGAGGAACACAGTGAGAAGTTCTTTGTGGCAACAACAGTCGGGGCTACAGGGAGGTGGGGAGAGAGAAAGAAAAGAACTCTGCTTTTGCAGCTGAGAATTGTGGAGGAGTTGTGCTCTTGAACCTCCCTGCTGGACTGTGTGTCTATTTTTGTTTATTCATTTATTAATCAAATTTGTATGGCCGCCCATCTCTCAAAAAGCGACTCTGGGTGGTGTACAAAAATCCAATAAAACAACACATATATAAAACACTCAGTACAAAAATAAAACAATCAATATTCAAAGATAAAAAATATAAAAACAAAACATACAAACCCTAGGCAAAGAAAGGATAAGAATAGCCACCTCAGCAATGGAGCCATCTAAGCATATCTCCAGTTGCCTCAGAGCCCCAGGCCTGGTGACATGTCCAGGTCTTGAGGGACTTCTGGAATGTCAAACGGGATAGAGCAGGAGTCGTGAGTCTAGGACGACTCCCAGATTGTACATTGGATCTCTCTGGGGCAGTGCCACCCCATCCAGCACCAAAGATGACATAGTCCTGGAACCAGTAGGCCTCAAAACCCAGAGCCACTCAGTCTTGCCAGGGTTCAGATGAAGCCTGTTGTTCCCTCACAGCCCCCAGGCACTCCAGGAGATAAGAAGTTCACAGCATCACTTAATTCGCCAGGGGCAGAGATGTATAATTGGGTATCATTAGCATATTCCATGGCAATGGATGAGCTCACCCAGCGGCCTCATGTAGATGTTAAGGAGGAGAGGAGAAAACACTGAACTCTGTGCACCCCACATAGTAGGGGCCGAAGGTGGAACCTCTCCTCCCCAATCATCACTGACTGGAATTGACCCTGGAGGAAGGAGGTAAACCAGTATGACACAGTGCCGCCCACCCCCAGTCGTCTGAGCTGATGCAGAAGGATATGAGGGCTGATGGTATTGAAAGCCACCGAGAGGTCAAGTAGGGCAAGGATGGATGCACAGCCTCCATCCTGCCCATGCCAGAGATCATCCAAAAGCACAACCAATGCCATTTCCATCCCATAGGCAGGTCTCAATCCTGACTGAAAAGGATCCAGATAATCTGCTTCATTCAAAGTCCTCTGAAGCTGTTGCACAACCACCTTCTCAACCACCTTCCCCAAGAACAGGAAATGAGATACCAGACAAAAAAATGTCCAGTATGGTGGGATCCAGGAATGGCTTCTTGAGAAGGGGGCAAACCAAGGCCTCTTTAAGAGATAAAGGAACAACTCCCTCACCCAAAAAAGAATTAACCATTGCTAGAACCCACTCACATGACACACCCCAGACCACTTTTACAAGCCAGGAGGGGCATGGATCTAAAGACAGGTGGCCAAGCTCACAGTCCTGAGGACCCTGTCAACCTCCTCAGCTCCAAGAGGTTCAGACTGTTCCCAGATAACTGGGCAAGACTCCTCCCCAGGCATCTCCTCTGGACCTGCAAAAAGGCAAGTGTCCAACTGGGAATGAATCCAAGTGACTTTATCCAACAGATGCTATGGAAATTTCTCCACCTCCTGTTAAGAGGTTCCCTACACCCCTTTTACCCAAGAGGGCTTGTGTCACCCAAAACAGGGCTGTGGGGTGGCAGTCTGCAGATGCAATAAGGGTGGAAAAGTACTGGCACTTCACCATCCTTACAGCTACAATGTAGGCCTTAATAGTGGCTCTAACCCATGCTTGGTTGAGTTCATCCTTGGTGGAACACCAGCAATGCTCTAGATGTCTCTTCTCCTGTTTCATCTCCCTCAACTCCTCCGTAAACATGGGGAGTGATAGGATCCCTGAGATGGGAGAGGTCGCATGGGTGCAATCCAGTCCAAGGCCTTAGCCACCCCCTCATTCCAAGCAGCAACCAAGGCTTCAGATGGACTATGCAACAGACCAACAGGGACACCCCCCCAGCTCCCTTTGAAACCCATCCAGGTCCATCAGTCACTTGGGGCAGACCAATCTAATGGGTCCAGCTTCCCTGCAGTGGATAATGGTGCTGGAGAATCCCATAAAAACCAGGGCATGATCTGACCATGACAAGGGGGACACTGAAAGCTCCCCCAATTTCAGATCACATTGCCACTGTTCCAGCAGGAACACCAGATCTGGAGTGTAACCGCTGTCCTGAGTTGAGCTCTGGATGACCTGGGATAGGTCCATGGCTATCATGGAAGCCATGAACTCCTGAGTCCTCAGACTAGGGAAGGCAGATTGAAGTCCCCAAGAATCATAAGTCTGGGGAACTCCACCACCAACAGCTCAGGCAGGGAGGTTGCTATGCAGCAGGGTGGTTAGTACAACATCAACACTCCCAACTGATCTCTAGAATCCAACTTAATGAACAGGGTCTCACAACCAGTGACCTGTGGGGCAGCACCCTGAAAGTCGTAGGAGATTCCCTGATGACAATCACCACACCCCCACCCCTGACCCATGTCTACCTGATTCCCACTGCACCCTAGAGCCTGTGACTTCCACCAGCCTGGCCAATGCCTGCCAATGACATTGCTGCCCCATTGTCTAGGCCAGACCCCTCATTTCTACCTGTTAGAACTAAGGAGGGACTGTGAATTTCATAGTTCACCCAGGGCTAAAAAATCTCTTTCTAGAAATGCAACCAGCACGCAGGTGCTATCAGCAGAGGACATGGATAGAGCACTTGTTTTTACTGAAGATGCAAGAAGCCCCAAGAACTTAGCAGATAGACAGAGAGATAGACAGACATGTAAGAGACAGAGAGAGGTGCCACAGCCAGCCCTGGGATTTAAATCTTAGGTTCCTCCCATCCTTACATGGTAACAGATTTCTTGCAACTTTTTTCTTGGACTTCACTGTAGGCAACATCTACACCATGTTTCACTAACATTCCTGCCTGATCTCAGGCTCTTTTCTGCTGGCCTTGGAAGCTTTAGCTCTCACAATAAGGAGGGACTGAGAAGCACACTGCCCTACCTCCAAGGCCATCTTCAGTGGCAGTCGTGGTAGGCATGACTGGACCATCCAGGTCCTGCCTCTTTTTATGTGTGTGCAATGTCTGCAGTGCTTGTTAAAAACAGGCAGGGCTTGGATCACCCAGTTGTACCTGCCATTTGTATGTTGCTGATTGTCACTGCAGACACCCCTGCTCACCATTCTGGGCCCCTTCCCGTTGCTCTGGCCTTAGGGGACTGCTAATATCAAACCCAGCAAGAGCCAGCCAGACACCGATCTCTTAACATCCTATTGGCTGCCAGCCAACCCGGAGAGAAGCAAGGAAGAATAGATGTCATTTGAGACTATGCACAGGCACGTAAATTGAAGTGATCCAGTTGACATGATGTATTTGGCAACGTCCCTCCCCAAAACTGTTGAGTAAGCTTAGCAGTTGTGGCTTAGGAGCACAGGTCCTCTCATGGATAAGTCACTGCCAAAGGATATGGGGAAAAAAAAAAGGTAAGAAAAAGTAAGCACTAATATATTACTTCTAGGAGTAGGAAGCTTCTCGTGGTGATAGATATTTTGTTGCTGTTCTATTTTCTTTGCACAGCTGAAATAGAGGCAATTGCTATGGCAATTTTGCAGAGGACAAAAAGCAAAAGAAGCAGCAGTTTCTCTCTCTCTGCCAAGGACAGCATGTCTCCTTATAAATAAGAACATAATGGACCAGAAGACCAATTCCATAACCTAAATAAACCAAAGAGATGTCACTACCATCCTATCCCAAAGCCTGGGAGAACAGCCAATAACTGCTTACAAAAAATCAATAAGGTGACAGCAGTATGGATCACTAGGGGGTGACATTTAAGAGGGCAGAAACTATCACCGAGAAGGCATACTTCCTAGGTCCCACAAGAAATCATTTTTGACTGATGGGAAATGGTCCCCCAGATAGCTGGGTTGTGTGCTTTAAAGCTGCTAATGTGATGGCTTGGGATGAGAAGGTTCAAGGACAGAAGCATCTCCTCAGCCCACAGCTTGAGCATGGGAAAGCGAAGAGGATGAGACTGGCACCACCCTAAGGAATGCATAGTGTTTAGTTGCTAGCTTGGGGAGTTTAGAGTGAGTCTGGCGAGATTCTGTCTTGCAGGTGCAAGCTAATAAAGTAACTGAGCTGTTCCAGTACTGTCTCATGGAGTTTCTTGGACTTAACCTGACATCAGTCTTGCCAGACTCACTCTAAGCTCCCCAAGCCAGCAACTAAACACTATGCATTCCTTAGGATGGTGCCAGTCTCATCCTCTTCGCTTTCCCATGCTCAAGCTGTGGGCTGAGGAGATGCTTCTGTCCTTGAACCTTCTCATCCCAAGCCATCACAGCTAACCAGCACCTGGAATTGCAGCTGGAAATCAACTGGTAACTAGTATAGTTCATGAAGCAGTTGGAACACATGCACATCCTGTGACACATCCACCACTGCCATGACAGGACAAGCTGTAGTTTCTGAGTGGTCTTCAAGGACAGCCCATTGTAGAGTGCATTACAGTAATCCAACTGTGAGGTGACCAAGGCATGAGTGACTAAAGTACTTGCCAATCCAGGAATGGGTCTAACTGGTACACCAGATGGACCTGCAAAGCAAAAGCTAGGAGTCCAAGAGAACCTCCAGATTGTGCACCAATCTCATATGGGGGAGTGCAACTCCATCAAAGAGTAAAGATGGAATATTCCTAGAACTGGGGAGGCTAAACAGACAAAGCCAATTGGTCTTGTCAGGATTGAGCCTGAGTCTTTGGCTTCCCATCCTGTAATGGACAGAAGGAATAACCTTGAGGAACAGGGGGAAGAGCTGCAACAGATAAAAGAAATTTGAGTCCAGACCAGATCTGTAACCTGAGTAAGCATCTCAGACAAGACCCTCCCTAGTTCTCACAAAGATAAAAGCAGGAAGGTGGAGCACATTTAGACTTGCAAGAGTCATCTACAACACGCAGTGTCTTACACCTTTATGTAGGACAGACAGGCAGAAGACTAGCAAAGCAACTAGCAGTCAGAAAACACAATGAAAACTCCTTAACCTCAGAACACATGGACAAACTCAACCATAGTTTCAGCTGGAAAACTGTGAGCATCCTAGACCAAGCTAAATCCAAAAATGCTAGGGAATTCCTGGAACCTTGGCATACTTGTCTGGTGTTAATCCCCGCTTATCTGAGTGTAGACTGCTGGAGAGGTGGTGTTCCAGTCTTTTTGTTTCCTCCTTAGCTTTTTAAATTGTCTTTTGAATGGTGGTGTAACACTGAATGGTCTTCAGAGTGCACCAAGGACTCCAGTTCAACCCTGAGCTACAGATATTCTCTTCTACTGAGACTTGCAGGATTCTGTTACTATAACCTTATAATAAAAGTAGCTTGCATGACTTTAGTTCCTAGTCTGGCCTACCTTGGAGGGCTGAGACATCCAGACCCACACAGCCTCCAGGCACTGAGTCAGGACTTCAACAGCATCAATTGGTCAGCCTGGAGCTGAGATGTATAATTGGGTATAGATCTAAACCTGGTTGTAATGGCCTTTACATTCCTCAAACTGCCCCTGCAGAGATGTGAAAAGGACCACTTTGCTGGATGCCAAGCACTACTTGGGAGGCCTCACTTCCCACCTGGAGTACTCTCTGAAACTGTAGAGGAAGCTCAAGAAAGCTCTCCAGTATATAGCTTTCTTGCCCAGTCCCTCTTGCAGATCCCTTCTCTTAAGGGACATCATAGGGGCAAGCCTTCTCAATCACTGCCCCTCTTCTTCATTCCTTCCAAGTTCAGATTTTCCTACCCTTATTGTTTTTTGGAAAGGCATTAAAAGTTGACTTTTCCAAAGATCTTTGGGAATAGATTGGGGATGAGGATCTTCCTGTTATGAATTTAGATATTGTGGTTGTTCCTCTGGGCTGTGTTATTTTGCTTCTATTATGGTTTATTATGGTTGCTTGTTTGTTATTGACTTGGACTGAGTGGCATATAAACTAGAGTAACAATACCTCTGATATCCATTAATTAATTAAGGTTTTATATGCTTCTCCAACCTGAGAGGTCTCCGAGTGGCTTACATTCCCATCTGCACTAGGGTGGTTTGAAAGGCAACAATAATCTACAAAACAGTGTAACTATTAACAGCCCCAGTGCCTGAAGAATCACCATCAAAGAAACCCCTTGCAGAGGAAGGCTCAACCCTCCTAGCAGTTCTGTTCACAAGACTTTCTGGTACACCCATGTTTGATGGTTTTCCAAAAATCCAGCTGGGTGAGGGCTAATCCAATTTCAGAGGATGGTCCTTCCATCACCATCTTGGCAATATGGGTATAGTCTATGTCACCTCAGCTTTTTCTTAACTTTTGAAATAAGAGTTGTCTCTTCTTGGCAGTGCGATTCCTGTTTTGGACACTGGATGGCAATAGAAGAAAGGAAATTGGAAAGAGATGAACTTGGCCTCAAACTGAGCTCATCCTGCACACCTGGTTACGGAATTAACCCATTTTCTTCATTCAGTGAATACACCCAACCTTAAATTACCCCAGAGTTCTGGGTCTACACAACATGCCCCCAAAGCCTTACCTGGTTGAAAAATGCACTTATGTTGTACAAAAGTAGCTATTGGGGTTGAACTGATCTGGTTAAAGTGTTTTAACCAGAAACAAGTGTTAAAGACAAACCCAGTGCTCAGTTTTAAAAGTGGCAATTCATCTTCAAAAAAGAACAAAAGGAAAAAAATAAAATGAAACAGGGCTGGAGGATAGCAAATTTAATTAATGCAGGGATCAAAACCCACTGCAGCTTTCCAGGTTTTGCATCCCTCCCTAGACACCTCTGCCCAGGTTTCCTTTCTCCTATAATCATTATTTTAATAAGCTGGGTTTGTACGACATGCTAAATTGGGCTAAAATGGGTTTGAATTTAATGGAGAGGGTTTGGGGAACTCAGCTGTTGTCTTAGTAGGTTGCATGAACCAGGGATCATGATATGGTTTATCTGCTTCAACATAGCTATTTACCTGAACATAGCATGTTGCTATACCCAGATTTAGCAAGTTGTATGAACCCATTGGTCCACATTAGCTGGCTGTGTGACAGTATTATGCTCTCCATTCAGACCTCATGCAGAACCATAAAATATAAAATGGTCATATCAAATAGGTGAACTAGGGCATGAAACCTCCTCTCCCTCTGTGTTCTCCTGTAGCTTTCTGGTAAAGGATTTTGAGAACTTGGTTTGGCTGTTGTTTTATACCTCCCAAAAACTGGAAAATAGCTCATCTGAATTTGGTATCACATGTACTCTTATTTCATTCATTCATCCATCACGTTTATATAGCCACCCATCTCACAAATAAAAACTGTGAGCTTTCTTGTTTTCCAGGGACTGGACGCACCACAGCGTAACAAATCTGTACAAAATGCTTCATTGCAGCACACACCTTCCCCCAACAACAGACTATTGTTCTTCACCCAGGTCTTGCAAGGTGATGTTGTCATCTACACATGTCTTTAATACTCAGTCCTTTAATATTTAGTTTAAGCAAAAGTCTATAAAATGCACAGTCTGTATAAATATATAACGTTTGTAAAGTCTGTAGAGTGGCATACAACCTTTAAGCCTTTCCCAAATGTTCTTGCTCTAGTCGAGATGAGGGGCTGCTTCAGTGGGCTTGTTCCTCTCTTAGTTGTTACAGAGCCCCCAGCAAAGCTCAAAGCTCCAGGCAGGACTCCCACCAGGATAAGATGCTCGCCACAACCTGCAGACTTGGCAGTTGAATGATACTCCTCTTGCCTGCTTTAGATGTCATCTCCACTTCCCTGTCTCTAGGCCATTTGCTTGTCACGTTTCTTGCACCCTTCTCCTCCTCCTCCTCCACCACCACCACCACCACCACCACCACCCCACCCTGTCTTAATGTTTAGAAAAGCATAGATCCTGGGTGGGGTTCAGGCTGCTTGTGGACATCTGCAAGTCCTTGAAAATGCCAGGGTGTGTCTCATTATCACCAACAGCTGGAAAGCTGGCCCGGATGCTTGTGAGTCAGGGAAACGGGGTGAGAAGTACTTCACTGCAGCATACTTTCCCAAAGCACAGGCAGCAACTCCAACTTCACACCCTCACAAAAACAGATCACCAAAAGAAACAAGCATTAAAAATTATTCCATAACAAAAAAAAGGACATCATTATGCCTTTCTTGCATAATTTGATCTCCGATGTTCTTTGCCTGCTCAGATATTTCTGGTGAGGCAATGGCTCCAAAAACTCCTAATTATCTAAATTCATTGTACTGCCTATACAATACTTTAGCTTCCCAAGCTGGACAAACTAGCTAGCTTTAAACAAAACAAAACAAACAAGCAGGACCAGAACTGGTTAATATTTCAATGGAAGAGAATATCTGTAGCTCAGGGTTGAACTGTAGACCTGGTGCTCTCTGAGCTTGGTTGTTTGCTTGCAGACGTTTCATTAGGCACTGATGATGTTACCTAGCCAGGTAATGAAACGTCTGCAAGCAAACAACCAAGCTCAGAGAGCACCAAGGACTCCATGGTTAATATCTGGATGGGAGATCAACAGGTCTTTAGACTTAACTAGAATGTAGATGATTATGATGATCCCAGAATAAAGCAGCTAATTTTTCAACTAATATTTTTCTCCAACTTTTTCTTGGATGACTAGATATGCAGAATAAGTTAATAAACCGGATTTAGCTGGTCCAAAGCATGACAATCTGTGTGGAGCTATTTTGAGTAGGTATGTTTGGGGTCCTTTGAGGTTAGATGATGGGATCACTTAGCCCTTTTCTCATGTTCCCCCAACACCACCCAATGACTCAACTGAGTTTGTTGTGGAAATAAGGAATAATCTCTTAAATGTTAGTGTCATCTCAATCTCACTGGTTCACATCTTACCTCTACATGTCAACATTTTTCTTTGTTTCCTGCATGAGCACCTTTCTGTATAGCAACAAACCCCAAAATCCATTAGTCTTACCAGCCACAAAATGCTTATTTCTCATCTCCTTAACACATAATGTTATGAATGGGGTTGGAAAATCTCCTTTCCTTAATGAATTCTTCCTTCCTCAGATCAGCCCTGAATATAAAACTTCTGAATCTCATTAGCGCAAAGCAGTTGCTTAATAAAAATAATGGAATTAATAGGGCAGAATGTAACCTTTTTACTAGCCTTGCTCTGTAGTTACAGTCAGAATCTACTCAAAAGAAAGGATCAGCTCAGCAAAAAGGAAGATTTACCAGGAAGCAACAAAAATTTGGAAGCCTTACTGTGATTGAAGTAGTATATCTTATCATAGTTAGCGTAATTCTTTCCCGGTGGCTGAGAATTTTGCATAAATCTGGGCCAGTTGGTTCAGCAAATTGTGGAAATAAAGTGGTTTAATTCAGGAACCAGGTTAAGTGGGATTGTGGCAATGTATTTATATAGCCTCCATCTCTATTTGCCCTTTGCTAAGTATCTCTCTCTTTTAAGAACACACTTCTAAATTTAGTGCAAGGTTCAGTTGCATCCATTGGTAGTAGCGATATGGTGGTGTGTGTATCAAAATAATCAAGATGATGGATGCAACATTGCAATTTAAGCCTTGCTTCTTTTGTACTGTTCAAAAGGTGTGTGTGTGTGTTACATCACAATGCTCCATCCACCATCTTGCCAAGGTTATCACAACCTGCAGACACTGTTGGGGGGCAGAAGGGAAATTTTGTCTCTTCCACGTGTGAAATTTTTCATGCAAAATAACGGCATCTTTCACATTATAATATACTGAGCCAGGATTTATTGAATATACCACAATTAACTGGGTTTGCACAATTTTACAGTGATTGCTCTGTGTCTTCTTCTCATCATTATCTCAGGCTATTTGTTTAGAATTTCGATTCATTTTACTGGGTTGTGAGATTTTATGGAGATTAGCTGGAACTGGGTAGAAGAGTAACAGCTAAAATCCCACCAATAAATGAATGTATTGATGGAGAATATAATTCCAAGAAATAAGGAAACCTCTTTTCTTCACATAGATTTTTTTTTCCTGATGTCTCCTTGATGAATTTTTTCCCCATGGATTTATCCTACCTCTTCCTTTTCCTTTCAAATTACATTTAATAGGGTTCACTTGAAGAGTTACTACTGATTCCTAATCAAGGGACTTTCAGATCCTGGCTATTTTATTTTTAGTGACCCTTTTAGGACATAAGGTCTCAGCAGATAGTACTATCTAACCAACCTAAGCAGGGTTTGCTGGTTTTGATGGTTTGGGCTTCTGGTCCCTAACATGAGTAGGAAATCTGTCTCCTGCCTTGCCAGTTGAGTTGAATTGCATTGACACTGTAGAAATGAAGGAACATAATATAGGGAAATAAGCTTCTATGATTTTTTTCCAGGAGGTGCTACAATTTAGGGCTTTTCTATATTCCATATGATAATATGGGTGTGACATAGGTCATAAGCTGCTCAGATGTTAAGGATAACTATCTTCATACCTTATTCTAGGGATCTGACTGGAGGAAGTATATGAGAAGGACAGAGGACAAGACAGCCTTACAAAAATGTCTGCCTTGCAAAAAGATACAAACACCCTTCAACTGAGCTTGAATCCTGGTAACTTCATAAATGCATCCATATAGTTTTCTGGGCATCACTATGGAAATGGTTTGTCCTTGCCTTCTTCTGGGGCGTGATTTTAGGTTCTCAATCCAGCCTACAGTTCTGGTGATCTTCCACCCAAATGGACCATGGGTGTCCAGAGAGGAGGAAAGGGTGGGCAAATGATTAAACATGTGTTGTGATATCCTGTTATAAACTCCAGCCATTTTGTACAGGTGTTGAGTTGTCACATGCATGTACATAAGGGGTTGAGCTTCTATGGGGACATCACCATACATATTTCATCATGTTGACAAAATGATGGCTTCCTGAAGATGCTAGTGAGTTCATTTTCTTTGACCTGGATGACATGTCGTGAGAATGGAAGGTTAGAAAATGTGGTCCTGGTTGCCTTTTTCAGAGAACTGAAGGCATAAGAAGAAGTAGTTTGACATTCCTCTTGAGTGTGGATGGTGAAAGTATGAGTGTTTAGAGAGAATGTTTGATTTAACTCCTCCCCCCCCTTTTTTTAATGTTGCTGATATAATATACGGTCTGATCATTGAAAGACTTTTAAAATGGCATCAGCTGCAGGCCTTAACTCACTGTTAAAACTGGGCTGATGCAATACAGCAGTGTTTCTCAACCTTGGCAAATTTAAGATGTGTGGACTTCAACTCCCAGAATTCTTGTCACCAAATTGAAATCCACACATCTTAAAGCTACCAAGGTTGAGAAACACTGCAATACAGAATTGACCCCAGAGCCCTACTGAACTAATTATTCATATGCATATATTAAACAAAGATTTAAAAAAGGAGGGGGGAGAGGAAATTTTGATCCATAGACCACAATTATGCACATCAAATTCTATTAGAAAGAAATCAAGGAGTTAAATTCTTCATTAAGTGCTTAAGTCCCAGCATCGTCCATGCAAATAAAGCTAAGATACAAATCTGTATTCATGCTTTGCCTGGACAAGCTGCCTGTCTAGAAATCCTGAACCAAAATCCCATCAGGGCTCTGGTTTGGCCTGTGCTTGCAAAACCTGATCTTTGTCAGATATGCTCCAGACTTTTCTTTTCACTTTGCCTGGATAAGACAACCTTGGCAGGCAGGATAGGAAAAATGTGAATGTTTGTCACTTTTGTATGACAATTTAATCACATAATTCTCATGACTTGAACCAGCTAGATAACCTCCTTGGCTAATGAGTAATAAAATGTGGAGCTTGTTTGGGCTCAGTTTTCTCTGAAAAACTATATTCCACCCAATGTATTGTCGAAGGCTTTCACGGCCGGCATACGAAGGCTGGTGTGGATCTTCCGGGTTGTGTGGCCATGGTCTGGAAGTTTTGTTTCCTAACGTTTCGCCAGCATCTGTGACTCTGAAGATGCCGGTCACAGATGCTGGCGAAACGTTAGGAAACAAAACTTCCAGACCACGGCCACACAACCCGGAAGATCCACACCAGCCTTTATATTCCACCCAGTCTACATGAAGGGACAGAGCTGAAGATTCAGATTGATAAAAACCTGGTTAGGGAATGTCTGTTTATTCTGAAAGGGTTTAATTCTCCATGGCCCGCTAATTGCAACCTAGAGTACAGAAGGAATTTGTAGATGGTCTGTCAGAATCTATTAATTTAGTAAAGGAGATTTTCTTTTCTGTTTCCATGCCATGCTGACTCTTAATTAATTTGCAACTAACTGTTATTTCAACTTTTTTTTTTTTGCAAGGACTATGCCAAAGCCAGATACCTTCCTTCCTATACCTGCACATCTGATGTATTCATTGGATATATTAAAATAGTGTTTGGACTACAAACTGGCATGAATTGTTTAATCTGGATCCCTGCACTGAAAAGAAAGCTGGATTCAATAGCTGAAATTACCTCTTCCAACCTGAATATATGGGAGTAGTCATATGAATGATATTTAATTGAGTCTTTAAAAAAATACATTTAAATCTAAATGATAACAGATCCGATTTAGTTTTGTCTTGGCTTCCATATACTTCCTAGGTATGCTCTTAGGAGTGCAGTTCTCAGCTTACCACTTACAATCCAAGTGAGTCCCTCAACCCAAGAAAAGATTTCATACTCTGGTTTTAGATGTTAAATAGCATGTGAGAACATGGTTATGGGCTGTAGGATCCATGTCCCAGAGCCATGACTCCAACTGGCCCTTTTCCCAGACTATACTTGCATTATATTGATTGTACAAATAGAATCATAATTACCAGGTTTTCGTTGAGCAGATGAAACGAAGGGAGTGCTTTGCACGTGCTGTCTATAATGCTCCTAGAAAAAAAATGGGCTATTAATCATGAGAATCAACAACATTTTCATATGGTTTCTCCCAAATCTCAATTCACTTTTCTCTAGAGTCAAAAGGGGCTAAAGTTGAGCAAAGTCACTGGGATCACCCTTGTCCTGTCTCCATTCTAACACAGATAATTCATTGAGGTGATCAAGATATAAAACCAGGCTTGAAGCCCAGCTGAACTGGCCCTAGAAAAGCTACTTCACCCCACAGGTTAAACTTCCCCTTCTTGCAATGAAGTATTAATCCCTTCCTGAGTCCCGCTATCACAGATACCCATTTGCAATATGATATTTCCCCCTCTCATTTGGAAACCAGACTATATCCATCATGGGGCTCCAACCTGGCTGAAAACCACTAGTTGCCATCTTGTAATATTGCTCCTAGTAACTGGGCTGGCACTTTAAATATGCATTTACTTTTTGAGATGATGGTTTTATGATTCCCTATCCATTTCAGAATGTGTGTGTGTGTCGGTTTGTTTTGGCGGCAGGGAAGAAGATAGAGTCTCTTTTGAAGAAACTAGAGTCAAGATCAATTGGGCACCAACCAGAGCTTTTAAAACCTTTTTACTGTTTGCATCCAAGTGTCCTGTTCTTAAATATATGACCTCAAGGTTATGCATTATTTACACTACAATTTTTTTATCAATATTCACGGCTTTGGACCCTGCCACTAGACTGCTGGGAAAGCCCCAGCCACTTCCTAGAATTCCTTCCTTTTCCTTTTTAGTGGGTGTGATGAATCACTCAATGGATGATTAAGGGGCCAATTTGTATTTTTATGAATGGGCCATGCGCTGGCTGTCTCAGCTAATTTTCCTAATGTCAGGCTAACAGGTTATAGAGCTGACAAAGTCAAAACCAATTGCGTGGGGGAAGAGGAAGACTCTTTGATTTGTGGTTATGAGATAATGCCCAATGACATGCATATTCCAGCTTTCAGATGGAGCTTGGTGTAATTCCTCTGAAAGTAAAAACAAGAATGTTGCAAATTTTAACGGAACAGCACTGAAAACCACTAATTCTCCAGTGGTGAAATGTTTCTCTGAGTTTGGGCGGTTTCTTCACATGGAGAGCATCACACACTTCAAGGTCGTTCAGCTTAGCAATGCTGCCAGAGCATTACTTTCCTTCCTCCCCAAAGTCATCTGCACTTGTCCAAGAAGCAATAAAAAGTCCTACCATCAATGTGTTCCCATGAAGAAACAGAGGTCGTGGTACCTTAATCAAAAGCTTTTTCAGTTCAGTCCTGAAATTATTCTAGGGAATTTAATTTGGCTCCCTTTTAGAAGAGTAATTGACCAAGGTAGACAGTGGGTCAAAATCTGCAAGATGTCAGGCAGGGTGTCATGACTGAAGTCCCAGTTCTTTTTCACATTTCTGCACACATGTATTAAAAAAGGTGGGGCTTTGATCACAATGCAATGTCCACCATCTTGCAGATTCTAAACAAGTACCATCACTTCCTGTGGACACCCCTGGTGGCTGAAACACATCATCTTTGGACTTAAGACATGTAGACTAGGGAAGGACATAGCTAGCTTTTCTAAGAATTATTTTTAGATGATAGTGGTTTCCATATTGCATATGGTAACTTTCTCTAACTGGCAGCTTCCCAGGTTCACTGGCTGAGTATCTGGACAGTTCAAACTTATCATAGTTAGTTGTGTGGATCAGGCTGTCCCATCAACCCAAAATAAAGCGTATTTGTTTAGAGAAAGCAACTTATATGAACCCAGCCTTTGTAGTTAGTTAACATTCGTTTTGCATGAGTTTGCCTGGCCTGCAAATTCTTTTTCTTTTTACCTTCTCTTGCCTTTCTTCCGTCTCTTGCCTCTCTTGCCTGCCTGCCTGCCTGCCTGCCTGCCTGCCTGCCTGCCTGCCTGCCTGCCTGCCTCCCTCCCTCCCTCCCTCCCTCCCTCCCTCCCTCCCTTCCTTCCTTCCTTCCTTCCTTCCTTCCTTCCTTCCTTCCTTCCTTCCTTCCCTGGGTAACAGAAAAACTCTAAAATTGATTTTTCTTCCTCTGAGTTTGGCTGTCTGCTGAACGGGAACCCAACTTCTTTATTCTACCTTCTGGATCATCCAGGATTCCTGGCATAGAAAGATGTATCTCCATTACCTCCTTATCATCTTGTTCTACATTTTGGACAGTTTTGGGTGAGACCTCCAGTGGACCATTTCATTCACTTGTTCACAAGAGTCACCTAGCTGGATCAAAGGTTGAGTTAGTGTGTTGTATGAATATGAACACAAGAAAGGGTCAGTCCCAGAATTGTTATGGGTTACACTTATCTCTCTTACCTGGCCAATGCTGAACATTTAGCCATCTTTTCAAGCCATTAAACAGAGCTAGCCTAGAGTGATCCCACAAAAAGCTTCTGTGTGTTCTTCCCTTCCTCCCTCTCATACCCCAGGGAGTTAAAGTGGAGTCAGTTTGAGTTTCTAATGGCTTTCATCACTGTACAGGTTTAAAGCATGGTCTTGTAACTGCTGCTGCATAGTTCCTCCAAGGTCACCTCCAAGGCTTACAATATGACACCTTTTTCAAAAGAGGACAGATTCACAACAGGCAACAGACAGAAATGAAATTATTTCTAATTCAAACAAGACAGCTCGATGACTGAAGAGCTGAGAGAACATGGTGGTTGAGGGGAAAAAATGGCTGTCAGGTGTTATGGATTTCAACTTCTTGTCAACCTAATGTTTTCAGTTTTGTTTTTTGTTTTTAATAATCCCCTCAAAGTAGCCAAAGAAAAGAGATAGTAATATCGATTGACTGACAGACTGATTGATTGATTGATTTTTATAGCATTTCTAAGCCACCCACTCCTAATGGCTTGGGGCAATGAACAAATGATAAGCAATTATAATTAAAACAAAACAATAGGACTCCTATAAAAACATTTTATTGGGAAAAAAAATCATGGCATTTCCACGATTTTGCTAGGGCTGAAGGCAGGACAGAATGACCATTTTCAGTAACTTATGAAAAGCCAGGCAGCTGGAGGCTGCCTCCATGGGAAGAGAATTCCATGAACTGGGAGCTACTCCTGAGGAGATCTGGGTTAGCCATTATATAGAAATTAATAATGTAGTTTTGTTGAGATCACAAGAGAAAGATTGATGCCAAGGATTAAATAAGGGATTAAAATATATCTCATGATGCTCCCTGATATATGAAAACAGAGATGACCTAATAAAATGCAAGGACAATGGTTCATTTTTTTTATTATTATTAAAGATCTGATGAATGACATTGAACTCTACTTGGCTGAAAACAGGCTTGCTATTATCAGAATATCCACAACATCTATCCAGAAGGTGTTCCCTCATTTTCTGAATGATATGGTGGGGCAGAGTTGGGGTAAGTACATTTTAAAACTGTTATTGTTTTAGTCTTTGAAGGCAGATGAGGAGGTGAATGCCCAACGATGCAGTGACAACATCACAAGGTGGGATCCAAAATTTAGGAGAAGGGAGAAGAGAGTCTGCAGGCATAGCCATTTACATCTTTTGAAGAGATGTGGGGTTCAGAGGTTTGTCCAGCTTCCCTGTCAATAGATCAAATTAGGGAAACACAGAAACCAAGCATCACCTTCAAGGTTTGGATCCAAGTATTAGCCTCATTTAGTGATGTAAGATTGGGGCTATGTTGTTGTTCAGTCGTTAAGTCATGTCTGACTCTTCGTGACCCCATGAACCATATCGCGCCAGGCCTTCCTGACCTTCACTGCCTCCCAGAGTTTGCTCAATTTCATGCTCATTGCTTCAGTGATGCTATCTAACCATCTCATCCTCGGCCGTCCTCTTCTCCTTTTGCCTTCAAGCTTTGCCAGCATCAGGATCTTTTCCAAACAGTCCTCTCTTCGCATTAGGTGACCAAAGTATCTGAGCTTGAGCTTCATTATCAATCCTTCCAATGAGCAGTCAGGGTTGATTTCCTTTAGGATTAACTGGTTTGACCTTCTAGCAGTCCAAGGGACTCCTAAGAGCCTTCTCCAGCACCACAATTCAAAGGCATCAATTCTCTGACACTCAGCCTTCCTTATGGTTTAGCTCTCACAGCCGTACATTGCTACTGGAAAAACCATAGCTTTGATTATGGGGGTCTTTGTCGGCAAGGTGATGTCTCTGCTTTTTAATATGCTATCTAGGTTTGCCATAGCTTTCCTCCCAAGGAGCAAGTGTCTTTTAATTTCATGGCTGCAGTCTCCGTCTGCGATGATCTTGGCACCCAAATAAATGAAGTCTGTTACTGCTTCCATTTCTCTCCCTTCTATTTGCCAGGAATTGATGGGTCCAGATGCCATGATCTTAGTTTTTTTAATGTTGAGTTTCAAGCCAGCTTTTGCACTCTCCTCTTTCACTCTCATCAAGAGGCTCTTTAGTTCTTCTTCACTTTCTGCCATTAGGGTGGTATCATCTGCATATCTGAGGTTGTTGATATTTCTCCCTGCAATCTTAATTCCAGCTTTTGATTCTTCCAGCCCAGCATTTCTCATGATGTATTCTGCATATAATATAATATAATATAATATTATATATATATATATATATATATATATATATATATATATATATATATAAAAAATTCCCCTCTCACCCCTATGGGTGGTACGTGTCTTCCTAAATCTCAGGTCCTCTACCAGAGGCCTGGGAGTTTGAGGGTTCTGCGCAGTATCTTAGCTGTTTCTAGCACTGCACTCTTCTGCACAGAGAGCTCTGATGTTCCTGGGATCTGTTGGAGCCATTCTCCCAGCTTAGGAGTCATGGCCCCAAGTGCTCCTACCACCCCTGGGACCATTTTGGCCTTTACTTTCCACATCCTCTCTATTTCTTATATATATTATATATATAAGCTTCTATATATGCTTCTATATAAGCTGCTATATAAGAATCTTATATTTATTTATTAAATTTGTCCCCCGCCCGTCTTGCATATAAGATTAAGAAGAAGTGGCAAGAATACACAGAAGAACTATATAAGAAAGATCTTAATGTTCCTGATGTCCACGCTGGTGTGGTCACTGATCTTGAGATGGACATCCTAGAAAGCTAAGTCAAGTGGGCCTTAAGAAGCATTACTTACAACAAAGATAGCAGAGATGACAGTATTCCAGCTGAGCTATTTAAAATACTAAAAGACGATGCTGTTAAAGTGCTGCACTCAATATGCCAGCAAGTTTGGAAAACGCAACAGTGGCCACGGGATTGGAAAAGGTCAGTTTACATTCCAATTCCAAAGAAGGGCAATGCCAAAGAATGCTCAAACTATCGCACAATTGCACTCATTTCACATGCTAGCAAGGTTATGCTCAAAATCCTACAAGCTAGGCTTCAGCAGTACATGAACGAAGAACTACCAGATATACAAGCTGGGTTTTGAAGAGGCAGAGGAACTAGAGATCAAATTGCCAACAGTCACTGGATCATGGAGAAAGCATGAGAATTCCAGAAAAACATCTACTTCTCCTTCATTGACTACGCAAAAGCCTTTGATTGTGTGGATCACAACAAACTGTGGCAAATTCTTAAAGAGATGGGGGTACCAAACCACCTTACCTGTCTCCTGATAAATCTGTATGTGGGCCAAGAAGCAACAGTTAGAACCAGTCATGGAACAAAATAGGGAAAAGAGTACGAGAAGATTGGGGCTATACTATGTGATTAATTATGCACCATGGTTTGGCCCATTTTCTGTTTCTATATAGTCCTTACTGACCTAAGCTTGTGGCTCTCTTATTGCTTTGGCTGGGGCCCAGTGATCACTGTATGGGTATTTTAATAAAGAAAAAAATAGATTTTTGCTGCTCTGGTTCTTCTTTTAATTAAGTGCCTTTTTCCCCATGACAGACGAAAAAAACGAAAAAAGTGACATCTTTAAGGTTCTCTGTGGGCTAGACAATGGAAGTGGAGAGGTATATATGGCTATTACTATGAAAGAAAATGCAAGGGAGGGAGGGAGGGAGGGAGAAGAATGGGAGGGAGGGAGGGAGGGAGGGAGGGAGAGGGAGAAGGAAGTGGTGGTGAAGAATGAAAAACAGAAAGGGAAGGGAGGAGGAGGAGATTCAAAGTCCATTTCTCATTCCCATCTAGTGATGAAATTTATGCCAACAGTTAAGGATACTCCAGCAATATGGGTCTAATTGCCCTGTTGAGGGAAATAATGAGTACAATGTGGAGAAGTCAGAAGCATTTCAGAAAAAGATCCAAGAAGTTGTTGCAGAAGAGACCTCCCAGCCCAGTTGTAATGCCAACGTAGCCCAGTAGAGAGAGACACTGACTCTCTAATTAGAAATAAAAGGGATGAGCACAAATGAACAGGAAGCTGGCCCTGCTAGAATTTTGTGAGACTGCTCTGGAAAAAGTGATTTAGAATGGCTTCCAGCCTGTGTAAAGCTTTCCTCCTGAGACATTAAAATGCCAGAGGAGTTGTAATGTCTGTGCATTTTCAAAGAAGCTCCTGATTCCTGGAAAAGATTCATTTTTCAAGGCTGCCTAATTAGTATGCTTTCAATTTAAATAACATGAATTAATTGCTGAGAACGTTTCAAGGAAGTCTTGGTGCTAAAACAAAAGCACATTAAATTGTGATGCTTTCCTAGATGAGCCCTGGTGGTGTTCTGTTGGAATGAATATATTTGGGCTGCAAAACTCTAGAGGAGGAGTAGATGGAAGCAAAGCATTCTATTTTTATTTACTATTTTTTAATGTATTTATATATCACATTTATATAGCTGCCCATCTCACCCAAAGCGACTCTGGGCGGTGTACCACAATTAATAAAATAACAAGTGAATAAAAACAGACATATATAAAGATAAAAAGTTGTTATTAAAATAAAAACATGATCACAAATGTCAAAAAATTAAGTTTTAAAATACACAAACCCCATGGAGAGAGTAGACTATCAGTTTCAATGGAGCCATCTAAGAATGCCTCCGGTTCCCAAAGACCCCCAGGCCTGATGACACAACCAGGTCTTGAGGGACTTCCTAAATGACAGCAGGGAAGGGGTGAGCCTCACTTCAGGGGGGAGAATGTTCCACAAGGAGGGAGCCATGGCCGAGAAGACCCACCTCCTGGGACCCACCAAATGCAAGTCCCTGGCCAATGGAACCCATAGCATACATTCCTTGCCAGATCTAATGGGACAGGCCAATGTGATCAGGGAGAGGCAGTCCCTCAGATAACCCGGCCCCATGCCATGAAGGGCTTTAAAGGTCAAAACCAGCACCTTAAACTGGACCCAGAAGCAAACTGGCAGCCAATGCAGCTTGCAAATATTTTTAGTGTCTTTTCGTTGTGATTTAAGAGTCATATGGATTCTTGCAGCCAAGATCCAGTAGCCCTGCCAGTCATCAGTTCTGCTTATCTTCCAGAGAAAATATACTGTTTTTATTCATTCTCCATTTAAAGGAATCGTATCAATAATAATAGAAAATAACAAAAGGATGTCAGGAGACATGAAGTATGCAAAATTATATAGGCTGCCAGTTAGCTGAGGAATAAGGAAAGAAGGTGGTCTCTTCTCAACAGCATAGAGGTAATAATAAGTGAGTTACACCTGTACAGCCCTTAAAAACTGGGTGAGGTCAAGCGTGTATAAATTACTGGGTCAAAGTGAGATAAAGGCCCATCACAAAGCATAGGTAATTGCTCCAACAATTGCTAAAATTGCTTCTAAGTATTATGTTCCTTCCTTCCAGTGAAACCAAACAATTTCTTCATTGACTGAGCTTCCTGGAGAAAATGCAGGAAATTTTGGGATGAAATCAGCAAATAAAGCTGAGCCCCGTAGAATCATGAAGGTGGTGGCAAAGGAATCACAGCTTTCTACTTTTCAACCAACAGGACAAGTCCAAGTAATGAAAAGTTTCAACAGTAGAGAGTAGATGTAGCTCAGGGTTCTTGATGTTCTCTGAGCTTGGTTGTCTTCCTGAAGATGTTCCCTTTTTAGGCTAGATAACATTATTGGTGTGAGGGAGTGAAGTTTGCTGGTTATTTATATACAGTAGCTTGCCTTACCAAGCTTAGGTAGAGTGATGATTGAATGCCAGACTTCTAGGACAAATCAGCATTCCAACAAATTGGCCATCAACTTAAGAGATAAATCCCATATAGATACCATTTAAAAGATATAACCAAAAATCAAGGAAGGAAGCAAACAGCCAGAGCATGTCCTCCCCAGCAAACAAAACTCAGAGAAGCAGGAAAAGCACCAGATAAATAATCAGGGAAGAAACAACACCATAAGCAAGAAACCATCAAGAAGAAATTATACCCCAGCCAAGACTGGCAAGGCCAGCTATCATATATAAACAAAATCCATGTACCCCTTTCCACTGGTGGGAAGTGGGCAGCCAAATTAAGGCTTAGGCAAAGCAACTTCATGATTCATGTTGACCAAGCATTGTTTCAAAGTAGTCTGTTGTGATAGACCAGATCAAGGCAATGCCTTAAGAAAGAGAATCACTGTTTCCAACAGCCCCAGATCCTCATATCTGAGGCAATAACTTCTTCAAGGGCAATTATATATTTCCATAAAGGGCCATATTTAATGGAATTCTTCTAAGTACTGTTGTGATAACATTTGGTTTTGTTAATGTGTGGGAAGTGCCATTTCTTTTTGTTGGCCTCCCCAAAAAGCTTCTTTAAATAAAGCATTCCTAGATCTATTAAAATAGTAGTTGCTAGTCCAAATTGAATTTTGAAGTGCTTTGGTGGGTTTGGAACTTTTCAATGGTAATATACAGCTTGGAGAAGGAAGGAAGGAAGGAAGGAAGGAAGGAAGGAAGGAAGGAAGGAAGGAAGGAAGGAAGGAAGGAAGGAAGGAAGGAAGGAAGGAAGGAAGGAAGGAAGGAAGGGACGGAGGGAGGGAGGGAGGGAGGGAGGGAGGGAGGGAGGAAGGAAGGAAGGAAGGAAGGAAGGAAGGGAGGGAGGGAGGGAGGGAGGAAGACTGAATTATGGATTTTGATAAACTTTCCATGAACTGCAAGAAGAATCAGATGACCAAAATAAACAAAAAAAAACCTGACTGACTGACTGACTTAAAGTGATGATCAAGAAGCTGAAAGTCATATATATTTGGATATGTGATGCATGTGGATGATGGACTAAAAAAAAATGATTATGCTCATTAAGGTTGAGGGAATGAAGAAGACGATAAACAAGGGACCTCAGAAATATTCTTGGAAGAACCATAAGTTATTACAAAACACAAGTCAATGTGACAAGCATTTGTGAACTAAGTCATCAGTAGTTGAACCTAATAAATGGGCTCCAAAGCAAGTAGTAGATTTTGTATATCTCCAGAAAGAATACCCCATTCCACCACAATGCCCAGTACAAAAGGAGAAATAGATTTGCTTCTTTTTCCATCTTTGGCCACATTCCACACTTACAGACTTCAGGCAACAGTTTCTGCTGTCCAAAAGTTTGACTAGGCCTTTTTGTAATGTGGAGAAGAAGCTGCCTTGCTTAAAAACTGAACGGTGGTTGAGATACCTCAAGATGCTTCAAAGACAACTCCAAAGAGTCTTTCCTTCCCCCTGCCCCCCGCCCAATTCTACAAGAGAAGCCAGGAAGAAAGTAGGAAATCCAACCAAGGGAGGACTCCTGTGAGGTAAAGAAGCTGTCCAAAGAAGGAGCCTCAGAATTAATCTCTAAGACAAAACTGCCCCACACAGCATTACTTTCAGACTCAATAGCAACTGTGTTAGATAATTGTGGAAGCTCAACACAGGTGCCCTAACCCTTGGGATCATCTAAACTCAGAATAATCCGTATGCACATTATTTTGCTGCTGACTGTTGCTCAAAAGACAGTCACAAAAAGGTAACAATTCTGGATTTCTCTCTTCCAGGAATTATCCTGGGAACCTAATCAGCTTCACATAATCCAAGCAGGCTGATTACCTGTTTATCTTCCTCCCCACCCCAGACCTCTCTCTCTAAATAGCATCTCTATAAAGCTATGAAGAACTAACCCTAACCCTTTCTGTGGGTGTATAAAATCAGCATGAATCAGTCCACTGCAAGCATCTTCACTGAAGGTTATGGACTATAATATAAGAATTAGCTGCCAGATCTGATAACTATTAGTTAAAATAATATGATTTCCTTCTGCTGCAACAAGAGACCATGAAGATGAATATATGTCATAATGTGTGATTAATTGACTAATCTCACCGAGTATCTCCCACTTGCCAACACCAGCACTTAAAATTACATCTTTTAGCCAGTTTTACTCAATCATAGAATCAGCATAACGAATCAGTGAATTGAAAAGGGCAGCGACATCTAATTATTTTATGATTCAGAGGTAGCCCTCCCATTAGAGGAAGAGAGGCAAGATTGGAAGAAGAGATTCAGAAAATTAACAGGGCTAGCACTTGAATCTTTCATTTGTCTCATTGTGTTCTATTATAAAGATGTGCTAAGGAGTAATGCCCTCCGTTGCGTACCTGCATAAAGGCTGGGTTTACACCTGCACAACACATTTAACTAGATTTGCTATCAAATACACTTGTCTTCATGACAAATATGAAAAGGGTACCGAATAATACATCGTAGCATTGTACTACAATAATCAAATAAGATGAAGTCAAGGGCAGTGCAAAGTAACGTAACCAAACATCCGACACAACGTTTTTTAAGATATTTATTGGTTTGTAAAATTTATCTAACCCCCTGAAGCCAGTTAGAGTCAAGGCAACTTACAGAAATTAAGTGTTAAAAAGAAGAGACAAATCAAAAAATTAAATTATGAATAAATACAAAAGGCTCCATTGAACTTCTGCCTGAACCAATGTGGCTGCCTTACTTCTAAGAGTAAAACGAAGCAACCATGTTGCTTTAATTTCTTGGTTTTGTATTCCTAGCTTTCTGGAAGCACCAGCTGATTCCCCCCCCCCCCCCCCTTTCTCTAACATGCCCTTGCTGAAGCCTGGAGAGATTTCTGTATCCTGGCTTTGGCAAATGATAGGCAGGAGAAAGGGGAAAGGTTCAAAGTATCTTGAGGCACTTTGCTAAAACAAACACAATGGCTTCCTTGCTTTGATGAGGAGAATCTTATCACCACCATGGGTTGACTTTTCTGTCTTGAACCAGATTTCATTCACCTCATCTAGGCCCACAGAGGATAGCAAGCTAATGAAAATAAACTTCTAAGGGCACAGTCTGTCTACTGCAGTGGTTGTCAACTGAGGATTTTATGTCACATGTAGGGGCGAAGACGTAATTCAGGTAAGATGCAGGTATGTCTGTAAAGCATTATCTTATGTAAGTCATTAAATTTTGCAGTAAATTATAACAGAATACTTTTAAAGATCAGAACATCCTTCTCTGAAAAAGTGTCCCCCCCCCCCCTTTCTTTCTAGCGTGGGGATCCCAGCCTCTTTAACAGAATGATTGGTGGACCTTAAGTTATAAAAGGTTGAGCACACTCAACATCATAATCCACAGAGGGAGAATTTGGAGAGTGAATTTATTTAAGTTCTAATCATGGTTCAGCTGGCAAGATAGCCATTATCTTCTGATACAAAAAGCAGGACGTTTATCCCCTTTCATCTGACAGTTAATTTCCTTTGACTCACCAGCAACAGTGAAGGATTAGAAATGTTCTTTTTGTCACACTAGCTTTCTCCCAGCTGATTTCAGCTGCCTTCCCATCTTGCACTAATCTTCAAAATTGTCTTTAACGTGAGAGGGCAGCTTATTATATCCTTGTCATAAAAACAACAACAACTGCAAAAAAACTTAAGTGCTTTTAAGTGATTGATACAATCCAACTGGTGGTCCAAGAGGATTCTGAAGGATTCCATCAAATCTGTTTTCAAGAGCTATAAAACAAGCAGCAGGAAAAGGCAGAGATGAGGGAACACAATTCTTTTCAACAATCCCATGGTTGTGATAAACCCTCCACTGTGTTTAGACTTCCATATGCAGTTACGGAATCCATTAATACTTTGGGAGCAGTTAATTCCATGATGCCAGCTTCATTATAGTGACTTCTCTTTTCTTCATTCATTTAACTCTATAATCCAGGTTTATCCATCGTTAAAGCTGAGGAGAGGACCAATATCACCCCGAGTAGTGAGGGTTGTATATGCTGTCTCCAAAACACAAGTGCTAATACAGCTTGTGAAAAAGTTATATATCTTTAGCATGTTACGGGTGGGAGCAACGCAACATTTATTGATGACGAGACTCTCACTGGGTCATTCAGGGAGAAGCTTTATTTGCGCAAAGGTTCAGTTTGGACTCGCAGGTCCCTGCAAAGAACTGAACCCCGAAAAGGAGTTCAGCAAGCCTTTTTATCATTACAAGAGCCGTTTCTCCCCAATCCCCCCCTCAGTGCCCTCCCCATGCCTTCCGTACTCCAAATTTGGTCAATTGCTGGTAGCTAAACCACAAGTCCTTGTCTTCACCGGTTGTACCTTGTTTTGGGTACATTTCGGCCTTGTTGTCTAGAGCATTGCTATCTGAGGAGGGAGGGAGATAAGAGCACTCAGCACCAGCAGAAAGGAAAGTTACAGAGAGTTACATTTAAAATGTAAAACTTCACAAAATACCAGTTTCATACAAAATATAGGATATAACAAAAGACTTCTTCTCATATTTGCTTCCGAGACTTATCACTGCAAAGCCTCTAGCTAAAAAAACACTTCCAGAGAAGAGGTTCACTACTTGGTTACTAGTGAGGACTACATAACCCAAAAATATAGGATAGGACTACATAACCCAAAAATATAGAAATGTAGTGTAAAATGTAGTGTAAAGATTAGAATGAAGTTACAAATAATTTTCCATTTGTATCCTGCCACCTCATTCCCCCCTTTGAAAGTCCTTTGGCTTTGCCGAAGGGCTTTCACTCATCAGAGTGGGCATGAGGTCATAATGCCACAGAGCCATTATTTGAGTTGTTGCTTCTCTTTTGGCTATGAAGGAGAGGGTACTTGTGATAGTGCGAATAAAAATAGGTAAAATGCAAGGAATAAGTACACAGCCAGCAGCAATTATTCCTATAAGCGCAACTATAGCTTGGAGACCTGGGAGTTTGGGAAACCAGGACCCAAAGAGATTTTTCATATTGAAACCCTCCCATGTCTGAACAGGGACATGGGCAACTTTGACCATCCGGTCAGTAATTTCCTGGATAACTTTACCACTGTCATCTATTTCAATGCAGCAGTTTGACAGATTGAATTTTCCACAGACACCACCTTCCTTAGCCAGGAGGTAATCGAGGGCCAAACGGTTTTGCATGATGTAAGTTCGGGACTTGGCACTCTCCTTGGCCAGGTGGGTCATGGCTAGGATAGTCTCATTAGTTATTATTTCGACTACAGCCTGCAGTCGGATAAGCCTGTTAAGAAGGTAAATGGGGGTGCGGTAACCATAGGTTCCATCCTCTGCCCAAGTAGCAGGGTCATAGTAATGGATAATTCGTTCAGGGGGCCATTCGGAATCCTTCCAATTACCTTTATGAACATCCCTGGTCCCTAAGGACCTTTTACTCCGAATGTTGCCTATTTCCTCATAGACGGGAACCCCCAAAACCTGCCTTTGACGGAGCGGCAAGAGAAAGAAACCTGGGCGAATAGCTCCGAGGACACAAGAACCAAACCAGTTAGGGGGCAGAACATTATAAGCAAAGCGGCCACAAATCCAGTACAAGCCATTTGGGGCTTTCCAAGGGGATGAGTCAGTGTCAGATTTTAAGAAGGACATAGAGGTCATCCCTTCCAGAGATTTAGGGGGCGCAGTGGTATTTTCCCCAGACCACCAGGTGCCTGAATTCCAAGTTCCCAGGCAACGAAGGGAACCAGCATTAAAGGTTCGATTAGAGGTCTGATTTCTTTCATAACAAACAGCGCCCACCAAATTAGTGGTAATGGCCCAAATTTCTTCTCCCACTGGCACAAAGGTGTAATTAGCCTCGTGGGCCGCCACGTGGGCGTAATTAACTTCTTGGGCTTCCCATGGCCATTGCTCACCCATACTGGTGCCACCACATACAAAACAATTTTTAACAGTTAATTCCTTAGCAATAGTTTCAGCCAGGGCAAGGAACATGTTAACCGCCCTGGGGGGCAACTGCATGTTCTGAAATGCCTGAAATTCCTGATAGTAGGAATGAAACAGGGAAAGTGTGGTGGGGTCCAAGGTTTGTTGAGTAACCTGAATTTTCAACTTGACAGAGGGATCATTCCCTGTTCCATGAATGCCCAGGCCATATTCATCATCCTTCCCTTTCCAAGCCTGGGCTTTTAGCCAATTTGTTGGGACTGGAAAGGTTAGGTTAATAGGATTGCATGAATGTTGAAAACATTTACCTTCCAGAGATGCATTAAGTTTAACCCTGGTAAGATACAACGTTTTGAGGCTATCGGAGTGTGGGATAGTATCAGGGTGAACAGTATAGCCTCGGGATTGAAAGTCCACACACTTCCAGTCGCCACAGAACGTGCCCTTCCCACAATCGCTATGGGGATTTGGAGACCTGGCACAAATATATTTCTCATTATGAGTGTAAGTTCGTCTCCATGCTAGAGAACCACATTCGCTGTTCCCTTCATCCATGGCCTCACATGCATCAAAAATAACTGTTTGGGCTACTTGCAAATTATAAAAATCGTGTGAAACCAAAACCTTGGACCCGGCCTGGATTTTAATATTATATCTGTGGGAGGGGGCTTTAGGATCATAGCACTTTGTCAGATCCCCATCCGCACAACGAGAGTATGTGGTCCCATTGTAAGTACAGGTCTGCTGTTCTTTCTTGGTGCAACTCAAATGACTGTGAAAAACCAGGGTTTTGGTCACCTTCCCCTCCGTTTTAGTCTGTTTGATACATGGGGTACAACCGAAATCGATTGGGGAGGAGCTGGATGCTGCGATGCCACGGCGAGGGCGGGCCGGGTTCCTGGTTTTGGTTAACTTACAGACTCCCGCCCACCCTGCCGGTAAAGCAGTCAAGGGCCTTTCCCCACTTGGGAAGAGGTCTCTCTCACCAGGAGGGGGCCTGCCACAGTTAATTCGGCCCCTCCTTTGGGGATAGAATGGGGCGGCACAAATACTTTTGAAAAGGAGATCTCCTGCCTGCCTGCATAACCCTAGCTCTGGAGTGTGAAAGCTATTTTGACAGTGGGTTTGAATGAGCCGTCTGAAGTGATGAGGATTGAAGCAGGGATTCCAACAGTGATCTCTCACCCACTCTCTGGGGTCAGTCAGAGATATGATGGGTCCTTCACATGGGGGAGGTGTCCATGTGACTAGGACAGATTCTGGGGCAACCGTTAGTTTGCGCATGTTCCATTGCCCTGCACTTTCCAGGCAGATGGAAGGATGGGCAAAGGAAGAAGTGTCCTCCTTAACTAGCCCCTTTAGGGCTAGATTCAGGGAGAGGAGTGTAAGGAGGGGGTAGAGGGTACGGAGGTGGAGGATCTTTTTCTTTAGGGTACCCATAACAACGGGGCCAGAACCAAAACAATGCAAGCAAGAGAGCTATAAAAGCACACAAAACACACAATAACAGATACACATCTGAAATGTCCATTGGTACGTTGGCCCGTGCGTAGAGAGGCCGCTGCCCAGGAACGCCTCAGCAGGGGCTAATCCGAGACAGCAGTTCGGCGTAGTGTCAATCGAAGGGGCTGGTCAGGCGATGGGATGGCATGCCAATCTCGGTGTGCAGGCTTCAGTCTGGTCCAATGGATCCAGCTCTTACGACCTTTTACCTTCACTGCAAGGGGAGAAGACATGACAACAGTGCACGGCCCAGACCAACGTGGTTTTAAAGGTTCAGACTTCCACTTTTTAACCCAAACTAGATCGCCTGGCATGAAGGGGTGAACTTCCGTCTCCAGTGCTGGGAGTGATTGTTCTAACATGAAAGAGCGCAAGCCAATGACTGCCTGATTGAGAAGCTGCGCTTGGCGAACTAGTGCATGGTGGGTCGTGGGAGGGGTAGCAGTCAAGTTCAGCTCTCGACGAAGAATCTGTGGAGGCCTCCCAAATAACAACTCATAGGGGGAGAGGCCTGTCTCCTGCCTGGGAGTCATGCGTAGATTGAGAAGAACCAGGGGGAGAGCTTCAGGCCACTTGAGTTTGGTTTCAATGCAAGTCTTAGTTAAAAGATTCTTAAGGGTGCGGTTCAGTCGTTCCACTTTGCCCGCCGACTGGGGGTGGAAAGCACAATGAAACCGCCAATTAATCCCAAAGTGGTTAGATACTTCTTGACTGATTTTTCCCGTGAACTCTGGGCCGTTATCAGAAGAGATACGTGAGGGACAGCCAAACCACGGAATGATGTGTTTCATCAAAATTCGCGCCACTTCCTGGGCTGTTTTTGTAGCCGTAGGAAAGGCTTCAGGCCATCCAGTGTAAGTGTCTACAATGACTAGCAGGGCTCTGAATCTCCCCACACGGGGCATATCAGTAAAGTCTAGCATAAGGTAGTCCATTGGAATAGCAGCTCGAGGTTGATGCCCCGGGGACAAGCGGGGTCCCTGTCGAGGGTTCGAGCGGGCACACGTTTCACACTGACGGGACATCCTGGCAGCAAACTGATGGGCATGCTCCATGTAACATTCTTGGAGGATAAATGATGTGAGACTGGTTTTTCCTAAGTGAGAGCGGGCATGGAGCCTCTGGACAAAGGGCCATGCCAAACTCTGGGGAACATAGGGCCTCTGATCTGGAAGGATATACCAGCCGTTTTGTTTTAAGCATGCTAAGTCCTTTTCAGCACGGTCTTTCTCAACAGCAGTGTAATGGGGCTCCTCCTGAGGTTCACATCGCAGGATTTTACTGGGTTCTTGGAGAGCAACCCGTCGGGCCGTGCCGTCAGCCATCCGGTTGCCACGGGCAGTTTCTCCAGGCCCACGCTGGTGTCCTTTACAGTGGATCACTGCCACTGCCTGGGGCTCCTGCACTGCTGCTATCAGGTCTTCAATGAGCTCTCTGTGGCGAATGGGGCCACCGGACGCATCGGTGTACCCTCGCTCCTTGTAAATAGCTGCATGGACATGAAGGGTTAGGTAGGCATATTTGCTGTCAGTCCAGACATTAAGTCGACGGCCCACTCCCATGCGTAAAGCTTTTGTTAAGGCTATTAGTTCAGCGGCCTGAGCACTGGTTCCTACAGGCAAAGGAGCGGCAAAAATGACCTCATCGGTCGTGGTGACCGCGTAGCCGGCGTGGCGAACCCCATTTTGAACAAAACTCGAGCCATCGGTGTACCAGTTAAGATCTGCCTTAAGCAGGGGTTCACTTTTGAGATCAGGACGGCATGCAAAGCGAAAATCCAATGTTGTGACACAGTCATGGACAGGCGGGAGGTTTGGATCAGGGAGCAATGTTGCTGGGTTCAAATTATCACTGCGGGTCACTTGTAAGAGTGGGTTTTCTAGTAGCAAAGCCTGATATCGCTGTAAACGCTGGGTGGAGAGCCACTTATGTGCCTTTGTTTGTAGTATCTCCGTTACAGCGTGCGAGGATTTCACCATCACTGGGGCTGATAGAGTTAATTTGGTTGCCTCTAAGGCCAGCATAGCAGTTGCTGCTACCAACTTTAAGCAATGTGGCCAGCCCTTAGCCGGCCCATCAAGCTGTTTAGAGAGGTATGCTACTGGTCGGGGCCAGGAACCCACATCTTGAGTCAGGACTCCCACTGCACAGTTTTCACGGGCATCCACATATAGGGTGAAAGGTTTGTCTTGGTCTGGGAGGCCCAAAGCAGGTGCCTCCTGTAACAAAGTCTTTAATTTTTCAAAAGCCTGTTGTTGTTCAGGGCCCCAAATGAATGGTTCCCTATTCCCCCCTTTTGTTGCTTGATACAAAGGGGCTGAAATAGCAGAGAAATTTGGGATCCACAAGCGGCAGAAGCCAGCCATTCCTAGAAAAGTTCTCAGTTGTGGTCGGGTCTTGGGGACTGGGGTGCGGGCTATCAGATCTCGTCTTTCAGTTCCTAGCTGCCGCTGTCCATTAGAAATGACATAGCCCAAGTAGCGCACCTCAGTTTTGACTAACTGAGCCTTGGTACGGGAGGCTCGATAACCCTTGGCACAGAGCAGCTGCAAGAGCCGGTGAGTGTTTTCCCAACAATCCAGGGCATCTTTGCCAGTGACGAGAACATCGTCAACATACTGGAGGAGGACATCCTCAACACGTACAGGGTGGAACTCTTTCAGATCCTCACTCAGGGCTGTGCCGAACAAAGTTGGTGAGTTCTTGAACCCTTGTGGAAGTCGGGTCCAAGTGAACTGATGGCGCCGCCCAGCCTTTGGGTCTTCCCATTCAAAGGCAAACAGTGGCTGACTGTCTTTATGCAAAGGAATAGTAAAGAAGGCATCTTTGAGATCTATAACGCTGAAGTGGGTGGCCGTCTTGGGGATGCCACTCAACAAAGTGTATGGATTTGGTACTACTGGGTGCAATGTCTCTATGGCATCGTTCACCGGGCGCAGGTCTTGAACCGGCCGGTAGGACCCATCAGGCTTCTTGATGGGAAGTATTGCTGTGTTCCATGGGGAACTTACTGGGACCACAATTCCGGCATCTAAGAACTTCTCTAGCAGCTTTTGGATTGAACGCACCACTTCTGGAGGGTAGTGCCGTTGCTTCACCCGAACTGGGGTAGCAAAGGGCTTAGGCTTGACTATAATAGGGGCTTGGTGGGCGGCAAACCCAGGAGGGTTGTCCTCGGCCCACAGTCCGGGAACTTTGAATTGTCGCCAGTCATCGTTGGGAGGTTCTGTGGGTCTGGCAAGAAAAACACGCCATGCTTCCTGGGGTCTACTGCGGATTTCAACCTTGGTCCCTTCAGGCGTGAGGGAGATGGTAGCTCCCATCTTCATTAGGAGGTCTCTTCCCATGAGGGATACTGGGCATTGGGGCATGTATAGAAACTCATGCAGTTGGACCATTCCTCCTTTTAGGGCACATTCAAGGGGCTTGGTAAATGGAAGTTCAGTGCTCCTTCCTTGGATTCCCTGCACTATCATGGTTTCAGATCCAAGGGGTCCCATTTTCTGGTTCAGTACCGAGACACCGGCTCCTGTGTCTACCAGGAACGGGACGGTCGTCTCGCCCACCCTGAGGGTAACGATGGGTTCGGGGGGTGGGTCCCTGCAACCCGGTCCTCTTCATTGTTCCTGGCTCATGGCTACTCGGCTGCGTGGTGGCCGGGGTGCTGCACGGGGTCTTCTTTCAAAGTGCTTGAGTGGGTGTGGACACTCCCTCTTCCAATGTCCCTTTTCGCCACAATTGGCACATCCCCTTCCCTGGGGACACTCAGCCTTCCAGTGGTCTGGATTGCCACACTGAAAGCAAGCACCTTGCTTGGGATTACGAAGCCGCCCTGCCCCACGGGGATGAACCTGCAGAGCAGCTGCCAAGAGGTTCGCCTGACGGGACATATCTTCCTGTTTCTGCTTTTCTGCCAATTGGGGTCGGTTAACAAACACCCGCTTGGCTATCTCCACCAACTCCCCGATGTTTTTTCCTAGGGCACCATCCAGACGCTGGAGTTTTAAGCGAATGTCTGGGGTGCTTTGTGAGATAAACTTCTCATTTAGCATCATCCTATGGTCTGCAGCACGCAGGTTAATGCTAGCATACTGTTCATACGCAGTCACTAGTCGGTCCAAGAATGCCTCTGGGCTTTCGTCGGGACCCTGGGTTATGGAGGCAGCTTTTGCAAAGTTGACAGGGGGCTTTCCTGCCACCCGCAAGGCTCTCATTATGAGGGTGCGGTAGTCATGGAGGTGTGTCTGTCCCTCCGGGTTGTTTGGATCCCACCCTGGGTTTTCATCTGCCTTTCTTCGCTGCCTCTGATCTCTCTGGTCGGGGGTATCCAGAGGGTACATTTCTTTTAATAGATTCTCTTTTGCGGACCTGACTTTTTCCCGATCCTCAGGAGTGAGGAGGGTATTCAGGAGCTGTTGGATATCTTCCCATGTAGGGAGGTGGGTATGCATAACAGTTTCGAGAAGGTCGCAAACCTCTCGTGGTTTCTCAGAGAAGGGGCCATAGTGTTGCCTCCAGTTTAATAAATCAGTTGTGGTGAAAGGAGTATACTGGAAGATAGAGGTGATGACTGACTGGCCTCCTTCCTCCCCGGCCTCCCTTGTCTGGACTGCACGCAAGGGTGCCATCAATGAGGGGGGATCATGGCTCCGAGTACGGGAAGCCACAGGGGGTTCTGGAGGGGGAGCCGAAGGTCCTCCTACTTCTTCCATGACCTCTTCCTCCTTCATCCTGGGCTGTCCTCGGGGGCCCTGATAGGGAGGGGGCATCTCATCTTCAATTGGACTGGAGTCCATCAAAATAGGGTAGAGTGGCTGTTGTTTATCCTTGGCTTTCAATTTCTCAAAGACTTCTTTTGCTGTGGGCTTTGGAACTGGTCCCACTCCGGCCAGGCAAACTTTAACTGGCCCAGCGCCGGCCTCACAGGCGCATTTAATCAACCATCCGGGGCGGGTCTTCACGGCCCATCGCCACTGGTCAATGTAGGGATACTGATCCCAATGGCCGTCTTGGCAGACTTTGTTGTATACTGCATTTACTATTAGCCAATCAAATGTCCCTTCTTCAGGCCAGTTGACTCCAAACGTTGGCCATTCTTGTTTACAGAAAATCTTCAGGGTACCCGGGTCGCACCTGGGATCCCCATAGTCGCCACTGAAGGCAGCTTTAAAGTTTTTCAGCATGCACGACAGAGGGGTAATTTTGCTTCCTGTGTTCCCCATGGTGTGGGTCTCCTAACGTGTACCTGATGTTAGACTTTGGCAAGGGGTTCTCCTGTCAGGCCTCGGTCCGGCTCAGGGAAATGGCGAGACAGTCCTCCCAGCACTCGCTGGCTCTTCCTTTTAAAGGACCTGTCCCCTCCTGCCTTGGTCTCCCAGCAAACGCTGGCTCTTCCTTTTAAAGACCAATCCCTGCTACGGAGCGTGCCAGATTTCCAATCCCTTACTCCTTTAGGAGAAGGGATGTTCCCAACCCACTTGCCTATACACTACAGCCGACCTACGGTGCCGGACACTCAACGGTCACCAATAGGAACTGCGACTGTTTAACCACCCACACAATCCTAGAAGGCACCCACTCTTGGGCCCTTCACCCCCAGGAGGACGCGCTTTTCCTCCTCTTCCGCCTCACCGGTTATGACGGGTATTCCCCACTGAGTATACTCGCCTGGTCTGGTCGCTAGTCGGCCCACTCACTCCTCTGTTCCGGCCGTCCACTCACTCCTCTGCTCGTCACCGTGAATGGGTCCTTGGATCCAGGGGAAGGCTCCCTGCTCTCCGCGGCGTCCGCTGGTCCCGAGGCACAGGAGTCAAGGGTCCTGCCAGCGCTGGTTGCGTCGAGCCGCCGGGCGTCGCTGAGTCTCAGGAGTTCCACTGGTCCTGCTCAAAGGGCCGGGAGAGTCCCATCTGGGTCGCCAGAAATGTTACGGGTGGGAGCAACGCAACATTTATTGATGACGAGACTCTCACTGGGTCATTCAGGGAGAAGCTTTATTTGCGCAAAGGTTCAGTTTGGACTCGCAGGTCCCTGCAAAGAACTGAACCCCGAAAAGGAGTTCAGCAAGCCTTTTTATCATTACAAGAGCCGTTTCTCCCCAATCCCCCCCTCAGTGCCCTCCCCATGCCTTCCGTACTCCAAATTTGGTCAATTGCTGGTAGCTAAACCACAAGTCCTTGTCTTCACCGGTTGTACCTTGTTTTGGGTACATTTCGGCCTTGTTGTCTAGAGCATTGCTATCTGAGGAGGGAGGGAGATAAGAGCACTCAGCACCAGCAGAAAGGAAAGTTACAGAGAGTTACATTTAAAATGTAAAACTTCACAAAATACCAGTTTCATACAAAATATAGGATATAACAAAAGACTTCTTCTCATATTTGCTTCCGAGACTTATCACTGCAAAGCCTCTAGCTAAAAAAACACTTCCAGAGAAGAGGTTCACTACTTGGTTACTAGTGAGGACTACATAACCCAAAAATATAGGATAGGACTACATAACCCAAAAATATAGAAATGTAGTGTAAAATGTAGTGTAAAGATTAGAATGAAGTTACAAATAATTTTCCATTTGTATCCTGCCACCTCAAGCAGGTGTAGAAGAACTCAACTTTTCTTTTCTTTCTGGGCAATGACTCCACAAGGGGATCACTCTGTATTGGAAGCTGATATGGCACCCTTTTGTTAACCTGGGAATCTTCCAGATATGTTTTATTATTATCACAATTTTCTCTTCCAGTTCCATAATGCACTATAAAAGCATTACACCCACAATATCCTCTGGTTTTGAACATTTTAGGATTCCTACAAATGGCCCAGATTTTTCAGCTAAGGAGAAACTCACATGCTTGTTTCAGATTTTGGTGCATACAAAACATGGAAATGCTATAGTTATAGAGTCTATAGTCTGCCCTTCCCCACCCCATCCCCCACAAGAAATTTTATTCATTTTATAGAAATATGTCATCTCTTGAAATCCATGAGAAGGTTTCATCAATTTCTACAGGAAAAATAGCAATATATAAATAAAATTAATACTTATGACAATAGCAATACTAATAATACTTTAAATTTGATTGACAATTTGGGTAAGACAATATTGAACAGGTGTATTATTATTATTTCCTGGCAAATAGAAGGGGTAGAAATGGAAGCAGTAACAGACTTCATTTATTTGGGCTCCAAGATCACCACAGATGGAGACTGCAGCCATGAAAAAGATGCTTGCTCCTTGGGAGGAAAGCTATGGCAAACCTAGATAGCATATTAAAGAGCAGAGACATCACCTTGCCGACAAAGATCCGCATAGTCAAAGCTATGGTTTTTCCAGTAGTAATGTATGGCTGTGAGAGCTGGACCATAAAGAAGACTGAGCGCCAAAGAATTGATGCCTTTGAGCTGTGGTGCTGGAGAAGACTCTTAAGAGTCCCCTGGACTGCTAGGAGGTCAAACCAGTCAATCTTAAAGGAAATCAACCCTGATTGCTCATTGGAAGGATTGATAATGAAGCTCAAGCTCAGATACTTTGGTCACCTAATGCGAAGAGAGGACTCTTTGGAAAAGACCCTGATGCTGGGAAAGATGGAAGGCAAAAGGAGAAGAGGACGGCAGAGGATGAGATGGCTAGATAGCATCACTGAAGCAATGAGCATGAAACTGAGCCAACTCAGGGAGGCAGTGAAGGACAGGAAGGCCTGGCGCAATATGGTTCATGGGGTCACGAAGAGTCGGACATGACTTAACAACTAAACAACAACAGATGATGATGATGATGATGATGATGATGATGATGATGATGATGATGATGATGATGATTTATTTTCACCAAAGAAGAATTATCCTTGATTGTAAGACCAATAAGTAAAACCATCGATGCGATGCTTCCTTACTTTCAAAGGAAACTTGGTAAGTTAAACATTCCATCAGTACAAAACACAAATCCAGCCATTTGCATTTCTCTTAACTGCCAGACTTTCCAATATTAAGTTTATTTCATCTCCTTTCCCCATTAAGGGGACTGGGAGTTCCTTTTTATTGCACCCTTCCTTCTCCAGCACACATTTTCTCCCTTATGTTTGCAGTATGCCCAATATTTCCCCAATATAGTGCATTTTTCTGCATTATTTTTGGTATTATACAGAATTCTCCTTTGAAGAATGCACTTTGTTAGCCACTAAAATAGAAAGTTGTGGCTGACTGCATCACTGTTGAAAAGTGCAAATTCTGAATTGCAGCATTTTGGATTGGAAAAGGTATGTTCAGGAATCCAGTATTAAAAAGGAACACAATTGTTCCCCCCCCCCCCCACTTTGTACTTTCAGTCCATTCAGCAAATATCTTTCACTCTTGCACAGCAACGGTGAATGTTTAACAATTGCTACAAGTTCTGGGAAGGAAAGGTGAGTTTTATTTTATTTTATTTTCCCTTGCGTTCTCTCTACCTTCTCTGTCCCAACTTCTGTTAGCAGCCACAATGAAAGATGATTGGAAAACTGAAGCCCAACACCTCTTCAATTTTTCAAATTGATTTAATCTCATGAACAAAGAAATCTACATTTTCTTAAATTATATTGTGATAAAAAGGAGTGGGTAGATTCTCAGCATGAATCTAAAAGCAAATTATGCATAGGCACTCATGTAACTATGCCCATGCGCTCACATTCACACACACATGGACAATGTATTTAACCAGACAAGTAATTATTCCATGGTGTTACTCTATCTCCTGCTTCAGATTAGAGGGAAAATTTAATTATCACTCGATTTGCTAAAAAAAAAAAAAATAATAATTTCAGCAATACATTTAAATTGAATTCATTTATTCCAAAGCATATTTTAGTGCATTTCTGAATTAACCTTCATGCAATCTGCTGATTAAACATACACAATCAATAGAGTTACTTAAAAATCTGCATTACCTAAGCACATTTTGATTTGTGGCAACATATTCCATGTTATTGATTTTTTATGTGCCCCTAAATTATTTATAAATCATATTTAATTTTCCAGTTCAGCTATTTTCTCATCCACTGGAATTACGTTGTTGTTGTTATCATTATTTCTCTTTGTCTGAAGTTGAATATGAACACCTGGTAAAATTCTCCTTGCTTAGTAGGTAGATAGATTCATATAGGTGGAATGTTGGTTCTGTACAGATGAAATTGCAAGATATTCCAAGGGCATATCACTACTTGATATTTTTTTAAATTTTGTTTGTTTGTTTTTGTTTTTGTTTTCCTTGTCCTGCTGGTTCTGAAGAGACAAGAGGACATTTTCCATACTTTTTAATCTAATGAAAAATTCAGCAAGTGACTGGTAGGAGTTTTGTCATTAGATGACAATATCCTTCAAACGATCACCTTAGTCAAGGGATGAAGTAAACACCACATTTGGAAATAGCCTGGAGTGTTTTATATGTAGTATAAGTCTTGTTAGCATATGAAAAGAGGATGGAAGACTGACTAAAATTCCAGGTAACAAGTTAAGCCCGTAAACCTGTGATAACTAGCTACCAATAAACCTGTGCATTTCTGAAAACCTGTGATAACATCAAGGTAAGTCCAATTCATCTTCTTCAACTGTTTCACTTTGCATACAAGTCCTTAATCATGAAAAATGAAACTACATGGCTGCTTTAATTATCATTATGCATTCACTTCTGAAGAATGATGAATGGAGGCTGATGGTTTAGGATCAATTCAAACTTTCTCCAAAAGCCCATGAATTGTCCAAATATCTCTGCAATATATATGCAGTTACAAGCAAGGGATGATGATGATGATGATGATGATGATGATGATGATGATGATGATGGAGGAGAAGGAGGAGGAGGAGGAGGAGGACGAGGAGGAGGAGGAGGAGGAGAGAACAGGAATAAAGGAATATAAATTGAATAAGAATGTACAAAAATAGAAAATAGAGCCATTAAAACCTAGGAAACTCTAAGGCAGAGTGGAATCCAAAGAGGTAACTAGATGGTATAAAACCTACTAACAATATATAATTAATTATATCAAGTAAAATTAAGCACCATGCAATATAAAAGTTGGAGAGACCTTTCACTGAGGCAGCCCAGAAGTTCCCAATCAGAGGAGCACCCTATCTACTTTGACCAACTGAAGTAGGATGCTTCAATCAAAGCTCTGATAAAACCAAGTGCTCTTTCAAAGATATGTACAGATGTGTTTTCTGGAATATGATCTGTCAGCATTAGCTCATGCAAACAATTATTCTGTCTCAATATTGCTTGCAGGTAAGAACTGATTAGCCAGCAAATAACAATGACTTTTCCAACATTGCATTGGCTGACAATAACTTTCTAGGTACAATGCAAAGTGCTGATTTTAGCCTATAAAAGCCCACATGGTTTGGCCTCCAGATATCTGAGGGACCATCTTTTTTGAACTGAATATGCCCACATGTGACCCAATCAAGAGATGTTCCTTTAGATGTCCCTTCTATGAAAGATGAGAGGATTGGGAACCCAGGCCCCCTGCCCTGTGGAACAGACCCCTTCCTTCCTCAGGTTTTGGCCTGCCCCCATGCTGGGTATCCAGAAGGACTGTTAAAACTGAACTGCTCTGCTGAGTGTTTGAGGCCTAATTCTGATGGCTGTATTGCTTTGACTCCTTTTGTACTGAATATGTATTATTGGGCAAGTTGCAAATGGATGTTACAACTTGGGTAGATTTTATGGATTTTATAACTCATTTGGATCTTATTGGTGTTTGGCGTGCTTTCAGATTTTATTGAACATTTATTGTACAGTGTTATCTATACCGTATTATCAATACAGATATTGATAAAAATAACAATAAGCTAGCAAATAAGCAAATAAATGTTGAGCTGCTCTTCAACTATGCAACCATCCTTGGTAAAGTTGCTAACTGCAGAATTAGAGAGGAAGAACTGCACTTTGGTCCTCTTTGACCCTTGGTGTTCTCTGCAACCATCTTCATAACGTGAAACTTGAGGAGAAACGTTTGCCTTGCCTCTAGCCCTTTGGGGCATCCTCCTCCCCCTCCATCATTAACAGGTTTTGATCAGAAAAATTAAATATAGTGGATTTATCCGCGGATAATATGGCAGAGGGTATGTGGGAGAAATCAGCTTTCCCAAAAGAAATGGGTGAAGTTCATGAAAAAAAAAATGTTTGTTTTAATCTGGGCAGGACCACCTTCTGCTTGAATCATATACATTTTTTTTTCCTTTTTCCCACTCTACATGCATCCGCCAATATTTGGTTTGTTTGTTTGTTACATATGTCTCCCACCTTTCATTTAGGAACTGAAGGCAGTGCACACAGCAGGCCCTTCTTTCTTTTTTCCTACATCCTGAGTTTTTAGTGGTAGAATGGGTAAGACAGAGAGTTTGTGATATCCAGGCTGACTGTAGACCACAACCTGGGTCTTCTTAGTGCCAGTCTAACACCTTTAACCACAACATCAGTGTTTTTCAACCTTGGCCATTTGAAAATATGTGTGAACTCCCAGAATTCCCCAGCCAGCACGCTGGGAGTTGAAGTCCACGCATCTTCAAGTGGCCAAGGTTGAAAAACACTGAGCTACACCATACCAGCAATGGATTGCACATCTGTCCAGAGACAGACACCTGCTATAGCATTCACATATATCCTTGAGCTCAAAACAAAATGATCTATGCTTAGAGGAAATACATAATGAGAGAAGTAGAATTGCTCTGATAGCGGATGAGGAAACGACACTGAGATGTCTCTTCACTTGAGATGATGGAGCCATATCTCCTTAGATAAACCTTTTCAAATTCAGGTGCATTGCTTAGTGTGTGAACAGCTACACATGTGCAAATGTTGTCTTGGCTAATTCACTAACCATACCAAGTCTGTATTTCAAAGATCTTCATTTATTTTTAATGGATCCCTAGATCTCAGCCATCCTTCCAGAAGGCTGTGATCTCTTTGAAAGGAACAAATAAATTGTAACCTTTGAGTCTGTCATACATTCATAAGATGAGAAGGATTTTGTATTCATTGAACTAGCGGCTCACTCTGCTTTGGTGCTTCATTTTAGATTCTGTCCATCACATCTCCTTTCTTTTGTCCTAGCTGAGTCAATTATAAACACAGATCACTACATGGAATTCTGGGGGAACACCTACTCACTCTGGTACAAGATCACATTACAGAGCATATTAAAATTCAGGCTTCAGCTCTGATTGGTAACACGAAGGAACAGGCCTGGATTTACTTCCGACTCATTTAATTATAGAAATCAATGAGTTCTCAGAAAAGAGCTATGCAGAGGCGAAATGAACCTGACCCGACAGCATTTCATTTTAGATCTCAAGATATTACAACTACAAGCCACCCTGGGAAGCCTATTACATGCTGGGAGTGTTTTCACAAACTGGTAGGATGGTAGCAAAAGTCAGATTATGTATCCAACAATATGGAAGTCCTTGTTCTTAGATTTTTAATGATGTGACTACTTCTTCTCTCTCCCTCTCCCTCTCCCTCTCCCTCTCCCTCTCCCTCTCTCCCTCTCTCCCTCTCTCCTGGAAGGTAGATGGAGAATATAAAATTGAAACACCCAGGAATCTGAGTGGTTGTTTGGTCTGTCAAAGCTTGTCACATTTAGTTTCATCTTGTCCAGGTGCCATTTTTTGAAAAACAGTCAAGCAGCCATCCCTGGATCCAGTCCTATATGATGCCAAGCCATACTGGGACTTGGTTGCTTGGTCTTTAGCCTGATGAAGAAGCAGGGCCAATACATCAATTTTGGTGGCCTTTAGGACAAGCAATCCATAACTGGAAACCATAATCTTTATTGCTTTACTGATTGCAGTTGTGACTGTGGCTTGTTTCTGGCTTGTACAGTAAACTATGGTTTTAAAAGGACATCTTAAATGACATTGCAGAGATGGAAACATCTCTGTGTACAAGAGCGTGGGTCTCCTTGAAAGGAGGTAAGAATGGCAAGTCATAAAACGTGTGTCACAGTGTTGTGAGATAAGTTTCATCTCTTGCATACTTGCATGTGACATTGTAAGCTGAGTGCTTAAGGGCAGAGCTTGTGCCACGATGTTGTTTTGGTATCATCATGGCTAGATGAAGATGCCTGTGGACAAGGGGCCTCACTGAGGGTGGAATTAAATGGGGATGGATTTTTAATTGTTTTGTTTGTTCCACTTTTGTCAGCTTTCAAGAAGTTTAAGGCTGAAAATATTAACATGGTTAATGTTTAACAATACATTAAAATATGTTTGCACAGGATTTGGGTGGCATTGTCAAAAAGGGTTGGAGGCTTCCAAGTGCTTGACAGACTCCCTGTGGACGGTGGCTGTGTGTTGCCTTCTCCTGATTTAGGATAAAGTGCAACCTACGATATGTTGGCTGCATTTCGGAAAACATTTTCTATACTGCAGGTCCTTCTACCATTGACACTCAGTGAATGAATTCATTTGGCACATTTAAGCAAAATAGTGTCCATGTAGCATACTATGCTCCAACAAAATCAGGCTAAATGTAATAGCCTGGTTCATGCAACGTGCCAAGACAATGGGTGATTCCCATCACACCTGAATCACAAATACCCAGTCGCAAAACCCATTTCAACTTACTGCTATATGAATTCATTTCTTAAAAGTGTGGGTCACTGAATCGCCAAGACAATGGCTTGCAACAGCCTATTAAAACATAGTAAGTCTCCAACCCAAAATAAGAGTAACACAACACACAAAGCATGAAGCAATAATTAATACCTAGCAATAAATAAATAATACAGAAGTAGAGATGGCCCTCTGGAGAAGTTCAGCCTTTAAAACTTTCTGGAAGTCTATCCCAAAGAGAACCAATGTAATGCATTGTATGAACCAGATCATATGTTATGGAGGACTCTCTCCATATTTCTCATTCACAACTAAACATTTTGTCAGGTGGGACTTCTTATTGTCCTAGAAGAGATGGAAGTGAAGAATAGGAACTGAATGCAGGGCACAAATAAGGAAGCAAGAATTTTACAGGCTTCAGTAAGAAATGGCATTGCAAGAATTGGGAGGTAAGGTACAAAACCTTGGAAAACATGAAAGGAACCTCTGTTCCTCTTTTATTCAATAAACCTTTTGAATCTCTTCTTCTCAAACTTTCTGCAATTGGGACTGAGCTGCTGTTTGTTAGATAAGACACTACTGAACACTTCCCCCATCTCTTGAGTGTTTATGTTTAGAAATCCATCCATTTCTCATCCTTCTCACAGTCTTGCACATATTATTACCAGGCATGAGTTACCTGTAGGAGTGTGCTCTTCTTCCTCCTCCTCCTACTGCTCCAGCAAAGAAGTCAGAGCTGGACCTCAATCACACCAGGCACTCTTTAATGGTTGCACTGTGCTGGGAATACTCACATAGATAGCTAAAGAGCCTTTTAATTCAGTAAATCTCATCTATCCTTACTCATCATTTCATTTAGCCTGTAAGTGGGAAGGTGGGATATAAATCAAAAGGAGGAAAATAAAAAATAACATCTCACTGTTTCACTGCTTTATAACTGAACACTTGGGAATAAGCATGCTTGATTAATGTGTGCAGGAAGAAGTGGTATTGGCCACAGCCATAAACAGCTTTAGAAGGAATCATGCAACTCCACTGGAGAAAATTTCCATGTCTGGACATTCCGTATCAGTTTCTGAGGATTCGTCTTCTCTTAATGTTTGCTCCTGAAGGCACGTGGCGAGTTCCTGCAGGATGCCATGGTGAGGCTGCTTTTGAGGAGCAATGAATTGGAGTATGGAACACTATACTGTCCTACACCAACTGTACTAGTTGCAAGTATGTTTGCAGCTCCATTCATAGGTGCCTATTCTTAGCCACAATGATGAGACCTGAGCCACGATGCCACAACCCAAGCTCCACCCTTTCATACTTGTGTTGCAACCACAAATGCCACAACTCACATTTTTATTGTCATTTATTTATTTATATATCAAATTTGTCACCGTCCATCTTGTTAAAAAGGTGACTCTGGGTGGTTTACAGAGGAGATCAAATCCATTAAAATACAATGTAAAAACAGTCTTAAATAATTAATAAATAAATTCCAGGGAGTGATGGAACTGGCAAGCAGCTCGGGGAGCAAGCCACCCCCAGGATTGATTACAACTCTTGTCGCCCCATGCAAGTTGGCAGAGCCAGGTCTTTAGACCTTTCTGGAAAGCCAGGAGGGTGGGGGCCCGCTGCACCTCTGGGGGAAGAATATTTCAAAAGGTGGGGACAACGGCACAGAAGGGTCTCCTCCTGGGCCCAGCCAGCCGACATTCTCTCACTGAAGGTCCGTAATATACCTTCCCTGCCTGACCAGGTGGGACGGGTTGATGTGATGGGGGTGAGACGGTCCCTCAGGTAACCTGGACCCATGCCATGTAGGGCTTTAAAGGTGATAGCCAACAACTTGAATTGGACCCGGAAGCAAACTGGTACCGAATGCAGCTCCCGCAGCAAAGGTGTTATATGTGCCATTCTTGGGGCACCCAAGATTGTTCGAGCAGCTGCATTTTGAACCAGCTATAGCTTCTGGTTACTCTTCAAGGGTAACCCCAAGTACAGCACATTGCAATAGTCTAGCCAAGAGATGACCAGGGCTTGAGTGACTGACCAGAGAGCCTCCTGATCCAGGAAAGGGCATAACTGGCACACCACATGAAGTTGGGCAAAGGCCCTCCTGCCCATGACTGCCACCTGCTCCTCAAGTCCAGGAGGACCCCCAGATTAAGCACCAGGTCTGTCTGGGACAGTGCAACCCCATCCAAAACCAAAGATGGTAAGTCCCTGGATACTGAGGGGCCTCCAATCCATAGCCACTCCATCTTACCAGGGTTCAGCTGAAGTCTGTTGCACCCCATCCAGACACCCACAGCCTCCAGGCATCATGAAAGGGTGGTCACAGCATCACTTAAATCACCCAGGATGGAGATGTATAACTGGGTATCATCTGCATACTAATGATACCTCATCCCATGGTGATGGATGATCTCACCCAGTGGTTTCATGTAGATGTTAAAAAGGAGTGGAGAGAGTACTGAACCCTGCAGCATGCCACAATGGAGGGGCTGGATCTCTCACTCCCAATCAACACCAACTGGAATCAACCTTGGAGGAAGGAAGAGAACCAATGCAAAACTGTGTTGCCCACTCCCAACTCCCCAAGTCAACCCAAAAGGATACCATGGTCAATGGTATCGAAAGCCGCTGAGAGGTCAAGAAGAGCAAAGATGGTTGTACTACCTCCATCCTACTCCTGCCAGAGATCATCCATGAACATGACCAATGCCATTTCCGTCCTAAATCCAGGCCTGAAACCTGACTGAAAAGGGTCCAGATAATCCAGTTCCTCCAGGATGCTCTGGAGGTGACCTTCTCAACTACTTTCTCTAAAAAGGGGAAGTGGGAGACTGGATGAAAATTGTCCAGTATGGTGGGTTCCAGTAATGGTTTCTTGAGGCAGGGATGCACCAGTGCCTCTTTAAAGGTACCATAACTCCCTCCCTCAAGGATAAATTCACCATTGCCTGGACCCACCCACATGTTACCTCCTGAGTAGCCTTAATCAGCCAGGAGGGACATGGAACTAGTTGACAAGTGGTGGCATTGACCACCCGGAGGACCCTGTCCACTTCCTTGTGTCCAACAGGATCAAACTGTTCCCAGATGACAGGGTAAGTCCATAGGGTAAGGGTAGGATTTTATCCTACAGATGCCCAGAAAACTCCTCTGTGCAACCTGTAATTGGGCCACTGGGCCCCCCTTTCCCAAAAGGGATTGGGTGGTCTTAAATAGGGCTGCTGGGTAGCATTCTGTGGGTGCAATAAGAGGTGAGAAATATTGATGTTTCACTGCTCTTACCACCACAAGGTAGGCCTTAATAGCAGCTCTAGTGTTCAGTTGTGTCCGGCCCTTGTTTTCCTCCAGCAGTGCTCTAGGCATCTCTTAATCCTTTTCAAGACCCTCAGCTCCTCCATAAACCATGGGGAGTGCCAGGTGCGATTTTGTCCAAGACCTCAGCTGCTTTCCTATTCCAGGTAGTGGCCAAGGCCTCCACTGGACCATGCAGCAGACTCTCAGGTAAAACCCCCAGCTCCCTTTGGAACCTGATTGGATCCATCAGTCAACATGGGTGGACCAGTTGAATAGGTCCTGCCTCCCTGTGGCAGGGGGGTATCCTAGGAGAATCTCAAGGCCACCAGGACACGATCTGACCATGACAAGGGGGACAGATGTAATTCCCCCTTCAGATCACTTTGCCACTGCTCTGACAAGAAAACCAAGTCTGGTGTGAGGCCTCCAGTAGCTCAGGCAGGGAAGTTGCTACACAGCAGGGAGGCTGGTACAGTAACAATAATCCCCACTGTTCCAGCTAGCCCAACTTCAGGAACAGGGTCTCACAACTGGCCACTTATGCAGCAGCTCCCCTGAAGGCCAACAGAGATTCCTGGATGACAACCACTACCCCTCCTCCCCTGCCCTGGGGTCTCAGCTGGTGCCAGACTGTGAACACAGATAGGCACATTTCCAAAATGGGCACACACACCCCTTCAGGTCCCAGCCAGGTCTCAGTGATACACACCAGGTCAGCCTGCTCCTCAGTGATCAAATCACATATAAGGAGGGCCTTGTTGTTAACTGACCGGGCATTAAAGAGCAGCAGCCAAAAGCCAGGGCCTCCGTGAGTCTGCTGTCCAGGGCCTGGGTCTGAGTCTAGAGGGTCAGAACATGCCACCAGTAACAAACACTAGGGTATCTTCCCTGAGAGTGGCCTGCCCTCTGACCCCCACCATAACATCTCTTCCTCATCACCACCTGAATGGTATAACCTGCCCTAAATCCCCCAGGATCTTCAGTTCCTCCTGCTCCTGGACCTCCAGCCTCCATAGTTAGGGGACCCTCTATCCTATCATACACTCACACCCAATGAATCAGGGGGTGGTGGTAGGCTCCCCAGCACTTCAGCTCCATGGGAGTCCTATCCCCCAACCCCTTCACCACTGTGCCCCCTTCACTGGCTTCTCTCACCAACAGGTAGGAGCACCTGATCCATCTCCCCACTCACCCTGACTCTCATTCGGGGATAAGTATCTTCACTCACACATACCCACACACTCAAACTAGGGAGGGAGTCCCAATTATCATCCACTTGAGGGCACTGAACACCCTGCCTGGGATTGAACCAGCCAGTCTCCAAGTCCTTCAGGCCCCTTCAGGCCATAGCTGCTGTTCAGGCACCAGCTTCTGAGTGGGTTGTCCAGTTGATGCCCTGGCCTCAGGCCTGCACCGTCAATCTGGCCAATTTTCAGCCCCACAGACTGGCCCAGCATCAAGCTCAGCTGTATTCCAGGCTGCTGTAGTGTAATGGATGGTATGACTGGGAAAGATTCTGGAACAGAACTTCAAGGTTGTCAGGAGGGGAGAGAGACATTCCAGGGCAAGCGCCTCCTCAGCCTGCAGCAAGAGTGTGGGAAGACGAAGAGGATGAGGCTGGCCCCTCCCTAGAGTCTCACGGGTTATAGCTTTATTTATTTATTTATTTATTTATTTATTTATTTATTGCTTTAGCATAGGTTTAATCTGGCAAGATTTTGTCTATTAGGTGCAAGGTAATAAAGGAACTGAACTGTACTGGGTTCCCTTGTTGGTGTTCTTGGGCTGAACCTGACATCAATCAGGAAGGGATTTTGTTGGAGACTTAGAGCAATCCCACTAATTCTGGTGAAGATATTAGAGAAAAGATTATTAAAGTCTTAGCAGTTTTGGGGGGACTGGGATAAGGAGGATACAGAGGCAGAAATTGATAAAGTATGTAGAATAAATACAAGATTTGCGAGAAAAGAAATGTTCCAAGAGATGTTTTAGTGCACTTTGTCAGGAAGAAGACAAGGGATCAAGTTTTGCAGCAGCATTTTAATACAGGACTGAAGATTGATAATGCAGATATAATTGTTCTTAAACAAATTCATATTATACTTTTGTGTAAAAGAAAAGAGTATTCTTTTTTTGACTGAGAGATTAAAGCAGAAAAAGATCCCATTTTGATGAGGCAAATTGAAAGGTGTGATTTTTACTTTTAAACAACAGAGGCTTCGATTGAATTCTGTCCAGAGAGTGAGAGAATTTCTAGAAAAATTCTAAGAGGAATTGGAGGAGATTCAACTGGAGGCATCAGATTTCATGTAGTCAAAAGCTCCAACAGGCACAACAGGAAATTAAAAGGGATAATACTGAACTAGGCGCTACAGGTATCGATTTTTCTAAATGTTTGGCTTGGTTATGGATTACAAATGCTTAACATGGAATATAAATGGAGCAATGCTCCTCAAAAGAGAATAAAAATTCCTTATCTGAAAAAATTAAAACGTGATATAATTTGCTTATAAGAGACACATATTAGAAAAAAGGACATAAACTATTTCATTTATAAAAATTTGGGTGAAGAGTTTATTTCAGCAGTAACAAAAAAGAGAAGGAGGAGGAGGGGGAGGAGGAGGAGGAGGAGGAGGAGGAGGAGAAGGAGAAGGAGAAGGAGAAGAAGAAGAAGAAGAAGAAGAAGAAGAAGAAGAAGAAGAAGAAGAAGAAGAAGAAGAAGAAGAAGAAGAAGAAGAAGAAGAAGAAGAAGAAGAAGAGAAATGGAGTTGTTTTGTATACAAATCCCTAACTAACACCAGAACTTGTGTTGACTGATGAGCATGACAGATTTGTTAGGGTGGAAATTAATATACAGGGGACTAAGACTTTTATACTGGGAATTTATGCCCCAAATGAGAACAAAGCATTCTTTTATAAACAACTTATGGAGAGATTAATGCAGCCATACAAGAAGAACTGGTGGCAGAGGAATATAATTGTCAGTGGTTCCCTTATTTACAATTATTAGAAAGATTTAAAGTAGACAAAAGAATTTATGGTTTTGCACATTGTAAGACTGAGTCTGAAACAGAATTGGGTACAAATGATGAACATGTAATTGCTAAAATGTATAAACTTTAACTGAAATTTGAAACAGAAGAAGAAGAAGTGAAAGAATGTGTGCTAAAGTGGGCTAAAAATTTTGGTTATGATATACAGATGGAACAATGTGAAAATAGGTGGCTGAAAGAATTGAAATTTACATTATGCTACAGTATATTCTTAAAGAGAATTTTTAAAAAATGATGTACTGTAGGTGGATGTCACCAGAGAAATTGTCTAGAATGTATAAGGCATTTCAAATTGGAAATGTGACCCACAAGAAGGGACATTTTATCATGTTTGGTGAGTGTGTAAAAAAATCTAGAAAATTCTGGATTCAAATGCATACACTGATTCAGAAGATTTTAAAGATTAATATGCAATTGAAACCAGAGATTTTTCTTTTGGGATTGATGGACAAACGGTTGGGAAAAAAAGTCATGGAACTTTGTTTTCGTATATGATAATTACAACGAGATTCTTGTATGTACAAAGATGGAAAGATTCGGCAACACCCGCAATGGAGGAATGGTCAGTGAAGATGATGGAACTTGCTGAGATGGCTAAAATGACTTCTTTGATCAGAGACAAGACAGTATCTACATTTATTGCTGACCGGAAACCCCTGATAGACTTTTTGTATGAAACAGAAAAAAATGAAGTTATGATTTATGGTTTGATGATTCCACAGGACAGATTATAGAAAGAAGAGAGTTATGTTGTAACCATAGAGTAAGAGGTAAATTTATAACTGTACTTATAACTGCTGTCAAGAAGTTCAGAAGCTACTTCTTTGTATCTTTTTTCTTTCTTTTCTTTTCTTTTCTTTTCTTTTTTTCCTTTCTGGCACTTTCAGCTTCATCTCTGATTTCTTTCTTTTTCTTTTCTTTTTCTTACTTTATATTAGTTTGTATTAATTTTTATCTTCTAAATATTTAATAAAAATTATATATAAAAAAATCGATAAGATTTTGTTGTTCTTAAGGAAGGAAAGGTTCATTTGTCAGTTCAGTTTTGCTGTCTAAATACAGAAAGGCAGTCCTCAGTGATCTTGCCAAAATATTAAACTTGGACTCCTGCTGTTTCCTTGTTCCAGATCAATTAAGATTATGAGAAAAGCCTAGACTTTCCAGGAGATTCTTGGCTGTCATGCTGAATTTGCTTTAGGATGCAAAGCTGTGCTTGTCTCAAGTTAAGCTTTTCTGAAGAAGATCTTTAGCAAACAGGGAAAATTCAAAGAGTCTGGATTGGCCTGCAGAGATTTCTCTGAACTTCTCAGTGGTTTGGCAAGGAAGTGGCAAATCCTTGTTCAACACAATGGGGGGAGTTATTTGTGATATGGCTCAGGAGCCTGGCCTTAAAGGGAGAGTGTGGTTAAATCCTCTGGAATGAAATGATGCTGGAGGAATCGGATCTTTGTACATTCTGAAATGGATTGACATGACCCAAACTTTCCAGAATAATGTACAGATCAGAAGTTCTCATCAAGCAGTGCACTTCTCAAATTTAAAAACAAAGGGGTGGAATCTGATTCCCCTCCCCCGTTTCCAAGTGTTATAAGGTAGCTCTTGGGGAAAACAGCAGACTTGATCTAATTTTTGGCCAGAGCAGCAAGAAATACAGAGGAATTCAAATTGTAGTCCTTGGAATTCTGATGTGTGCAAATGCAGTTATGTAAATGGTAAAGCCCTCTCCTTCTGCTTGACTAGCATTGACCCACAGGTGCATAGACTAGGAAGAAGCTTGATGGAGCATTTCAGTTCATCGTTCTGGAAGTCCCACTGGTGCTGCAGAAGTATTCTACAAGCATCTAATCTGCATCATAATCCTCACAAAGAGCTGGAAAATGTGATCTGAGAGATATTTATTTCCTTATTTCTAAAGCTGTAACTAATGAACACATAGGAGCATATGCTGTGGTCTCAGACTTCATCTGACCAGCCAAGAGGACCAATGTGAGCCTCCACGTATCCTTCACCCTTGTATCCTTGTCCACCAAGACCATAGCTTCCTCTGTGTATGAGATTCACATGCATAAGAGAGAAAGAGGGTTTTTTTTTTTTCCTGCCTGACATACTTCTTAATTTATTTTAAATGTGTGAATCAAATGAGATGTGAAAGGATATGAATCACTATAAATCACTGTGTTAAATTTAGCCGTTACATTAATCCGAAGTAATACTGTTGATATTCAGTTAATTCAATCTTCATGCCCAACCACTTGTTAAATCTTTTAATGTGGTCCCACGCCTTTGTGTTTGCACTGTGATGCCTAACATGTCATTCAAAGTTGGGCTAGTTCTCTGCCAATGCAAGAACCAAGGAAAAGGGGATCTGTCTCAATCCTCCATGTTGCTTTCACATGTGAGCTTTCCATGAATTTACAGCATACTTTTCAAAGCAAAGTGGAGCCCCACATATGCTCTGATTCTGTACTTGGACTTGGATCAACTTGGCTTGTCAGAGGTGGGCACTGCAGGGCTTCACCCACCTGATTGATTATTTCAATTTATATGGCTGCCGGTCTCAAATACATGACTCTGGGCAGCTCATAACAATAAAAAAAAAACTAGATAAGGAACAAAAAGGCAATATAAAAACCATATAAAAACCCATATATAAATAAATAGGCTCTTCGCTTGAAACTCACCACAATGAAATGCTCCTTCACTTTGTGATCTCCATAGCCCTACCATATATCCCTCTATCCAATTCTTTTATAAAGCTGTTCAGCTGGATTTATTTGAGTCCTTTTCTCTGCTCAGAGTATCAGTTAGAAATAATTAGTTTTTATAATTAGTTATTAGAAGTAATTATGGGTTCCTCAGTACCTGCAGTTTTGTGCTCTGCCCTCATGAGGTTGCCTTTGTCCCAGCCCATACCTGAGTCATCTTACCCATTCTGATTTTAAAGTACTGCTTTCCTTCTTCTCCCAGCACAAACATCGCCATCAATTAGATATGATCCTCCACACATCACTGACCATTTGATGAGAACAAGGGATGGGATCTGCTCATCTTCTATTGACCACTTTTGGTTGATACGGCTATGCCTCCTCTCCTACTGTCCTTACCACTGCCCTCTATGGCCATTTTGGCTTGGGCTGCAGGAGAGACTGGACACCTAGTGTCCATAGATACATCTGCCAGCATCGTGCCTGACCAGATAGCATCTTAACTCAGCTATGAGGTAGAGCTCTATGTCTGAAATTTTCAACAGCAAATCGAGCAGCCTCTCCTACCTCAGAGGTGAAAGTGGGGAGTCTAGTTTGTTAGAAGGTGATATCCAACTGGGCTGTGTGAAGTTCAGAATGAGGCTTCTGTTTGACCAGGGTTTGAAGGAAGCCATTCTTGAAGTTGCTTTGAAAAAAATAATATGGCTTCCAAGAAGGAAATGACCATGTTAGTTTGTCTCACTTTTCTCAGTATCTCTCTCACTCTTCTTCAGCAAGCACTGCTGGACAACAATGAGAGGAGCCTGTTTTCAGGTAGGATATTGGCATATACTGTGGAATGCCCCACAGTATGTGCCAAAGACGGCCAGCATGGAGCCCCATCTGCCCACACTGAAGGTCCTTGAGGTGGCTTTGGTGAAAGGTGAGAACAGTCCTGAAATACCAAGCTTGGAAAAAATCTTCACCCAGCATTGAGGAAAGAGGTGAAGAAGATCTGTTTCCACTGGACCAGAGTAATTCAAATTCACCCAAACTGCTCCAGTGAAGAACATTGAGTGAACTCTTCACTCTGGCAAAGCAATCACATTGCCTCTTTAAAGCAAATCACTTTGTCAAAGTCCATCAAAGCCACTTCACACAGGCTTACTAGAATGTGCAGTATAGTACCATTATGAGTAAAAATAGCATCGCACTTAATACCAGTTTCTGGAGTTAAATGAGGAGCAATAAGAGCTATTATCTTCAAGCCATGAGCTTCCTGTAAACTTCTGGGGGGCCAACATCAGTGTGGGCAAATGGGGCTCCATGCTGGCCATCTTTGGCACATACTGTGGGGCATTCCACAATATTTGCCAATATCCTACCTGAAAACAGGCTCCTCTCATTGTTGTCCAGCAGTGCTTGCTGAAGAAGAGTGAGAGAGATACTGAGAAAAGTGAGACAAACTAACATGGTTATTTCCTTCTTGGAAGCCATATTATTTTTTTTCAAAGCAACTTCAAGAATGGCTTCCTTCAAACCCTGGTCAAACAGAGGCCTCATTCTGAAACTTCACACAGCCCAGTTGGATACCCAACTTCTAACAAGGACCGTACAGGGGAAGATGAACACCATTAAATTCAGCCCCAAACTTCTAATGTCCACAGAACCTCCTATGTCAATCAGCTTTGTTGCTGCTATTACACGTTTGGCCCTCTAGATGGCAGGATGCCACAGGCACTAGCTGAGATTCCTGCCCTGCTGTTCACCTTAAATAAAATAACAATAAAAAAAGGCCTGAATTGGATTTGATTCTCCTATCAGCAGAAGCTTAAAACAGAGGGGAAACAGGGTCTATTCTGAATACTTTCTTTTTATGTGCTTGCTGTTGCCAGGGCAACCATTTTCCCTTGGTATCCTAAATGCTGAGCCACTTTGACACTTTTCTGATTCCAGTTCTCAGAAAATTAAGCCTGTGTCACAGCATCAGTGCAGGGAGAAACTATTAGAGAATGAGGACGGTATTGAAAACAGCAACACCAGATGATGAAAAGGTGGCATTTTCCTAGAATTCTGAGTGAAAGATGTGCTGTATGCAACTTTTGTGTGTGGTGGGGGCGGGGAGGCTCAAAATTGGAGTCCCGTTAAAAAGGGTGGTGGCAACCACAGAAAATGGAGATGGGAGAGGCTTAGAATGAAGCTGAATGCAGGAAAAGATTCATGGTGTCAAGAATAGCTAAGAAGCTTCCTCTAAACTCTCCCTGAAAATTTTCACTTACCTGCTCAAAACTATCCAGGCCCAGTTCGATCTTCTTCAGATGTTTCACCTAATCTTCCTTGAAGATTTGGTTAGTGCCACAGGAAAAAACTGCTGAAAGAAATAATCTTTTGAAATAGGTGAAATTCTTTTGAGTGGAATGGTGGTTGTTCTCGTAGAAGGTCAAAAGGTGTGAGTGGGTTGTCCTGCCTTTCACTGAGCAATTCTCCCACCAGCAATGAGCAGTTTCCATACTTCTAATACTTCCATTAAATCCCAAGAGGAAAGGGAACTGGACACCAGCCTTCTTCAGATGGGGAAGTGTGAACAGCCAGGTCAGCTCCGAAGAAATGGCAAAGAGTTGTCATGAAAAACAGTGGTAGCAGTTTAAAAGCACCACTATGGGAAAGTTGGAAGAAATTTGCAAACCCTCAAATGTATAGAATAGGATAAAATTATAACAGGTTCTTTCCTGGGGAAGGTACATTTCTGAGAACCTGTAGCCAGCTTCTAGCCCATTGTTAGTTATTGTTACAGTTAAGGCTACAGTACCAATGACCATGGGGGACACCTATCCAGACATCCATATGTGGGTTACCAAAAGTTTCAAGATAAGGTCACGTGTGAGAATTGAATCTTTCAAAAGAGGGAAAACTATAAGGATCCAACTCAAGGATTAAAAAATAAGGCCATGATGTATCTCTTCTAAAGGTACATCTCCATTCATTAGAATGGAAAGCAAATGTCATGTACTCCCCCCATCCAAGATGCCACTAGGGCCACACAAATGGGTAGAGTTGCAGAACTCTATATTTTGAAGGGGAAGGGGTATATTACATACTTTTTAAAAAATCAGGTCTTTCTCCCTTTAACAGTGCACATTGTTTCCCCCAGCTCTTCTCCTTACTGGATATACAGTGATTTTTTTCCCCCCTTTCTCTCCTTCTCTTTTAATTTTCTAAACTTATCAGACCTGCTAAGGAGGAAGCTGTAGCTGTAACCAGTAACTTCTTTCTCCAACAGGCATCTAAGCTGGTTTGATCTGGGTCCAGAGGTGCAACTGCAGCGTTCTCCTGCAACCTGTCTAATGTCTTCTAATTTTTTTAAGGGTGAAAGAAAAACTGCTGTTTCCTGGTAAGCAAGAACAACAGAAAGAGAGAAGAGGAAAAAAGACACCTCCAAACCACCTCCATTTCCAATCCCTAATCCTTCCACAAGGATTCACAATCATCTTCACTTCTCCTGATCTTAGAAAGCTAAAAAGAAGGAGCAAAGAATTGCATTTCATCACTACCTTCCTGAGTTGCCACAAGTCCCAGCATAACAAAAATTCCATCATCTCCTTCAACCTCATTCCTAAAGAAATTGCTTGCACCCTTCTCCACCCATCTCCTTATTTGGTATTGTGTACTTTTGTCCATAAAACAGCCAGTGCTTTCTAGGAAGCCATCTACAAGGCCACCAAGCTATCTTTTTCTTTGAAATAATTGCTTGGATGGCTGAAGCTTAGGAGATGGATGAGACAAGAGTTCCTGCAAATAGGAAAATAGATCACTCATGCATACTCTATAAAGCTGTACCATTAAAAAAAAATAGCTTTAGTGCACTTTCCAATACATTATAGCTGACCCAGAAGCAAACTGGTCCAGCTCTTGAACTAGGGACACCATGAGGTTACAAAAGTCTGGAGCTGTTTTCAAATCAGCACATGATCCTTATGTGGAAATGCCTAAAGCACTGAGGAAAAGAACAGGGATATAGGGAAAACCCAGGTGTGTAAGCATATGTACAAGAGAGAGAAAGAGATTGTGGGTCTCTCTGTATGGAGGAGATGAAGTATCCAGGACTAGTGAGAAGCAAGGGGCATCAAGTCCAAGTTTCTTCAATCTCAGCATTCAACCTCTTTAGAAAGTCAGACTGAAAATTATTACTGCATTGGACAAATCTAGTTTAGGACATTTGTATTGAGAAATTACCCCTTTCTCATCTCACTTTAGCTCCATCCATCCATTCACCCACCATCCCTCTATCCCTCCATCCTATATTATTGATAACAGCAATGGTAATGAAAAGTTATGTAGTCATTTCTGCCATTGTTTGAGACTTAATGAGAGCTAGAAAATGGTACAATTCTTTTTGATTACCTGTCACTAGGGGAGTAGGATTTGCAACATGTCTCAGATGTCAGAATTTCTCTTGCAGCTTTCTAACGTTGCATGTCAAGTACTTCTGGCATGATCATAAAAGGATGATCTTGCAATCTCTAAGGCATCTCTCTCTAAAGTGAGAGACATATATTTTGTGATAATGCCATGACTTTGTCTCCTTCTTGCACTTACGATGATTGATGGAGAGGCAATCATTCTGTCTCTTGGATATTGATACAGGAGTGTGAGAGGCTTCGCTCTTCCACTGTACAGTATGTGAAACCACAATTCTCTCTTTCCAGCCCAGTCTTGAACTTGGATCTTATAGTACATTTTCAATAACAGCATCAGCCTAATTTCAAAGATCTTAAGTGATTAGATCATCTAGGTGTGCTTGTGAGGGTGTGTGAGGCAGAAGAGACATGGACAAAATGAAATAGCAGAAACGAAAAGGGGAGATAAAAAGAGAAGATCCAGAACTATTGAGGGTTCTCTTTGTGCTCCTTCTTGCAGGAGATCTGTCTCTGATGACCTGTGAGATAATGTGGCCATAGAAGACAATAAGATTTATGAAGCTTGACCTAAGAACTTGATCCACCTGTGTTGCCTAGTATAGTTTTTTTTTTTTTTTTATCTGCTTAACAGTCATTACTGACCCTGCAGTGACCGCCCCCTAGCGGTTTTCAAGGCAATTGCATCTTTCTAGTTTCGGAATTAGACTTTGCCAGAGCCTAATTCCTAGAGCGTCAGCCCAGCTGGCAGCACAGGAGGCGGGATTTCCGTTGCTTCGCGCCCCTTTTTTCGGACGAGCGCGGTTTTCGCGCTTTTACCGGCAACTTGTCCCGCCTCTCTCTGTTGAGCCGCTGCCAGCATTTTTCCTCCACCGGAGTGAGAGTCCTCATTTATCTACTCACGTATGTTTTCGATCTGCTGAGTTGGCAGAAGCTGCGGGTATAGAAACAAGAGCTCACCTTGTTAACGCGAGGCTGGACTCGAACCGCTGAAGCTTTCAGCCATTTCTGGCCGGCACTTTCAGCGTCATTAAGCCGCTGCGCCACCGCGTCCCCGCCTAGTATAGTTAAGTAAATGCAAATATCCCTGACTGGAGAATGGGTTTAAAGAGTCATGGACTCAAGCCAGCTCAGGAAACACCATCCACGCCCACTCAGGATGAGAGACTGGCAAGAAAGAAACAGAAGTACATGGAGACAATGATACAGGATCTCTCTCCTCCCAGATGTTGTGACTGGGGAGATTAATGGTGAACCTATTGACAACTAGGTTCATTCTGATTTGAGGACAATGCTGTTGGACACTGGTCCATTATTCTCCCTCCATCCCTTTTCCACTCTACCCTTCTCTATCATGGTCAATCAATCAAATTGTATTTACAGTCACAGTCCAGAACTCTGTATAATAAAATAAAAATATTCAAAAATATATCCTTTTCCACTGAACACCTGAAACAGTTTACAAGGAATGATGATATTAATTCAGAGCACCTTGAACAGTACAATGGTTAACACAGCAGAGTACATGATGTTGATTCAACCACACTCTGCCAGCAAGGAAAGATTCAGCCCTAGAAAGGATGTTTACTATGGCTTCATGTCTGTCATGGTATTTCTCACTTAGTAGCATCATCTGCAGTGTCTCTAAGTTCTGGAAATACAGACAGAGAATCAGGCTTCAAGGAGTGGGCAGTTATTGAACTAAACCCGAATTTAGTCCAAATTATCCTGCTTCTGCTTGGAATCCAGAGTTTGGCTAAATCCAATGCATACGTCTAAGTTCTCAGTTCTTTATACTGTACTGTAATATTCTTCAAGGATTTCTTCAGAAAGAAGCCTTTCAATTCATCTCAAATATCTGCTTTCCACAAAGCCTAGTTGTTGGTTTAAGCAAATAGGATGGTAGATTCACTTCACAAGCAACTATCTCAATGACTATTTTATTTTATTATTTTTAATCACAAATGTGTGTGATACTTTCATTTAGGGTGGTGTGTTGCTTAAAAGCTCAGATATCTGTCCATATATAATTTATTGGCCTAATTCCTATGAATTGCAGTGAAAGTTGAGAGTGTGTTCGGTGAGATGAAAACAGACTAGATTGTTTAGCTAATATTTAATAACCAAACTGCTTAATTTACCTCCTGTGCATATACTGACTTTAAAATGATATATAATTTTTCTGATATGCTCAGAGAGCTTCCATGGGACCAACAATAAATATTCTTGGCATTTTCTTTTCCTGTGGTACTTTTAAAAACAATTTAATTACAACAGTCCTGTGGTAGAGATGCTAGGGAACATGGGGCAAGGGGCGGGAGCGGAGATGGTGGCTTGAATCTTCCTTGGAGCCTCTTGAGAAATGTTGCCTTACTGGAATAACTTCACAAATTGAATTCTTGTCCCTCAGAGGAAAATTTTCAGCAAAAACATGCTAGGCAATTTCCTATTTTATTAAAGTTCCATATCTTTTACGGAATCATGGGGCACCTTTTTTATTTGGGAAGGTTGGGGAAAACATTGTTGGGTTTGCATTGCAGTTCTGACTTCCCACTTTTGAAGCAATTGATACGAACTTTTGAAAATGTGATATGAAGATTCACATGTACAGTAACAATCTGACCTGATCCAGAAAGCTAAGTAGGGTTGGCCAGGTAGTGGTTGCCTGGGAGACTAGTTATGCATTCCAGAGTATGGACTAGATTGGGAAGAAGCTAGTAGCCAACCACTTCTATATTTCCAGAGTGGAGAACAGATGTAGCTCAGGGTCAAATTGTTGCATTCTTGGTGTCCTCTCAGTTTGGTTGTTTTCCTGAAGACGTTTCATTACCAAGCTAGGTAACATCATCTGTGCATGAGAGGCAGGGCAAACTACTATATAAAAACAACCAGCAAACTTCACTCCCCCATGCATGGATGATGTTATCTAGCCTGGTGGTGAAATATCTGCAGGAAAACAGCCAAGCTCAGAGAACACCAAGAACCCAACATTTGCATATTGCTGCTAAAACAGCAACATGAATATGTCATAAACATCCCCAGGAATCAAGTTTGACTTCAAAAAGAGAATCAATCTCTCTCTCTCTCTCTCTCTCTCTCTCTCTCTCTCTCTCTCTGTCTCCATTCAAACAGGAAGGGATGGATATAAAACTGAATATTAGAGAATAAGTGAGCCTCAAAAAATGCACATTCATTAAAATATTGTACAAAAATGTATTACATTAGGGCAAATAGTTTGCTAAGCAATTGGCCAAACAATTTGCCAAACATTAGCTAAGTTGCAGAAAACATGTATACAATAGAAGAAATGCACACTAAAATAGGTAATCCTTTTTAAAGAACTTTTTTAAAAAGCATCGCATCGGTATGGATGTGGATATGAAAGAAATTTAATATAGGAAAGAGAGCTAGTTTGGTCTAGCAATTAAGGAGCTGGACTAGGAGTGGGGAAACCTGAATTCTAGTCCTGCCTTACACATGAAACCAAGTGGGTGACCTTGGGGCAGTCACTCCCTCTCAGTCATAGGAAGAAGAAGGCAAGAGGAAACTACTTCTGAAAATATCACCAAGAAAAGTACATGGACTTGGACTTGTCTGTGTAGGTCAAAACTGACTGAAAGCTCTTCCTTCCTTCCTTCCTTCCTTCCTTCCTTCCTTCCTTCCTTCCTTCCTTCCTTCCTTCCTTCCTTCCTTCCTTCCTTCCTCCCTCCCTCCCTCCCTCCCTCCCTCCCTCCTCTATATTCCTTCTTTTAAAAATTTATTTGCAAGCCAACTGTGTGAACTTAAGAGTGGCAGAATGTCCATAAAGGAGATTGGAGAATTAGGCTGCTCTAAGGTGGACGCTCTTTTCCAGCAAATTAGTCCCTGTAGAAGTCTAGCCCTATTTCAAATAATCATGTAGTTGATTTTTAGTGCAATATATAAGTAAAGGTTAATTTGAAGCTTGATTTATTTATTACATTTCTATTTCCATCAAGGACCTTCAGGGGCCTTGCCTCTATCTTCTCTAAGTTTTAAAATAAAATAGTACACATCACTGTCATCAGCAGACTAAATTCTACTTAGTCCAGCAGCCTATCTCTCTAATATATGAGCAGAAGATTTGGTAGGCACTACATGCCCATGTAGGTAGGCACTGTCTTTCTATATGAAGAACAGTATACCAATTTAACAAATAAATAAATATTCCACTTCTGCAAACTAACTGAATAGCTATCATCATGCTATGCTATCCCTCCCTCCCTCCCTCCCTCCCTTCCTTCTTTTCAATCTCCATTCACTCTTTTCATTAGGACACAAAACTGTTCCACAGAGTACAATGAGAGCTAACTAGATCTGTGTTTCTCAGCCTTGGCCACTTGAAGATGTGTGGACTTCAACCCCTGCTGGCTGGGGAATTCTGGGAGTTGAAGTCTACACATCTTCAAGTGACCAAGGTTGAGAAGCACTGGACTAAATTATCTACCAAAATGAACATTTTTGAGTAACAGTGAATGGAGTATGGTGACGCCCCATCATTTTACACTAAAAAAATACTCTTCAAATTCGTACATTTGCATACAAGAATATTTTTTTAAAAGAGCAAGGAATTTAAAGGAATTGCATTAAGATATTGTGACTTTTTTTTAGGAATGCCTGCTAGAGTGGCTGCATTTAAAAAAAAAAATACCCCCCACATTCTGAGAAGATGCATACAAAACTATATATATTCGAGAATGTGGCAAATGACAAGCGGTATGGATTTTATAGTGCTTTAATGGATGGCTGAAAATGATGAAAGAGAGTAATATGTGGACAGCTGTGACACCAATAAAGTATACATCCCTAGTTCCTGTTTTATAATGGAGAGGACATGACAAAGTGCAAGGTAAGCTTGCACAGAGCAAGATTTGTAATCAGAACTGACATTCCCTCCACATACCATGGCAAAATTCAACTGAAGTTCACCACTTTAGCAAAAGCTGGGAACAGAATGGTCTGCTTCCCTCCATGCCAAGGCCAGAAAAGGACCATTGTTGGATGCAAAAAACAGAACAAGCTTTCCTGCTACCCATAGGAACATGGATGGTAGACAGGATAATGGTGGTGACGGTGGTGGTGGGTGGACAAAGATAAAGTTGTCGCACTTCCTTTTTCAAAATAAATTAATCCATCCAAACTGTTTGCACAAGTACGTGTATTTGTACGCCCGTGGGCCCCTGGCAGAAGCTTCAGGTCAAGACGAAATTAATGATAATGAATATACAGTATTTCCTTTTTTTTCACCAGCTAGAACGAAAAGTAAGAAAGGGGATTTCTCAGCTCCAATTCCCGCAAGGGGAGCTGGGTTTGTTTACAACAAACAAAATCTTCTCAGCTACTGTTTCTGTAGCCATGGCAACGGTATTGAGGTTACATCTATCAGCAAAGAGAGCAAAACAAGGACAGAGAGAGTGTTTAATAAAGATGAGCTGTGATAATTATGTGCCAGGCAGGCTCGGTGGATCTGAAACACAAATGGTCCTACTTCTCAACTTGGAGGAACATCTCTTATGGAATAGAAGTTGTTTTCGGCATCACTCAGGAGGATAAAGTTGGATTCTACTTATTAGTTTCAAAGTCCTTGTTTGCAGTTCTTCATTAGTCCTAGTACCCAGAGTAAACTAGGTAAAAAGCTAAGATTTTAACAAATCTGCTGTAAAGACGTTTTCTAGCCCTTCATAGCTATGTCCAGGTGGCCAGAGAACATTTTTCGACTATAGGTAGAGTGACCATGTGTCCTTTACTATAAAGGACAGCTCTTTATTTCAGAAAGCTGTCCTTCAGATTTATTTTTCAAAAACTCATTTTTGTCCTTTATTTGGGTCATTTAACTTTTACCGTACAAATGGTGCCACCTTTTCTTATATCAAAATTTTATTGCTTTTTAATTAATAACAAAAAAGAAAAACAAAGAAAAACAAAACAGAAAAATAATAATACACTATCCAGAAGAAGGAAAAATAACATCAAAAAGTCACCAAAAAGTGACAAAAATACATTAAAAAAAAAACTTAGCATAATATTCCTTATACAAATGGTACCACTTAACGCATAGTCTTTCACATCCCTGTGAAAAATATGGAAATTGAATTGTCTTCTTAAATAAATTTACATATACTGTTTGATTTTAGATATTTTTATTAGAATATACGTTTTTGTAAAGTTTTTCTTGGTTTTGCTCTTGAATTTTCCTGTGTAACGCAAAGTTATAAAGACAAACAATTAGATTTTTATTATCCTTATGAACCTCTTTCAGGTTTGCCCCTTTTTCAAGTTTGTCCTTTAGTTTTCCCAAGGAAATATGGTCACCATAACTATAGGGGTAAATTTTGATCAAGCTTGACTTCTAGGGACTTCATAGACATATTTATAGAGTTTTCTTGGCCAATAATGCAAAAGTGTTTAGCTGCTCCATTTGAGTGGTGGTGGTGGTTTCCCAATCTAGATGACAGTCCTGACGTTCCCTCAACCAATGGGCCAAAGGCCAGGTTCATTCTAACATCCAAGTACTAACCTGGCCTGTTATTGTGTGAGGAAGATACATCTTTGGGTGAAAGAAGTACATTTTTAGAGGCCTCAGATGAATGGGATCACCTTAATAGAACTGAAATATACAGGAATGTGCAGCACCCTTGAAGCTGGTGGGAACTAGGCTGGCTGTAAAGAGTTTATCTAGCTGGTGTGAACTACGCTGGTTGTAAAAAACCTTATCTCAAAGCCTTACCACAAACATCCCCATAGACCAAGGCATCTGTCTTGAAGGAGGATGTGTTCTTCCCGGCATTTGGCACCTGGAACTAATTTGTTTCTTCTTCTCTGTAAGCTACTGTTTTCTTTGAAGATAGTAGATAAGAAGAGGGGCAGAAAGTAACTTGAGATCTATTGCTTACTTAGATATGCCTGCCTCATCATACGAATATGTATGTGTGTGCATTCTTTTATTTATTTATTTATATTTATATTTATATTTATATATCAAATTTGTCACCGCCCATCTCGTTAAAAGTGACTTTTCCCTTCCCCTTTTCCTAGAGATGTATAAATATCAGAGTATCCCTTTTGCCCATAGAGGTGTGTCTCCCACTAACAAATGAAAAATAATAAGGCTTCACTGCACCCCTCCAGTGTGCACTGTCTAATAAACACTGCAGTGAAGCCTTGATTATTTCCCATTTGTCCTGAGTTTTGATTCTCACAGCTGTTTAAGCTTTCAATCCTAGATAAGGCATAAGGGTCTCACCTACCTCCATGAGTGTCCCACCCAACCCTGTCCTCATGATTTTTCCTCTCCTCCAACCAAGATTTTAAAAGGGAGGCAAAAAGACCAAAAAATGCCTTCCTTTTTCTGTTAACTGAAGAGCACAATCATAGTTTAAGCCCAGTATCTGTAGAGGACTAGGACTTCTGTGGCATGTTATTAGTTTAGAAACTTCAAGTCACAAACTGGCACCAAAATGTCTGTTTAAGACTATATTTGGTGTATTAAGACACACAAGGACAATGGGAAACACAGATAAGTGTTAGTCTTGCTTAGAAAAATAGGATTAGGATTAAAGGCAACATATGAACAGGGGAACAATGGAGAGACTCATCCAAAATGGAGACTGAGCCTTGGGGAAGTAGCTGTGTCAGGAATCAGGCAAGACCATGAACATATTCAAAAGCTAAAATAGTGCCAATTTATCTGCAGTAGTCACTGCACCTAGATGTCTTTGTGGGTTTACTTCTTTCCTGTGTCCTGGAAAATTACACTCAACAATCTTGGAATGGGATTGGAGTCCTTCCTTCTTTTCCTATGTTCCCTGGAAGATTCAAAGAACAAAATCTTCTAGCATACCCCTCTCTGGCTATTTAACCTCAACAGAGAGGGAAGTTGATACGAGGGACTCAGCCATATATCCTTCCCAGGCTTCCTTGGTAAATCAGCTCTGTGTGTGTGTGTGCGTGCACGTGCTTCTCTAAGGGAACATATGAAAGTTTGCCTTGCTAGGTGTGCCCATCAGACAAGGTCAACCAGGTCCTACCATGACTCAAAATGCTTTAGGGTACGGAGCCTTTTTTGAATTGGTGGACATCTCAAGAGGTTTGGAAACAGGCTACAAATGTTCTCAGAAGTTGATTTGTTCACAAAAAGGTCACCGCATTCAGCATGGCCAGTGACAATTTTCCCATTTCCCAGAAGACAAACTGGTATTTTCTCCTCACATCCTCTAACCTCCTAGGATGCCCTTTAGCAAATCAACTTACTTGTGTTCCTGCCCCTGGGAAAGCAAGCATACTTGAAAGCTAAGTACTTGGTTGCAATCACCAATTCCACCCCACCACCCACCACCCACCACCCCCACTTTCCTAAGGATGACTATGGCATTAATATAAGCCTGGAGGAATTTATTTATTTATTTATTTATTTATTTATTTATTTATTTATTTATTTATTTATTTCATTGCTTGCTTGCTTGCTTGCTTGCTTGCTTGCTTGCTTGCTTGCTTGCTTGCTTGCTTTACCTCCCACCTTTATGTTCAAAATGGACACTCAGGGCAATTCACAGTTTAAAATAAGCCACATTGAATAAAAGAAGAAAAATGAAAGCTCAATGAATGATACTAGAGTTTTGCAATATGCCAGTTTCTGATTTCATTTGATATTAATATATTAGATAGAGCTAAAGACTGAAGAAGAGGTAGAGATATATAAGAAGAGGCAGGGTTCCGAGAGACATGTCCACAATAACTTTATGCCACATTGCCTGTCTCTATTCTACTTTTTCTTTGATGGTGGCTAAGAACCACCATTATGTTCTGCTTCTAAACAAGGGAAGCGGCTTCACTGAGGATAGGATAGAAAGTGTTGATATGCCTTCAGACGTACTGGGTTTCTACGTCCATCCTTTCCCTGCAGCATGGCCACGGCTGGGTCTATGACTGGCAGGAAAGGTTGATATAGATTATGGATATTCTAGGCAACTTTTAAAATCAGCATAGCAAGGAAGCTATGTGCCAGATTGACAGGAAGATATTTATGCATGGTACATCTTCAAAGCACCTATTGGAGGTTCGAAAACATTGCTGCTAGCCTAAAAGCATGGCCTAAAAATTGTACTTCTGAGATAAATAAAAGATAGCTAGTAAAAAAAAATTAACCTATCTCTGAAAAGGATAGAACTGTAATATGGGGAATCCAGGGAAATAGTTCCTTGACACTAGCTTGAAATATTAAGGAGATTTACTGACTGTTTATATTTGGAGCCACAAGTTTGTTTGTTTGTTTGTTTGTTTGTTTATTTAAATTTAGAGTCTGTCCAACTCCAAACAACTCTGGACAACTTATGCTTCAAGAAGTAAGGAACAATAAAATAAAGAAAAGGGTTGTGTATGCCTGGGGGGTGGGGTGGGGAACCCATACAACAAAGAAAAGAAAGAGCCATACAGATCTTTGGAGAGACTCTGTTCCAGAGGGCAGGTACTGAGGGAGAGAAGGTACATCTGCTAGATCCCAATAAATAACACTGTTTAATTGAGGAGGCTGGACTGTACGCACTGTGCCTGATCTTACTGGAGAAGCAGAATTATCAAAGAGAGGTGGTCCCTCAAGGACCAGGCCCTATGCCACAAAGGGCTTTATAAGTAATAACCAGCACCTTGAATTGCACCAGAAGTCAACAGCAAGCAATGCAACTCGCAAAGCAGTGGTTACACATGGACACACCATGGCATGCCCATCACTGCCTATGCTGCCACGTTCTGGACCAGATGTACTTTCCAAGTGGTCTTCAAGGACAGCCCCATGTAGAACACAAATGAAGTAGTCCATTTGTGAGGTGGCTAAGGCATGACACACAGATTGTGTCCATTTTCTCAATGGTCTCAGTCATGTAGATATAACTTCTGCCTTGTTAATATCGTGTCTCTGAGAAGAAAGATATACCTTCATAAAAAGGATCCTTTGCACAATAATAATCAAAACCTCATCTGTTATTATTAAAGACTGAGATAATGATGTCGATAATGATGATGATGATTTCCCTCCAGGCAGATAATTAATTGATGCTCTCTAATTTGGGAGAAGCCACCAAAGATTATGTCGGCTTGGTTCATATTGAGACTATAGACCCATGATTAAACTTTAGTACTTGATCTGGACCATGGTGATGAGGCCTTGCTGAGATTTTGCTTCCCAAATGCCTTAGTTTAAAGACTCAGTGAAGGTTGCAAGCCTATATGAATCTTCCTCATTGACAATATTAGAGAGGAGGTATTGCATCTGGCATAACATGTGTGATATGGAAACTTTCCTCAAGCCTTCATTCCTGCCCACACAAGTATATATCTCCAGATTCTCTTCCCCAAGTTTACTTTGATTTTCTGAACGTGGTAAGAAGTAAAGGTTCAGTAGAGAGAAATTAGGACTGGTGAAGCTTCAATTCCAAGATTCAGTCTCTGAATCAAAGTGATTTTCTGAATCAAATGGGACAAATTCAGCCATCCAATCAAATATCTATGACTTGATTTAATGATTCGGAAAGGTTCTTGTCCTGAGTCACACATTTAAGATAAACTATTGGGTATAAGGAAGAAGGGTAAGACTAAATTCAGTACCCATTCTTGCTGACTAAATGCCTGCCTGTTTCTTTAAATAACACAACCCCGCTAAAATTTATTTAAATATAAATAAGACTATCCCCATTGGAAGATGTTCCTCTACAGTCCTTATTTGTAGTTTGGGCTTGAATCCTTAAATGTAAAATATCTGTTCTCTGTACTTTCATCATAAAACTGAACATCTCTCCATTTTTTTAAAGAAAAATAAGTTGTAAATAAACAAATCAAGCTAAATCACTGGAGAGTTGGATTATTCTAAACAATTTATGAGACAGTCTGCCTTACTATATTTCCCTGTAGAAAAGATTGGGTTGATTATATAAATGATTTATTACTGTTTTCTTCTGTGGGCACCAACAGACTAGACAGAAGGGGAGGGGGAAAAAATCAACATTAATTGAATGCAAAATCATCTACTTTTTAAACTCTAAGCAAAGTAGATGTATATCTGCACTTATCAAAGAGGCAGAAATGCCCACAGATGGAATTAGTTGGATGGTTTCAAAGTTGCCTGTGAGTTGCAGCAGTGAATGCACAGAAGACTAGAAAAACTTTTGATCTGAGCAAGATAGGGAAGTTCCTAGATTCAGAATGCAAACATAACAGGTGTTCGTAAAGTAGCAGGTTCTACGCATATGTAGCTGGTGTCAACATGCTTTGTCAGAGCATGTGCGCTAAAGTAGGGCTGGCTCCTAGTGTTAGAATAATAGAACATAAAGATGAAAAGAGCCATTCAGGCCAGTGTTTTTCAAATGTGACAACTTTAAGATTTCAACTCCAGAATTCCCCAGCCAGCAGGAATGTTGTTCCAAGAGATAGGGATGGCTACTGAAAAATCCATCTCTGAAATCCCATCAAATGGCATTGTTTTATCAATGGGACCTGGAGTGTGCCAATCCTGCCCTTGTTTATAAGGCAGATGGAAACAATTGGAGAGAGGTAGTCTTGTAGCTAATCAAGCCCAGAGCCATAGATTTCTTTTGGGCTGTTTATGTTCCACCCCAATCCAGATTGCTGGTCTCTTTACCTCCATCTATCTATGAGAGGGGCCTGTGAAGTTAGACATGCTAGAAGGGATGGGCATCCATCATACAGTTGAAGTCACCATCTTGACTTCTTTGATCCCTCTGCAGATGTTCCTACATCCTAGTAAAAAGTGGGAGTGCTTCAAAATTCTTGTGTAGGCTGATGACCTGTGGACTGTGATGCAAGAAGAGATCAGAGCTGTCATCTGGTTGGGATCCAGACTGTAATTATGCCTGGCAGATGAGAATCACAGGAGCCCTGCAGATATCCTCCTTGGCTCTTGCTAAATTTCATATTCCACCTGACTTTTGTATTAATAAATAAATACATAATAACATGGGAAACTGGCATGCTTCCATGCAAAGCCCAAGACCTTAACATTTATTTTAATTCCAGAATGCTTCTGGGTCCTGTAAATTGCTTTGGAAAACAGAAATGGGGTCTGGCTACTTGTTTCAATGTGTGCTCATCTGCTGAAGAAAGAGAGAAATTGAGGTCAGAATAGTGCAAAGCTTTCTGTGGAAGGAATATAGAATTGAGGTATATACCATTGCATATATAATTGATCAATCATGTGCCATCAAGTCATTTTTTACTCCTAGCGACCACATACTGTAGGTAGGTTTGTGCCTTGAGTGAGACCTCTGGGTTGATTTGTTTGATGATCCGTTGGTGTGGCATATGGATATCGTGGCCTGGCATGGCTGCTGTTCTGCTGACATGAGCCAGACATGGAGTGAAGGAAAAGGAGAAAAAGCAGCTCGCTTTTGGCCAATATCTGTATATAGCCAAAAGCATAAAAAGCCTCCATTGTTGTGTGATTTTGTGTTCACTGGAAATCAATACACCTCCAGTTCACAAATGAACCCCATCACACTGTGACAATTAGTTTGTTTCCTTGGCTGTCCACAGTATTCTCAGAAGTCTTCTCCAACTCCAAAGTTCAGAAGTGTCAATACTCTTCCTATGTGCTTCTTCAAAATCCAACCTTTGCTTCCATAGAGTGTCACAGGGAATACCATGGCTTGCACGATTCTGATCTTTGTAGGTACAGACACATCACAGCATCTGAATATCTTTCCCAAGACCTTCATGGCTGCTCTACCAAGTGCTAGTCTGTGGCATATTTCTTGACTGCTGGTTCCTTTACTGTTGATGGTTGATCCTAAAAGGCAGAAGCTCTCCACCACTTTGATATCTTCATTGCCAATTCGAAGGCTGCTTGTTCCATCTGCTGTCATTAATTTGGTCTTCTTTATATTTAATTTTAGTCCCATGTTTTTGTACTTTGCTCCTTAACTTTCAAAGTAAATTTGTATTTTATAACTGGCACTGTCTACTGTATCTAGTCATGAACAGTCAACACCAACTTGATAGTACATAATCAACCAATCCACTTTAGCAGAGGCTGTGTTCACATGACATACAACATTTAGTTAGTTTTAACGTATGTTAGCTCTGTATGTGTGTGTTTGTGGAGGAAAGTATGTTGCTTAGCATGTGGTACAAAACTTGATCCGTTTCAATAGTTCATGAACCCATTTCATGAATTGTGTGAAATAGTTAATTCCATAATGAAGTTAAATGTACTGTGCAAATAAGTCAGTACAAATCATTTATCAGTTACTTTTAACTCCAGATTTTGCCCTAAAGAGTGTAATATACATGAATACTAGCAGAGACAAGACAATAATACTGACACTTCTTTCTCCCAAACCATAAACAGGTTAACAATCATGACAAGTCAAGGACAGTATCACTGCCCATCACATTTTATCAGGCTAATGTTCTTAAGATGCCACAAATCCAATTTAATTTTGCAAACATGAGCTGACACCGTCAAGCACCTTCATTAGGATGTAATGTCATTAAAATAAAATAATAATAAAAAGTTGCTATGGAAAAGAAAAAAGGAAAAATGTCATAGAAAAAGTGACACGGTCATCAGATTGTATACATATTGGCACTTTATACCAGCAGAAGCCTGATTGTACTGCTAATTAATTCTCACGGTGCACAAGAAGCCAAAGGTAAGATTTGCCTGACATACTTATTATTTAATTAGTATATTAACTTTTTCATTGCAAATCTTTCTCTATTTAATTAGCTTTGTACTCCAAGCATGCATCAACTGAACCGGCATTTGCAGGGGAAAATAAGAAATAACAGAAACTTACAAGTCTGATAGTGCTGTCGTTCCTCCTCCTTCTTATTCTTCAGTGAATTAAGGAGGCCTTGATCTGATCCACTTCTAAATGTTATCTGGCTGTTTTGGACTTAAAAAATGCTTTGGTCTGTTTTGCGTATCTCCGTCAAGGTCACCTTCCTTACTCTCTACACTGGTGCTAAGAATCTATTCTTATAGTTTTCAAGATTCTGTGGAGTCCTTGGGGTTCTCTGAGCTTGGTTGTTTTCTTGTAGACATTTCATTACCCATCTAGGTAACATCTTCAGTGCTAGAAGGGAGTGGGGTTTGCTCTCTGTTCATATACAGGAACTGCCCTATCCTTGTTGGTGGGGGAGTTGTTTTTTCCTTGGTAGTTCCTAGATTAGGCTGTTCTTTACTGCTTGATTGTTTGTCTGAGTTGATAGTTCCGTGATTAGGGTATTGTAAACAGAGAGCAAACCCCACTCCCTTCTAGCACTGAAGATGTTACCTAGCCAGGTAACGAAATGTCTGCAAGAAAACAACCAAGCTCAGGGAACCCCAAGGGCTCCAGAGATCAACCCTGAGCTACACATATTCTCTTCTATTCGTTTCAAGATTCTGCTTTTATTCTAGAGTGGCATTAAAGAGACCTTCCTAAAATCTATCTCCATTCTTGCTTGCTTGGTTTTGGCAGCTATGTGGGGTTTGACAAATTCCTACATGAAACAGGGGGCTGGAGTTGAGCATCAATCTCACTTTGGGATTACCCTGGCTTGCATCCGCTTTCTGACCTCAAAAAAGAGCGCTTGGGGAGGGAGAGTTCCCCTTCCATCCATCCATCCATCCATCCATCCATCCATTGTTATGTCTTACTTCCTGGAAATTGAGAATTGAGGCATGGGAAGCCAAGGAGATTGTAGGCTGATGGAGAAATAATTGTACAGAAGGAGAAGAAGAAGAAGAAGAAGAAGAAGAAGAAGAAGAAGAAGAAGAAGAAGAAGAAGAAGAAGAAGAAGAAGAAGAAGAAGAAGAAGAAGAAGAAGAAGAAGAAGAAGAAGAAGAAGAAGAAGAAGAAGAAGAAGATTACATATCCTTTGGCCATCTTGGAACCAGAAAGTACAAGAAAATCTCTTTCCACTCAGGAGACAGGATAGTGGTATGCCTCCTTTGTCATTTTGTGAGTATATTCCCTCCTGAGAACTTCATCAAACTTTTCTTTGCCTTGGCAAGCATTTTTAAGAAATGCCTGTTTGCAGCGAATTATAGATTTATCCTTCAAGGGAGTTGCAGTTTTTGTGAAAAGAACCCTCATATGGAAACACTTTTGAAATTGCTCCAAGCCATTAGCTGTTCCACCAGGGGTCTTCTTTTCAATCTGTATAAGGAGTCCTACAAACTTAATGAGAAGAATGGAAGGCACATTTGTGAGTGGTTGTTTGCACAAGTTGCCAGTAGAGGCTAAAATAGGGTGCTGTAATGAAATGTGCTCCAGCCTTGAGAAGGGGGAGAGAAGAAATAGTTGCTCAACCCTGGGAAAGTAGAAGGGTGAGACAAACACTCAGAACAGCCATGCCTTGATTTTGTTATCCTTCAAAAGCAGCAGTGAAGGTTTTGGACTGGCTTTCAAAATTCAGTTAATGTACCCTACAACAAAAAAAGAGAATTCCTGGAATCCCTGCAATGTCTGTTTCATGAACAGGCCTATCCTCAAAGGGTTTCTACTTGTGCATGATGCAGAATCAGGCCACCTAATGTTAAGCCATATTATGGTTTACTCATTTGAGTTCACTCATTTGAGCATGTTTATGGGAACCTAACATTGTGTTTCATTAAGCCAAGCTAGCAGGTTGTGGATGAACACAGCTGTTTGATATCAATCAGCCCTCCTTTTACATCTGCTTACTTTAGGACACTTTCCCAGTAATCTGAATAGGAGGCCTAGGAGGTGCATGTGAAGGTTCAAAGCCACCGAGGGGTGTGCTGGTTGTGGGGTCTTTTTATTTTGTATTGTTTGTGCCTTTGAGTCTGTTTTGATTCCTAGCAGCTACCTGGAGCAGGTCTCTGCAGTTTTCCTGGCAATGTTTTTCATAAGTGGTTTGCTGTTGCCTTCTTCCCAGGGCTGAGAGACAGGGACTCGCCTAGTTGGCTTTGTGCCTAAGGCAGAACTAGAACTCACAATCTCTTGGTTACTAGCTTGGTGCCTTTAACCACTGCACCAAACTGGCTCTCCTAAGGGATTTTAGCTCAGTGAATTTCCTTAGGGGTATTTGGATCAAACTCTGCAGCTCCATATCTAGCTA